>JAJEKV010000832.1:0-82864 GCA_021234155.1 Isoetes taiwanensis | reverse complement strand
AAAATTTTAGTGTCCACAATACCAGATTTTAGATACCACATTGAAACCGACATAAGAAGATTGAATTATATAGGACTTGATAATGCCATGAGATGTAGCCACCTTCTAAGGCTAGGTTCATTACGCAACAATGGGCGCCATCATAGGCCATCAACCCCATCGCCACTAGGTACAGTGGTAAACAAAGGCCCACTTCGCTATGGTTGCATAGTCAGAACCTGCACTCTATGGGATAATTTACAACGACGAACTCTGCTTTCGTCTTGCAAATACAAATTCTTGTGATCCTTGTTTTCGCGAGCCGCAAGCTTGTTGTTGCTTTAGCCATTGATGATAAAAGAATACTCCATGAATAATATTCCCAAATAGATAACTGTTGTTGTTTAATTCCTCGGATGGGGTCAAACTCAAGCACTTCAGTCATCATAAGTATTCGGGATGATACCGCCAATGATGCAATCAATCTTCCGCCGCCAAATAAATACACTGCCGCAAAGAAATACAACAACAAGACATATTCAAACTTCAAAAGTTCCAAAGCCAAGGGTAAAGTTGAACCTCTGCCGGGTGGCAGTTCCAGAAAGCTTGAAATAAAAACGGCGCAGCAGTGTGTTGCACAAAACAAAGTAGTGCTTGTACCTCTATGGTCAGATCCCCGTGAGGTGCCTCTTCGTTGTATAACCACCGTTCCGCAATCGCCTGGTGGGAGTAGCGTAAATAGCAAAGGAATCGAAAGTAAAGCTGGAAGTTAGCCGAACATCTTGAATCAATGTAAAATCCGAAAATGAGAGAGAGGAGAAAATAAACCGTCTTTAGACTTCTTCGCCCTTCAGCCCATTCGCCCCTTCTCGCCCAGTTTAGTGCTATCGCCACTTGGCCGCTTCCACCGCCGCCGCCGTGGATTTCCAAAATAACCTCAAAACTAAACTATTCAACCTAAGATTATTTTACCCGCACTAAAACCCTAGAGTCATCCTGGGGTCAAGATCAGCCTCCAAATGTATTTTACCATTTTTTCTGTATATAATACCAAGCATAACCATAGAAATTCCGGTTAGAAATATACGGTTTACAATTGGGCCACTTTATTCAGCGATAAGCAAAATGCATGCATTTTTTGTTTTATACGCTCACACATGGCTAGGATAGCTCTATTTTAGTTTGGGCGTTGATTGTGACACGTAAGCATCGGTGAGTGCGATTTGTATGAAGGCACCACTCTTGGCCATTCCTGCTCGTTTCACGCACTTTCACAAATCTCATGCTACATGGACCTTGCTCTCGATAATCCACCCTCACAACTCCCCTTCCCTCCACATCCATACCCATGTAATGTCTCTCCAAACAAGGACCTGACCTTGGGCAACATGAAGTTGATGACTCCCCGCCAATGGCTTCTAACAGGGTTATCTCTCAAACTGGTAATCTTAAACCTGCCCTTATTCGTGTAGTTTTCCAACCTCTTTGAATCGCCTGGTGAACTTCTTTGTCTTCGAGTTACTGCTTTGTTGGTTATTCACAATCTTTTTTAGGAAAGATGCTTTAATCTTCGCTGATCATGTTTTTCCTGGATTCTGGTGCGCAATGCGAATTCCCAAATGGTCTCCATTTATAGTATAGTCATCTCTCCATCTGTTGGCTGTTGTCAAAACACTTAACAAATTTCAATAATACGTATTTTAAAGGGGTGGCGGAAACGTAGCGGGTTCAAGTGAGGGAATTGTTGTGAGGTCCCAGAGAAGTCCATTCTCGTTATGGTGAAGAGCAAAACTGCACTAAAGGATTCAGTAAAGGAGCGCCATATTATACTGATTTGACCGCGAAGATTGAAATTTGTGAATGGCAAATTGAAGAAGGATCATTGCTTGTTTGAAATAAGTTTTCGAGAGATCTCCTTTGCAAGGAAAAATCCAAGAGCCTCGAATGGTAAAAGTGTTAAAACCGTCTTGAAATTGCCGAAGAGAAGAAGGAATGGAATTGCAGGATGAACCAAGGAGGCTATCCTTTTCAAGTATCGAGAAATGTTTTTTGGCATTGATTCTGCAGATGAAAATTGTGGAATCAATTTTGGGCTTGATGAAACTTTTGACAAAGTTACCATTTTAGACAGTGGGGGAAGTGAGGTATGGAGGTGAATCCATGTACCAGTATTACGAAATTTTTAAAGATGACTGCTCAACAAATGACGATGGATCAGTGCTTGCTGTATGGCTTTATCTGTCCTCAAATGTTTGAATCAAAATGCCGGAAATGCAGAACAGAAGGCCAATGACTGCAGCATGCTATATCGAACTTATAAATGTTAGGAACAGAGAAGCCAGTCACATAGTTAATCTACTCAGAACATATTGAGAGAACACCAGCCTGAACCCCATGATTTTGTGTTTTGCTATAGAGGCAGGAGAGGAGGATTCTGGGGAGTATAAAAAGGGAAATATAATACAACTGAAGCAAAACCAAAGAAGGTAAGTGCACATGGAGGTAGCTACAAAACACACATGGTTTACTCTTGTTCATGGAAGCCAACCTTCCACACTGTCATAAATTATGCAGCTTTGTATAAAAACACAAAATGGAATATGGTCATTCTGAGGAACAGTTCAGAAGGAAGCCTAAAAAATTTTTTGTGTCAATAATCGCCAGTGACACGATGTTTCCTTTCCTTATTTGACATGTCTGTTAGAGATTATTATCTGCATTTTCAGATTGTTAGTAACAAAATGCCAATGCATGAATTTAGTGTCAGAATGAAGGTGAAATGTGCACTATGAAGGTGACTTAATTGAAGAGTGCATATTTAAAATCAAGTGGTGCTCTGGTTCTGATATTCCCTTGTGTCCCCACCAGGCGGACTCCAAAATCTCATATGCGATGGCGTATGCAAACGGCATCGCTCTGCGCGCCTCCAGCAAGATCTTTTGTCTTGAGAAACCAGTGACCAAATAAGTTTGCAGAAAAGATAGCTCTGGGTGTAGAGGCAAAAAAAGATAGTCTGTTGAAGTGGGTGGAGAGAGACAAAAGCTTCCAAACAGACTAGGAACTGGTTCATCCTGATCGTCCTTTAGGCGGTCCAAAGACAACTATCCCATCTAAGCAGACAGTTTAAAGAAATCCCAGTTACCTGTAGCCTGCAAGAAAAGATAAAAGGCGAGTGAGACTCAACATCCATCATATATAATCTTCCAGTCATTACTTTTCTTACAGGCATCTTCTGCAGCGCCGATGCATCTTTCTCTCTACACTTCCACAATTTCGGCCAGGCACACCACCAGGTCACTCTGTTGCATCAAACCACACATTCCAATAATGAATACAACTTCAGCACAAGGCCTAACAATTCAGTTCCTAATTCACTGAATCCTTCATCTGGGAAGTCTACATCAGAATCCACAATAATCTGGAAAGAGGGTGGTGCCTGCCTCTAAAAGAAAAGCTCCTGAAGGAAACATCAGAGCTTCTTCATGGTCACGCAGGCGCTGGATGTGCCCTCATGTTCTTCATGATTGTTCTGGTTTGCAGCGCTTCTTCAGGGCACAGTTTTGCATTCCTAAAGCAACTGGAGAAGGCAGGGCAACGAAGCTGGTGGTGATCTTCAAGTTATTGCATCTCAAGGCACAGTTGAATTATGGAAACTACGTCAGAGGCCCCCATCAAGCATTATCCCTTCCAGATTAAGGTTGATTGCATGGTCCATCAACCAAAGTTCGGTCAAGGAAATGAAGGCATACAAATGAACAGATTCTCTATCGCCAAATTCAACATTGATTCCCAGTTCCTTATTGCTCGGGGCTGTGGTAGCGATGCTTATATTAAGTATATATTGCATGACATAGTTACTTCATCTAAAATATCACCAAAAGGACAAGTCGTGCTAAGTTGTAAGAGGTGGTCAGCGTAATGGGAATGAGCCGTAAATAAAAGTCTAAGACTTGTTCCTTGTATAATGGTTTGTCCATATTGAGGTAAGTTATATTGATGAGAAAATACGTGTTCATCCTATATGTTTGACACTTTTGTCACTGTCAAGGTCTGCAGATTCCATGGAACTCGAACAATGCCTGCCTTAGGAGCGTCTAATCAAATCTCATGCCGCCGCTCATTTTCAAATATCTTTTGGTTTTACCCTGTTGCATGGTTGGATTGGGAGGATAAGTGTGCTTTGTCTTAGAAGGATCATGTATGGATCAGGGCTGGGGCTGCTGCTGCTGCTTTGATAAGGTGTCATCCAATTACATTGACATTGAGTGCAGGCTGAATACCAATTTGATTTATCTATCGGTTGCTTTTTTTTTTTTTCTGAAATAATTTCAGGCGTAATAAAAGGTCCATAAGGTGGCTAAAGATTCGCTGCTATATCCTCGGTTTATAATTTTATGAAGTACCAAGATTAGAGCATAAAGAACCTAAGACTTAAAGGGAATGTGATAAAATGGATGGATTTATCACATGTTTATAGATGCTGAAAGCCAGGTAATAAAAGCATAAAGACAAGCTCTACATGATGGCTATAGCATGTGGGAAGTATATGGTACGCGGTAAGCCTACACGTTATAAAGGATTAGATGTGACACATCATCGGTTCCCTTATTAAGTGGATTGATGATGTGAATAGCGCCAAACAACACAAATGTGTGTGTGTGTGTGTGTGTGCAGTGTGTGTGTGTGTGTGTGTGTGTGTGTGTGTGTGTGTGTGTGTGTGTGTGTGTGTGTGTGTGGTAGTGCCAAGGCAGGCGCGTGTGTGAGAGATGTGTTACATACATAAATCGCCATTTTGTTAATTCTCCTGACTTATATGAGCAAATACCATAAGCAAAATTTAACAACATAGTTTCGTGTCTTGAATTGGAGATTTTACAATAATTGACTTGTTATTGCTCCTCCTAATTATAATTAGAAACTACCATTAGATTGTGATCTTCAATTAATATGGGTGCCACCAAGGTTGTGGCATGCCCCTCATTCTTATTGGTACATATATTGTTAAAAACTACAAACTAGTAGTATTGTCTAAATCATGCAGCTATGAAGGAGCAAAGAAAAGCCCACTATCAAGAAGCCATGATGTCTCAAGTTCAAGACTTAAAATCGCATAAAATGGGTTTATAATATTGTTGATGTATTTAATGGGAGTGTTAAGAATATGGATTCAATATATGATCATATGTGGACAATATATATATTTATTTGTGTTTGTTGCCCTATTCTTTAATCCATGTCAAAGGACATGGTGTATAGTGGTTTCATTCAAAAATGCTATACCTCATGAACATACATTATCCTAGACATATGCTCTGTGCTAATAATATTCACAATCGAAATGGGAAAGATGTACCTTCATGATGGTGCAACTTGCTAGTGTTTATCAACATACACAAGTAATAATCTCATCCGATATGCATGTGGATGCCAGACTTTTAAGAAGTTAAATTGGAGTAAGGCATTAAACAAATTTCGTGTTTGGAACAACAGGGCAACATCATCTGCTACTCTAAAATGGATGTGAGGTGAAATATATTTTTGCATGTGAACGAGAAGCAAATCCAATCGCATCCCATTATGGTTTAGAAGGTGATAGATTGTTCTAAAACAATCTTTATGGTTTTGAAGGTGATAGATTTTTCTAGACAATAGATTGCTCAAAAACAAATGTTAGAGGAGTGGTATGGATTTTTGATACGTCGATGCTAGACTCGAATACCCTTAAGAACAAGATGAAAAGTGAAGTTTAGGCATATGAAGTTATGGTTGTAGATCCTGGAGGATTAAATGGGTATAAGATTGGAAGATGTTTGAGAGCTACCAAATGGACTCTAGATAGGACTCTAAACGAACAAATATTTTAGAAGTATTTTTGGAAATAGAAGGCAAAGGACTGTGTTAGGTCTTTTACAAAGAGTCCAAAAGAATCCATGCTTAAAAAATAGTCTACCTAAGAATTTTAAGTTTTTTGTTTGTTTTCCACTTTTGCCTGAAACTTCCCAAAATGTTGCAATAATTTTCTAAAATGGCAAACCATTACATTGCCACAAGATCACAAGATTCAATACATGTCAAATACTGCAATAATTTTTTAGGGGTTGCCATCAAACGGATTGAAGACTGGAGTTTCTTTTGTGAAAATAAATATGCAATTGTATGAATATATATTTGGGAGAAAAACCTATATTTCTTTTGTGATTAATAAAAAATTTCATATGGACCTTAGGTTTGTTTTTTAAGCGGTATACATGCATCAAGTTGCACAACTCTGTTTTGTATTAGGACAAGGTATTTTCCCATGGTTTGGAATATGATTTTCGTATTGTATAGTATTGGAATTTGTATGTTTGTGAGAAAAAGAGCTACTTATTTAGTTTTTGCATGTTGTTCTTGCTATTTTTTATTTCATTTGAGGCGTTTTGCAATGATCTGGAATTAATATTATGTGAAGTGGAGGCATGATGCAACCGGTTCCATATCTAGCATAATAACAATGGGGTTTTCCTTTGTTCTTTTATATGATTTTCAATGATAGGTTTGCTATGATTTGCTTGATATATTCATTTGACTATAATAAATAGTATTTCTAGCAGCATCTTTTTTCTCGCCCTTGATTAAAAAGGGAGAGATTATGTGTGTTTTTTTCCTCCTTCATTTTGCATTTTAAATTATAGAACTATTTTTTTCATTTATGTAAGCATGCAATACTCAAGGCCCTTCAATTTAGGTTTTTTGTGACCTTAAACATATGTTTAGCTTATTCTCTTTATTTACTGGTTTCTCTTATGTATACTAGATATTCTTTTGTAGTTAACTAGAAGTTGATCCAAGTTCTTATGTATGAGTCTTCTAGATTGAAGTTTCTACAAAGAGTTGATACTATTTTTGCCATTTGACTCCCTATTTTGTTGTTAATATATGTTTCGTTTGTTTTTGGATGTATAGAAACATTTCTAGAAAATTGCCCACTTTGGGCAAATCCATGATTTTAAAATGTGCCATGGTTGGGAGCATCCACAATTGTTAAATATGTTAAAATCCTAGTCTCAGCAAGTTAGAAATATAAAATGTATTCAAAGAATTTAGACGTGAAAAAAAATTGTCGGCCACAAAAATCCTATGTAATAAAAAGAACAGAAGACTCGTGATACATTATTTGCATTTTCATATGCACAACTTGGCAAAAAAATAGATAGGCTATATCCTTCCTCAACATACCAAACCCACCACCGGGGTATGTGTTGTCATGAATGGCCATGTTTTTTACTGTGGTTTGGGAAATTGGGCCCATGGAGGCATTTTTACCAGCCTTCTGCTTTCCACTTAGGATAAATAATAATAAAGGATAGGATGATTCATGTGTCACAATTCAAATTGGCCAAAAGAGACCATCAAAGATAGTCTCTATATATCGTGAGACCATCAGAGCCTGATAATTATTCAAGTTCCGCTCACACATCCTACTATAACTTCAACCCAGAACCTCTTCGAAAATACAATTCTACATACACATATGTAAGGTAAAAACTTGATGTTTTAGGTAGGCAACTCTTCATTGGTTGTGTCATGAGTGGATTCTGCATACGAAATTGTGGGTTTAGTTAGTTTTCATGCATTGGGATCTTATAACCACAAAGTGTATCGTACCGTACATATGCCAAGTTTGAAAATAAGTGAAAGATGGCAAACATAACATCTAGTAATAGCATAGAAAGGTGGCTTTATTTGCGAGTACATATCCTAGACACCCAGCATCAATGTCCTCCAATAAGTGGGCCTCAACGTCAAAATAGAAAGCTTGCTACTACATCAAGTCAAAAGTCAAAATAATCGCTTAATTTGTGTATGCAATCTTGCATTACGATATTATAAATGGCATTTGGATGTAAGACTTCACAATTCTTTTCATTAAGATTCTAAGGCCAGGGATTTTTCATGTCTGGGCAATGGGCATATATGTTCTCTATAAAAAAATCTTCTTAAAGGCCAATTCGTATATATGAAGCGATGGGATCCCGTGACTACATCTCGGATCGAGCATAGACATGAAATAGCATGCTATCATTGATAAGATCCGATGCAAACTGGCTTGTGACAGTTTCTTCATGAACAAAATCTTCCATAATCTTCCATGTGAAATGTGATAATTTCTTCATGAACAAAATCATCCATAATCTTCCATGTGAAAGACTATTATTCATCAAAGACGCAGCGTGCGGTTTTAAGCAAAGAACATAGACATATCCAAATTGAACATTATGGGAATCATTCCAAGGGCAATATGGAACTGCCCCACCTTTGTATTAGCCATCCCAAGTACATGAGCTTGGGTTTTGAATACTTGGTTAGCTTTAATCAAATATCAAAGTAAAGTATCATATCCTGGTAACTGTATCTGCCAAGAACTGGCCATTCATTTGAAGCATTAGAATATGGTTTCAATGGAGAAACAACAATCAAGGAAGCAACAAAGGGTGCACAGTAAATGGTATCTGTGAAGAATTGGTCATTCATGCTTGAAGCGATAGAATGAGAAGCAAGAAACGCATATATGAATATCAATGGCACAACACGGTTCTTAGTTGAGAATTGAGGTTCGATGTGAAGATCACAAATAAGCCGCTCGGAGCATAGAAAATCATTATGAAAATCCAAGACATGGCATTCCCCGACCATAAGATAGAATCATAAGTATATGAAACCTATGACATTTTCATTGGAATTCAAACAAAAGAACTAGTTTATAACCACCTTGTTGAGAAATGAGCTTTCTATAATTGGATGGATAGGCTAGGGATCGAATCCAAGACCCCTTGCTTGCAAGCCAAGTACTCTACCACTGAGCTACCGGCCCTTTGATAGACTTTCGACACTCCTCCACTGAGTCATTCTTCATGTGTGCCCATTACACATTCTCCAACATTCCAACATTCTCCTTAATGGGCATACCAATCCATTCCTATCACCACAATCCATATTCCTCCTCGAGCAACTCCATCATCGCCCGGGTTGGGCTTTCCATCGCCAAGCAAGCTCCCTCCTCCTCGTGCAACTCCACCATCTGCGAGAGTTGGGCTTTCCAGCATGACCAAGAACCCAAGACCCTCTTGCTTGCAAGCCAAGTACTTTACCAATGAGCTACCGCCCTTTGATGGGCTTTCTGCGACCTCCACCGGAAATATTCTTCATGTGTGTCCATTACACATTCTCCAACATTCCAACACACCTTGCTCCAAAATTCAAAGCCCAAATCAAATGCTATAATAAACTGATAGCCATGAAAATATAGAAATTAAACCTCGATGTTGCAGATCCACGGTGCTTAAAGAATCCAATGCATGTAACGGGCTCAAAATATAAAGGCTCTCATTCATGCCATGCTCTATGTGGAGTTGCGGATTTATCTTGCTTCTTCTCTCGCATGGAAACACAATATAAGGACTTGGTATGTTGGATCTTTCTTTCTGTGGTAAGGTGCCCAGCTTCTAAGCTATTGTTCACTTTGTTGAAAGACGATTGTGCATCACCGGGTATGAAGTTATACTTAAACAATCCAGGTAGAAGTGTATGGCTTTTCATAAGCGAGGTGTGAGAATTGAGCTCCCTTGGGCATTGTTATATCCATTGAAAGCTTATTCACATGCCTCTCGATCTTGAGAAAGGCTTGCTTCGGCCTGGAAGGTAGTCCAAACAGTGATTACATTTGATTGGGAAGCTTGTCTCCGTGCATCTTCCCCTTTTGCATCAGTTGCCTTTGTATACTCATGGACAACTACACCCGGTTGTAGAATTTATGCATGTGCATTCCCGCCGAGGTGGAGGAGAAAGCGAGGTATTATTTCATTGAACAATGGTATTTTGGTATTGACATTGCTCCTTGGCAATGGTTTAGAGACATATGGGTTGTTGGATAAAGATATCGATATATGGGCTTATGTAGCAAGTGCTCTTCCCTCGAATTAAGAAGGTGGGTAACAAGAGATCTTTGGAACTTTGTTCAAGGTGCATTAAAGAAGGCAAGAAGCTAGTAAGTTCATGCTACATTGCTTACCTCCTCAAGTACTTTATCACCTTCACAAAATGGCACTTTTACGACTTTGCCTTCTCAATAGCAATCCATCCGAACCTTGTTTGGTCTAAATATAATCCTCAAAGGTAAATGTTCTACTTTGGCGTGATTCATCGCTCTCTTTGAGAGTTAATGAGATGGTTCATCGCTTTAAAGCCGGGAATAAGCCCACTTTGCCCAATGTATGTTTATATTGAAACATTGGAGCACTGCTTATATTTGTGCGCAGAGTCGGTAGTCTTAGGTCCCCGCCGCGATTGGTATTTATCCAAATCAGTGGACTGCTTCTAAAAAGGATTGCATTTCACATGGCAAAGTCTTGGCTAATAATGGAGTGTATGGAAGCCGGGCGCTGAGAAGAAAGGTCTTTTATGATAAGCATATTTCTTCTCGGTGAAGTTGCTTCAAAGAAATTTGTAAGAAAATTTTGTATAATTGCTTTCGGATCTCCTAATTGGCCCGATCAGATTAAAATTCCAATATGGAGTGATCATCTAAAAGTGATTGATGCTTCAGGGACATTTTTTACTCCGAAGTACTTTGTAATCTTTGAGTGTATAATATGAAGTAAAACACGCTCTTCAAAAAAATATAAAGAAAACTTCGAGCCATATTTCAAAGATGACTTACAATTTTTTAAATGATACATCCTCGGGCTTCCGCCCGCCGGTTGTTTTTCAAGCTCACCCCTTATGTTTCTTTGCAAAATTATATGGGGATTATGAGATGGCCTCTTGTCTAATGCATATGAAGATCCACTTTTTATCCGCATGACCTCCGATAAAATGCGATCAGCTAGAATGGCATGAAACGTTTTATATAATGGATCACTTACAAGAACCCTAGATGCTCAAACGCCTCCACACAAAATAAAAAGTTAGGTATAAATTTGTAGCATTGATCAATCAATCCACTTAAAAATTTGCCTGGCAAAAAGCAAACCCACCCGATGATAGAATGAAATCACATCACCAAAGAGCAAATGGATTTTAAAATCGGATAGATCCTTCTTCACGATTTTGCGTTGAGAGCCCCTGTTACGAAAAACCTTCCATGCCCGCGATTTAAGATTATTTGTCACGTGGATCCGGACCGGAATAGATGTGGGCACCTTTTGGAATGAAAAAAAAAAAGGCCACGCGGGCGGAATCTCAACTATCTGGAATGAAAACCGTGTAAATGGCCAATGATCGGGCGGACACCATTTCATTAGGGACAATTTTAATGGTCTAGATCTATGCCACGCGGGCACAATATGAAGAACATTGATGGAGGGGGCCGACGCCGTAGTTTTATAATATAGGATGATATGCATTACATATCTTTAAGATTGCCTCTTGTACAACTTTGTATGAGAGATTTCCAATAATGCAAAATGAAAATCCTCACAAATGACTTAAAATTTTTTCTCGGAGGATGCACTCAAAGAAAACCCTTGAGAAAACATAGGAGTGTAAGGGAGGGGATTTTTTTTGACCAAACCAAACCCATATATGGGAGGGGATATTTTTCTTACTTGAATTTCATATCACTATATATATACAATTATATTGAGGTCTGGATGATGGTGTAGATTGATCTCGCCCGGCCCATCTCATGGACGGCCCGGGACGGGTGACACGGCCATAACAACCTGCAGCTCCCTGATTTGGGGCTTTAATCTCGCCCTTGAAATTGGGGGCATTTTATCTCGATCGTCGATTTAAAGCAGACCCGCTTTTGGGGCTTTTAATCTTGTGGGGCATTTCATCCCGGACCGTCCATCTCAGATTTGGACGGCCCACAACAAAAAGCCCCAATTCGATTTCTCCATCGAATCTCATCTCACCCTACCCCCTTGATGCAGAGTCTCACCCTACCCCTTGATGCAGAGTCTCACCCCTTACCCCTTGATGCAGAGCCGATTTGGCTAAGCCGGCTATCTGCCCAAATTGCATCTTCGGCATTCCGCCTTTGCTTCAAGGCCGCCTGGGCTGTGCATTTTGAGGCTGCCGTACTAAAGAACTATTCAGGGTTTGCATTTTTTTTTACACCTCTATTATTTGGAAGGATCTGATTCTGTTGTTTTTGCCCGACCTTAAGAAGATAAATGAGATCGAGGCATTGGATGCTTTCCTAGGAATTCTTATTTGTGAAAAGCCAGTTTAGTTTGATAGATTACAACATTTACTGGGTGTGGATGATTACCTAAAAGTTATATACGTCCATTTTTTCTTTGACAATGAATGGCTATAGTGATGCCTGCCATCTTGGTTTGCAGATATTATTCCTCATAAACAACATTCTCCCTGTTGACAAATTTCCCCCTTTCCAATATGCATTGCTAGGAAGGCCGCCTTCACAGATTATAATATTGTAGAAGCATCAGAAAATGGTGGCTTTCTGCTCCTATTGGGCTTGATTATTTAAATGAATGCTCCATGGTATTTCTATGAAACAAAGAATTACCGAGTTTGAGTTAGCCCTTCCCATGTTTTCAAATCCCCTTGCTTCTGTTATGACACGACATGGAGTGGATGACAAGTACTTCCATGATTTGCAGTGCATGCCAGAGATGTGCGCAGTAGCAAAATATGGTCTTACAATGTATGCCAAAGAATAGAAACTCTTGCACTCATTATGGAGAAACGTTCGTAGAAGCAAATCAGTATCAAACTGAGGTGGAAAAGGTAATGTTACACTGAAGATATAGGTTGGATCAATCTGATAACATAAGCCGCATCCTATTGTTGATTAGGTCTAAATCTATTGTACTTCACTGTGACTGTCTTCCACAGATCAAGACAAAATAGTTTATTCTATATTGTTGACATTTTTGCTATTTCATTTCCGGTGTTTCGTCAGCTTAGAATATTTACAGTTGGGTCCACATCTCCTTTCAACGGAAACGATAATATGGGTTGAAAATGTTATCAGATTGATTCAAGCTTTCCTCATGCCCTCAATATGTTTGCAGCTATAGCCTTTATTCCATCGCGTCTCAACAAGGAATGGCTTTGCAAATTTTTTGTGTCAACGAAGGGGAATTGTGCAACTTGATCTGTTTCAAGGCCAAAGATATTGGTGAGATATCTTTCTTATGTACATGTGGTGACAAATTTTCGGTCATTTGGGAGAGCAGTAAGAGGAGTCAAAGCCATGAAATTAAAAGATGGTGATAAGAATGCTGCCATCATTCAAGGAAGCAGATTAAGGGAAAGAAAGCAGGTTAGTGTTGTCCTTTATAGTGTATTTCATTTCAAACAAGTAATCGTGTTTCTCTTCTAGAAGTGAAGAAAACATAGAGCCTTGGCTTCTTTTTCTCAAAGAGAATGGATATGGCAAGCGTGTTCCTGTTGACTCATTTCCTAGACACAACCTTAACAAAGTTGGCATAATAGGATGCAAGGTGTGCATATATTTTGCCAATAGTTGATTACATGGTAGCTCATTTGACAGTTCCTGTGCTAATAAGTTCTTCGTTTTACAATTCCGAGCAGGAGACCGGCTTGCTTCTTTGTTTGTTGTAGGTTTGACAATCCCAGGTAATATACTTTTACAATTCCAGGCAGGAGACCGGCTTGCTTCTTTGTTTGTTGTAGGTTTGACAATCCCAGGTAACATACTACCGGTAACATACTACCTGGCTGATGTCCATCATTATTTGTTGTCTTCTGCAGCCCCTAGTTTTGCACTTTGGATCCTATATGTATGATTGTGGGTTCAGATAATGAGAGTGGAGAAGAAGTTGTAAAACAAACTAAAAGCCGCACTTCTTTGATATGGCACTTCTCCTCCCAGACTATGATCATTGAGGAAAGCTTTCCCAACTTTGATTATCTCTTTTGTTCCATCACTAGAGACTAGCAGGTTATTTGTGGTAAGCTTTTATCTTGATTCTCAATTTTTATTCTTGCTAACCCTAGGTTTTCCAACAGAACCTTCTTGCTCTGGCAACATTCTTGAGAGATATAATAAATCAGGTATGTTCCAATTTAAGTTCTAATTTGAGTTACTCTTTTTGCTGTGGATGCGATATTCATAATAAAAGTGGCCTTGAATTTAGAAGCATTCTGGTTTATTTGACGTATTTACTTAATGAATTTGAAAAATGCGTACCTAGCGACTTTCTTAGATCATTCTTTCAGCTTTTCAATGCATGCTCATGCTTGAGAAACAGAGTTTGCTTGCTGAAGTTATGGCCTCTTTCTACGCAGCTGTAAAATTAGAACAGAAAATGTGTTTTGCCATATTTGGACCATTTATCATATGAATCTGGAAATTGTGTTGCCTAGCAATATGTTTTAGGTCTTCCCTTCATCTTTCCATGGGATACTCTTGCTGCAAAGATAGAGTTTGCATTTGAAAGTTATGTTTAAGTTCTTACTGCCAGCCAGAAAGCAAGCCTTGGATTTAGAAACATTCTGGTTTATTTGACATGTTTACATAATGAATTTGAAAAATATGCACCTAACGACTTTGGTAGATCATTCTTTGAGCTTTTCAATGCATGCTCATATTTGAGAAACAGAATTTGCTTGCTCAAGTTATGGCTCTCTTTCTACACTGCTGTAAAATTAGAACAGCAAATGCATTTTGCCATGTTTGGCCCATTTACAGTTGGAATCTGAAATTTGTGTCCCTAGCAATATTCTTAGGTCTTCCCTTCATCTTTTCAACGGATACTCTTGCTGTGAAGATAGAGCTTGCATTTGAAAGTTATGTTAGATTTCTTACGGCCACTTTCATAATTGAACCACTTTCATAGATGTTCCGCGGAAGCTGCCATCATTTTAGAATTGTATTCCTTTTAAAATAAGAGAGCTGAGATATGCTTACAATGCTTCAGAGGCCATCTGAGATTATAAAGGCGGAAAACAAGCATGTGCAGTTTGGTTCCCCATACATTGATCGAATCGCTCATGAATTGTCTTTCTCAACCTGCAGCTAACATGCAGTATGGAAATCTAAAGAAGTCCCTGGAAACGTCATTGCAAAACCATTTAACTCAAATAAGCCTTGAGAAGCTGGGTTTTGCCCTCTTAGCAAATTGTTTGATTATTAATCTTTATGATGGTTACATAGATGAGGAAGGATTCTGAGGATGTGCACTTTTGCTCGGTTTATCCTGTTTGAAGTGGGATCTCATTGGGAGCCAAGTTGGTCTTCAATCACGGACAGGGAATCCTTATGGATGTCTCAAGCATATAAAATTCAATGGCTTTGCCACTTTTATAAATGTAACATTTCATAAAGGTTGCAATCCAAAGGAACTTCAGGGGTCCGTTTCGCCAGTTTATTTATCAAGGTAAAAGTGTGAATGCCAAATCCTGGCATATGCCTGTAGTTCCATGGATCCCCACGTCATCAAAAAAGAAGGTAAACATGTCCAGATCCCAACATTTTAATTGTTGACCCAGAGGTGAAAATAGGTTCTGGCCAGAAAAAGGAACGCAAAAACAGACCTCAAACAATACGAGCTAGATTGTGACTAAGGTGTGCAAAGATCTTTCTTCACAGCTTGCTGGTTTTGCCTGACTAAGGCCTAAAATTTGCGCTCAACAAAAAACAACTTGAGGATTAACGAATATATAAAAATAAATGAATGTAATTTAAATTCTCATTTTAAGAGTTGGTAAACATACGTTTGAAAATCCCTACTCCAACTCATGCATCCAAGAAAGTTATAATAGCACCCAAATATTTATATGAAAAATTAACATGTAGAATATACTATTAGATGCACCACTAGCATTTTAACAAGAATAATACCAACCAACACGCAGATGACTTACAATGACCCAAATACAAAGATTTCCAAGGAAAAACGCTTTCCATCGCTCCGCGATGGATCAATTGTTCTCGCCGAAGGAGATAAGGAAAAAACACAAGCCACTGTTCACAGTGGATCAATTGCTCTGTCAGTGAGATAATATTAACCAACACCTTGCGGCAAAACGTGAAGCATAAGTAAATATAAATAACAAAAAAATGCAGCCATGGAAAGGGTCAGCAAATAAGACCAATCGGTTAAGGCGAGAAGTTTGAATAAGAAAATGAATCATCAAAGGAATCTCGAGTTTATATATACCCATTAGTGTAGAAGTTTCTAAGTGCAAGAATCCTCATCAATGTCCATAAGAAAAGCAATGGAGCAAACAAAGCAACGAATTACTCGCAAATCCAAATGGCTCTGCATGTTTGGACAGTAGCGTGTCTCATATCGTATAAATTCTCTAAGGTATGTTGCTCCTTTGCCAAATAGTCATTTCATGGAAGCATAATATTCTTAAGGCACACTCAACAAAAATAAAATATGTTGAACATAAGACCTCTAGGAAATTTTCTAAGATCTTCTATTGAAATTGATTTATGTGCAAGAGCCATATTACCGTAGCCTTTTTTTTAAAAAAAATTAGGGCCAATGGCCATGTAGGGTTTCGACATGGCTAACTGTGCTCGCATATGAAGGAGATACGGCTTCCAAGCTTTGGCGCCATACAAATGCCACAACTGATTTGCCAGAAATTTGTATCTAATTCGGATTTAATCCAGAAGAATCGTGTTTGGATGAAATGCTCTGAATCTGTAGGGATCATGTTGCAAAACCATCTGGGGATGATACAAATGCCCCTGTTTCGCCCTTATGATGAGAGAATAAGCCGTTTACAGGTTACAAGGCATACCGTATATGCTTCCAGGCAGAATATAGACTGGAGGATGGATCTATATGCTAGCTTAGGCATTTTGATACTACTTCATGTTTGACATTCTCAGTTCAAACTTTAAGTTAGACGTTGAAAATATTATATAAGAAATAATAATGACCAACCTTACACCGGCCTAAATTTTATCCGAAACTTTTGCATGGGATGATAGAACTTTAGTTCCTTTGCAATGTTCCACATTTTTTATGACTAAAATGGCAGAGACCAGTGCATGATATGAAGAAAAGAACTCGAATTTTTTTCTAGTTTTGAGTACCATGATCTTTACTGTGGATGGTAGTTGAAGAATGTACACGGTGACCACTTTATGGAAACCTAATGTTCAGGAGTCCAAGCAAAATTTTTATGTGGTAAAAGAAAATCACCGTGTTGATGGAGGGTTGTTTGCAACCAGGTTTTGACTTTGACTTCTTATGTGTAGCTTGACCTTTTTAAATGCAATTCAAATTAAACTTAACGATTCAATTTGAGCTTGCCCACTACAGTGACTTTGACGTAAAATCGTTATACTCACTTTTTCCTCTAAGCTTCCTAGCAATGCACAACCTCAACTTAGATGGTCTGACCTTTTTACCATCAATGTCAATTAATTTGTTAAATTATTTTGCACCTTTACACTTGTTGAGGTTTCTTTATGAAAGAAGACATTGAATTTGACTTATCTAATATAAAGCCACACCGCAATTGATCGACCTTAATTGGGCATGGTCCTTTTGTTGGGGCCCTTATTGGGCATGGTACTTACTTTAGCAAATGCATGGTCACTGTGTTTCGAAAAAATTGGGCCATCTTTATCTTAGGAAAGAACAACTCTTTGCTTCTATTAACATTTTCAAGATTTCAAGGTTATCAAATCCCAAATACTATGGCAATATTTTTTTTTAGGGTAGTTGAAGAATATATGTAGCGACCACTTTAATGAAAGCCAATATTGAGCAATCCAATGACAAATTTTGGGAAGTATAGGAAACAAACAAAGACTTGCAAGAGAGCATTGACAATATGTGACTGGCATTATGGCTAGGGGTTTGACTATAAGTTTGACAAAATGGATGATTCAGAGTTTGTGCAGGTGTTGATCACAATTAGAGCTTTGTCGCTTTGATTGGGTTTTGCACTACGTTGACTTTGACATCTTAGCAAGCTACTAGTTGACTTGATACTCCCTAATAGTACAAATACTTGTATATATATACAAGAAATTTAACACGCCCTACGGTGCATGTTCCAACAGTGCAAATTCCAATTTTAGCATTCCCTTATATTCTTCAACTTTAGCATTCATGAAGATTCCCTTAGATTCTCTTAGAATTTTCTATTTTGATTGAAGTGCTTACCCATGAGCATTTAAAACCTTCCAAAATAATCTATCTTGGATGCAGCAACATGTCTAAAACACTTTCTATTTTTAGACCTTTACCCCCTAAAGTATCTAGAACATTTTTTCCAAGATTTATATTGTATACCTTTATTATGAAACATTTTAGAACATTCTATTGTGGCTCTTTGCAAAATCTTAAAAAAACTCTAAGATTTCATCAAGATCTTTTTAGATTCCCTTAGATATTATGAAGATTCCCCTAGATTCAACTAGATTTTAAGAGATTCCTTTAGACTTGTAAATATCTTCCTAGATTCTCTTATAATTTATGAGATTTCCTAGATTCCCTCTAATTCTCCTAGATTCCCTTACATTTTACAAATTTCTATAACATTCTAGAACTTTTCGAACATTCAAACTTTCAAAACATCCTTAACTTTTCCGGAAGTATTTCCCTATTTCCTTACATTCCCAAAGATTCCCTTACATTTGGAAGGATTCTCTTAGATTTCCCCTAGATTCTCTTATATTTCCAAAACATTTTGTAATTCTAGAACTTTCTAGAACATTCTAGAAGATTTTTTAGAACTTTCTAGAGCCTCAAACTTTCTAGAACTTTCTTGAATTATAGAATGTTATATTCTATTTTATCTTAATTAGAACATTACCTTTAAGTATATTTGAAACATAAATTATTCATAGAATTAATGCCCGGTCTAGTGGTTAGAATGGGGGTGGGGGTTAATGACCAGTGGTTCAATCCCCAATAACATAAAAAATTTTAAAAGCCTTTCCTTAAGATTTGTTGAAAATACCAAGGCCTCGAGCATGCAATGTGAGCCGTGGGATCTTGGACCAAGGATTATGATCAATGACCAGAGGGATCATGTAGGATATATCTAAAAGCAACATGAGCCGAGGGATCTCTGACTAACGGTCGATCGATCAACCTTGGACCGTGGGATCGCTTACATATAATCGGGTCACAAACTCCCAAGCCACTCAGGCCATATAGGATACGCCCCAAAGCCCATGGAGTCGTAGGATCTCGGATCAACGTCAGATTGGAGGACAAACATAAGAACATATATATGTTATGATATATATATTAAAAAAGAAATATGGTAGGGTATATGAAATATGAGGTATATTTTCTTAACGACTTTCCGTGATAAGGGGTAGTTTCTTGTAACCCTATGCATGCATGCCATATAGACTTTACATTAGGTGCACCCCCGAAATTTTATCCTACTTGTTGCTTATTATAAATATATATCATAGAAATTTTGGCAACAACTATAAGTGGTCTTCAAGGCTACATTATCTCAATGCACCGTATATACATTGGTATGTACATGACATCTCTACGATTACCGCAAGGCCCCAAACGACCAAATGTTTTTTAAGTTAACACTTTTAAATTAAAATCCCCCTGAAACCTCCTTAGTTCACACGGGGGATGACGTAGGGCAGCGAGAGCTAATGGATGGGCATATTTCGAAGTTATTTCTCAATCTAGACCATAGATAGCAATCCTCGTTTGTGGGGTATGCTTGTACAAGTTTTGTATGCTGTATAATGAGGTCTAGCACCATGGAGCATGTCAGTGTGGTTTCTGGTTGCTAATGTAATTGTGGTTCTTGACTATCTCTACTGGTACATTTCTAGAGATGACGAGCAAATTTGCACTTCAATTTCGAGTCAGGTAAAGTTTTGGTTTCGTGGCAGAATTGGGTAGCAGCAAGAATATTACTTAGAAGAGAAGCTCAACTAAAAATAAGGTTTATAAGATGATTGAGCAAGAAGTTCTTCACGACATGGCAATGTGTTCAAAATCATGAGTGTAGGAGGGCTAGAGAGGAAAGAAGACTAGGCTTTAGAAAAGAAGCAGGACATGTTAAGTAGCGAGCTCGATTGCAAAATTTAGTGACATTATTGTGAATAGCAATGACAAAATTGATGGAGAAGTCATGATGGGAGTCACACAGGCTGGTAAATCAAATCCAATTGTTTGTGAAGATGTAGCTACTACTGTGATAGATGTTAGAGTTGAGAGAGATTCACATTGCTTTGACGCATCATGTAGGCATGGTAGTTCTGGATGTGCACATGACAGGTTGTGCTAATGGAAGGAGTAAGAGAGTTTGGGCAGGCTTATAAAGAGAAGAGGGAATGTTAGATGAGGTAGAGTCGAACCTCGTGATGCCACAACTCTAAGTAAATTTAGAGAATAAAATGCTATAGAAGAGGATGACGTTGATGTTGACAACCAACGCACCAGGTCTAGAGATAGAGTTAAGTGGTCACGGAGAGATAGATGACAGCCCAGTATTGTTGAAGAACATATGGGCATAAATATTGATGGTGGCATAAGAGGAGTCGATGTAGAATTTCCATCACTATTGGATGTTTCTATGAATATCGTATTTGGTGGAGCAACATGTAGCAAAATAACAGGGGGTTCCAATTTGATATGGATGTAAAAATAACAATCCCTAAAACCATAGACCATATATCCCTAAAACCAATTAAATGGATTGTTATAAAAAAAACAAAGATTCAAGATAAAAAATAATCACATTAGCTCACTGAGTACATTAGTTAAAGTAGTCTTATTAGGACATTGTCTTGTTTTGGTAGAGGTTCGAGCCCCCATATTTCATATCTTAAAATCTTAGGCAAAGCCGTATAGAGGTTCGATATTCCCTCAAAACCTTAGGCGAAATCGTATTTGATATTTCAAAAATCATAGGCACCTCCAATCATAAATGACTATAAGCGAAACGAGAGGTGCCCAGAGGCCTCAACATACGATCTGGGTCATAGGATCGACGAATTACCTACCGCTGTGGTAGTCCAAGATGCACCTCGTTAAGAATATGTAGCAAAATAATGTGGGGTTTCTGTGGGGATTTGATATCGATGTAAAAATAACAATCCCTAAAACCATAGACTATATATCCCTAAAACCAATTAAATGGATTGTTATAAAAAAAACAAAGATTCAAGATAAAAAATAATCACATTAGCTCACTAAGTACATTGGTTAAAGTAGTCTTATTAGGACATTGTCTTGTTTTGCAGAGGTTCGAGCCCCCATATTTCATATCTTAAAATCTTAGGCAAAGCCGTATAGAGGTTCGATATTCCCTTAAAACCTTATGCGAAATCGTATTTGATATTTCGAAAATCATAGGTGCCTCCAATCATAAATGACTATAAGCGAAACGAGAGGTGCCCAGAGGCCTCAACATACGATCTGGGTCGTAGGATCGACGAATCCAACAACCGTGGTAGTCTAAGGTGCAAAGCTGGTGTTATGGCTACGGGGATCGTTGTTGGATCATGTGCATCCGCAATTTGTTATGAAGCTAGATGCTAACACGCCGCCTAGTGTGATTGTGAGGATCAAGAATTATTTGGTTGAACTGGCGCAAGTTTGGAGCAATGATCATGTGCAAGGCTTTGCGTAGGAGTAAACTTCATTGCTTTGAAGGAATCATGGGATATTATTGGCTGAAGGATTTAGACAAACTCCATTTTATGGAGTTGGCAATATCAAACACCTTGCAACATTGGTTAATAGAAACTTACTATCTAGAGCACCTTGTAACGTTGATTAATGTGATGCACCATGGAGGAAAGTTCAAAATTGCCTCAATGATCTACATTATCAAATATATGTTCTGAGCGTGAAAGGTTTAGATTGCTAGCTCCTCCGAGTTGAGGCCTTACTCTAAAGATCTTCGTTGGATTAGAAAGCTACTTATTGGCTCCTTCTACGACCTCAAACTTGAGACGTATATATTCTAGGACTCGTATGTTACCACTAGACTAAATACAAAGATGCAACAGAGAGAGAATGCATTACAATATAGTTGTTGTATTGGTTATGTGATGATTCAGAAGGTAATGTATCTCAACTTATTATATTCAAATCATTTTGCTACATATTTACATCATCGTGTGTCTAGTGCATGGGATGTGCATTGGCATGTTTAGCACCATAGGATGAGAGTATGTGGTGAGAAGCTTTGACAGAGACAAAGGGGTTACAGGATTTGGATTGAAGCCAGGTTTAGCTTCTGTTTTATGTTTTGTCGCTACCATTAGCATGGTACTACTTTTCATCTTCAAAATGTATGCTTCTACTCTCTGAGGAAGTAGTCCCGGCGACAAATTACCGCCTACCTACTCAATGCTCTTAAGGCACATCCATCCCGCTCCAATCGGACCTAATAGTTTATTTTGATGGAAAAGATAATGATTGTAGATTTTTTAGCGTTTAAGGTATCGGGGATGGAGCCATTTATGTTGTTCAAAGAAAGGCCAAGAACATCTATCTTTTGCCTCACTCTAAAATAACGTTCGCCAGCCCTAACCAATTGTCTAAAGCCCCAGAAAAAAAAATGATTAGGGTAAAATGAGTTTCTGATGGCCGTAGAAAACATTTGGTCTCCAAAAGGCAAAATTTATATGAGAAAAACCAAAAATATTTTTCACCGCCAGAAAAACAATCACCGCAATAATAACCATCGATCATGAGGTATGCTTATAATATACCAAGATATCTAAACCCATCCCCTAACAAATTGCCCTTTAACGGAGGGCAATCCAAAAAATCATAGTTCACATTGTATTTCCTATGATTTACCAGAACTCATCACATACATATTCTAAAACGAGGTGAACTCCGGACTACCACGGTCGTTTGGATCCGCCGATCGCCCAAACCATATGTTGGAGCCTCCAGGCACCTCTCGCTTTGCTTATGCTCATTTATGATTGGGGGTGCCTATGATTATGAGATGTCAAATCTGAGTTTGCCTAAGATTTTGATGGTATATCAAGCCTCTATACTGCTTAGGTTTTAGAATTTGAAATACGGGGGCTCGAACCTCTACCAAAACAACACAATGTCCTAATAAGACTATTTTAACCAATCTAACCAGTGAGCTAATGTGATTATTTTTTTATCTTAAATCAATGTTTTTTTTATAATAACCCATTGAATTATTTTAGGGATATGGTCTATAGTTTCAAGAATTATATCCATATCAAATCCAGCTGGAACCCCCTGTTATTTTGCTACATATTGCAACAGTGACATTTAGCATATCTCTATAATTATACGAGAGCGCATTGAAGTTTAGAATTTCCCTTATAGGAAAAAGCATATTTTAGGATGCTATAATATCCTATTTTCATGATATTTATACACTTTATATATTCAATATATTGTACAAGAATTGCATAGCAAATACAGCAGGCTTCCATAGCATGCTCCCCCATTGTCACTCCCTCCGTAAGGAGTGAATATTTTATAGAATACTTATATGTCCTTCAAGGCATGGTCTAGTGGTAGGACCTTAAACTAGCACACCCAAGGTCTTAGGTTCAAGTATGACCAACTGGTCTAGTGGTAGAGATCTTAAATCTGCCATATGTACTAGATAATCACGTCCAAGCAACTCCTAGCATAAGATATGGTAGTTAGGTAGTGGATTGGCTTCCATGTGATATGTGGCACGTGATGTATCTAGTGTACTCATGATGTGATGATGTTGACGTCTTTCAATACAAAAAAGAAGAAAGAAAGAAAAAATACTCATATGCATTAAATATCTTAGCTTGTCTTTCTTACTAATAAATCGATTTTCCTTCAATTAAAAAAAAAAAAAAACTTCCTACAACCCTACAACCTCAATCCCAAGAACGTATTATCACTCTAGATTCAAACTTAGGTAAGAATCGTACTTATTATCCTTTAGCCTCATGAGCCTTTATATCAACTGAAAATTTGCCAAAGCCAATCTCAATATCCTATTTATCCTTCCATGAACAATAGTCATGTAGTTATTATGATGCCAAGGACAATAGTCAAAGGTTTATTTTTACGAAGCCAATCAAGTGAATGATACAAAAACATATTGAACTAATGCAATCCAAATCAAGAGTTCTGCCCAATGCTTCACATTCTAACATATAAATTTCCTTTTAATCATGCATGGTCAAGTACATGGCATTCCGGTTTTATTTTCGCATCACAATGCAAAGTAAAGCTATTGTGACGCTCCCTGCTAAATATACGGGCCTCGCATTACACTCGGCAGAAATCCCCATCCGGTCCATCAACCGCATGGGCCCTCCATCTAACCCGCACTCTGAGAGAATCCTAGTGCGGGCAGGGGACACGAAGGTGTCTTGCGCGCCCTTCCCCTATGGGCTCCTATCACAGCGGAAGCATAAACAACGTCAGAACTAGCAATAACAATACAACATACTACCTCGAAGGTAGTCCATCACATATCCATAAGAGCAAAGAAGATAATCATAAACCATAAAACATAAGAGCTCCTACCCATGGCTCACTCATAAGGAGGATGACCCACCTAGGCCTCAAGATAGAGCGGAACCGAAATCATAACAATGGCGGGGCTGGCATAAGACAATGGCTAGGGTTGACCACTCCATCCGCCCCTCCCCTGTATACTTTGCGATGGGCTCAATCAGGCTCTGCATGACTCTAGCCTTCCGGATCACGCAATCCCATGGCATCACCCATCGGGACTACTCCAGTTGCATCTCCCCCTCGTCCGGGCCGAGGGAAGGGTTGCATCTCCCTTCCCGGGTCTAGAGGTTCCATCGGCGGCTAGAGAATCGGCGACACACACGATTCATACCCGGCCCCGAACCCCCAAAACAAGAGCCAAGCCGACACTTTTGCAACTCTTGAGAGGCAGGGGGGCGACACCATCGCCCAGAGGTGTCGGACCATGCTCGGCCCACACGGGCCAGACCATAAAGCCTAGCCCACTATGGGATCCCCCTTCGTAGCCCCGCCTCGCGGGGATCCTCCTCCGTGATGCCTCTAGCCCCGTTGTGTAGTGTTTGAGTCACATCATAGCCTCCATAGGCCCTAAGGGTTCCTATGCAATGGCCGCAAACTAATAGGAACTAAGGGATCTAATCTAGGAGCATACTACATATGGCTCTAGGTCTCTACCCCCCTTCCCAATACAAGAGGAGCAAACATGATCATCCATCATCACATAATCATCATATCATGAGAATAATCATAAAGAACATCTTAACCTAATCATCTATATCTAACTACGGTTAGAGTTCCTTGATTAGGGTTCAAGATGATGTATGAGGGTTCTAGGATGGCTCTACTCTGGACACAAGATACTAACTCATCTGGAATGCTAATTCCAGATGAACTACTATGACTACTACTCTACATACCTGCTCCTGAAGCACTCCCTCCAAACCCGGGCGTCTCCATGATCTTCGAAGTGTTCGAGGTAGCTCCCACTCCTGATGATGCGCTCACGCTCTGGGGGCTGCCATGCTATCTTAGCCAGGACGGTTCTCGAAACGGAGTTTGGCCAAGAAGGTTCCTTTAATCGTTGGGCGGAAAAGAGGCCTAAGGTTAGGGTTTAGACCTTTATAGGTTAGGGTTCACATGTTATGCCACATGGCTCCAATAGGGTAAGTCCGTGTGGCGGTTGCCCAATAGGTTAAGGCCACGTGGAAATGGTCTTAACCTAAGGTTGGCTAAGTTATATGAATAACTTAGTCATGCCCCCTAACCACTTTCTAAGGCATACAAGGCTACATAGGTAGATTTGAATGGTGACGGGTCCGGGAATATACGTGATTTTGTAGCGTATATTCCCCTGGAACGTCACATTCTCCCCCCCTTAGGACAATGCTGTCCTCAGCATTGCGCTAAGGTGACGAACCTAGCCTTCCTGCAAAACAACAAGATACATGCAAAGAGAAACTTAATATATAGCATAGGCTATATTTATGTCTATACAAAATTTTTATAGCCTTAACAATAGTAATGTCATAATAAGTCAAAACATTATCACACATAATATTAGGGTTCATAATTTCAAGTCTAAATTATGCTTCCCCTCCTCCTCGTAATGCGCCCCTGCCGGTACTCCCCTATGCTCGTCCTGCACAAGTAGCACATTACGTTAGTTTAGTTAATAATTGTGGTTTTAGGGGACCACCCCCCTTACCTACCTCCTCGAGCCGAACTACTAGCTCGAGGTTACCCTACTACCTTGCACTCGATCATGGCCCTTTTCGGTTTGAGCTTAAGGACCATTTAAGATGATCCTATCATCGCCCATGACCAAGTGCTACCTTTTGTACTTTCCGATTTACCCGCCGAAAAGTACCCCTAGTGCATCATGCCCCAAGGGTTTTAAGCTAGGGAACGTCTCCCGCGATCCCATCATCGGCGATGATCACTTTGACCTTCACCATTCACCATGACCCCCTATGGCGGTGTGCGAACCCGCATGCGTGGCATAGAGAGCATCCGACCGATGTCCCATCATCGCCCACCATGCCTCACTTCCTCTCTCACATGACCATAATGGTCATGCGCACCACTTGGTGCGTGTTGGCCTAGAGAATGCCTTAAAGGCATATCCCATCATCGCCCACACGTTCCAAGATTCTGGCACATGCACTCTACTAACTAGAATACATGAGCCACAACTTAAGGCTAACTAAGAACACATACTAAGCTAACCTCCTGGCAAGTCGGCGTCGATCAAATCGGAGATGACTCGCCCATCAAACTCCTTCCTAAACTCTGGGTATTGCTTCTCCAAATCCTCGCTTCAATACCCATGTCACGTCTTCCACGGGCAGGTGCTTCCACTTGACCAAATACTGGAGGAATTGAGACCACCTAGTCCTCTTGAATGACTTATCAAGAAGCAATTCAGGCACAATTTCAACTTGATCCTCCGTCATTTCCAACAAAGTTGGAGTATCCAAACCTCCCTCGGGTTTAGGATCGTGCCTTTTAATAAACTCACATGGAAGACCTTAAGGTGGGCCAAGAGATCCAACTTGCAGGCTTGAGAGCCCACTCTTCTCAAGATCTTGAACGGACGGCCCACCTAGGGCGAGCTTCTTACAATTGCCGGATCACCCGAAGCTTCCCTTGCTTAACCTTTACTTGAGCTAACTTTACTCTCACAACAAACAACTTGCTATACTCTTCAGATGTGCCCATGCTGTTGAAGATATTCTCACACTTCTACCAAAAGCTACTGCATATATGCTGTCGTTGTTGAGAAACTTCCACCTAGGGCACTAGATTATGCCACATAACTAGGGGTCAAGCATTGATAATCATGAATCGATCATGGAGGAGACATCTTCGATGACTCTTACTTCCCTATTATTATGCGTAATTGACCACTGTGGATGTACTTGGCCATTTGGATTACTTGTTCCAATCATAGTTTCTCAACATACTCTCCAAAATTGTGTTGGTGCGGTCCCTTTGCCATTTTGATCGCAAGAGATAAGCAAAACTCATCAACAAGTTGGTGCAGCTCGTGTTGAAGAAGTCTTGCTAAACGCCGCTAAAGAACTTCGGATCTCTTTTGGTGATGATCGACTGTGCATTCCATGCAGCCCTAGAAGAACTCTTAAGTAGACCACTTGCTGGCTAGATCAAAGGCGGTGTCTATGGTGTGGCATGGCAAGTATGTGCCCTTTTTGATAAGCTATATACCACTACCATCAAGGCTTCAAAGCTTTTGTTGTCCTTGGAAGGCCAACTATAAAACCCATGCTGATGACTTCCCACTTGATGTCCGCACCGCTCAAGGTTCCAAAACTCACTGAATTCCGAAATTGTTCCGCCCTTGTCCGGCTGGCTCCAATCGACATTCTTGGATATATCCGATTATCCGCTTCTTCATACCGGCCGGACATAGCTACTTCTAATCTTGAAGTAGGCCTTTATAATTTTGCATGGCCTAAGTAGGGCTATTATGCGTGTCATAGAAGATTGTTCTTACTTCTTATACTTTGGATGCACATAATTGTTCTTTTTGCTATTAGAGATTACCTTCCTTTTAAAATATTTGAAGGTTTCTCTTTTCTTAATCCGTCCTTGCACTCTTGCAAAGATTAGCCCATTATGTGCTTGAACTCCATGTTGGGGAAGATGGCTTCTTCTATCTTCTTGCTGAATTCGCTGTCGAAGTGGAGATGGCATTGCAAATTGCTGCTTCAAAAGCTTGCCATTGAGTGGCGGCGCCTTAACATCTCCACGCTACATGCTCTCCCATTGATTTGTTTGTAGATCAATGATGTCGTCAAGAGAATTGATGAAGAAATCATGCAAGGAATCTTCAAAGATGTAGCCCTCAAATGCATACAAGTTGGTGGAGCATTCCATAGACTTAGGGGCATTCTTGTGAAATCATAGTGCCCATACCGTGTTCTGGAAGGAGTCTTATAATTTTCTTCCCCTTCATCCTTATTTGCTGATTGCCCGAAGCTTACGCCGATTTTGTAGAAGAATCTTGCTTCTTGGGGGCTGATCCGTTATGTCGATTGCTTGTTGAGCTGCCCATGGTTGATATATACATCTTTAGACTTCCATCTTGGCCTTAAAGGATCTCCAAGTCGATCAACTCCTACAAAGCTTCTTGAGCTCGCTGGCTCCGGAAGTCGTTGATTCTATAAAGAGCCTTTGCTGATCGGCCCCGACGCCTCCAAGTGCAATTTGATTTACGACTCTATGCCTCTATAGAGCAAAAGCTCTTAAATTTCACCGGAGATATATCATGGGACTTCTTGATTAACTTAGAAATTGGCCGAGGCAAGCTGTTTTTGAAGTAGCATCTTCCTTCTTACTCTTGTAGTCGGGTCGACAACTTGTAGCTTATGTACGACCTCATTCCTCATGATGTACTTAAGTAATTGCTTTACTTGACATCGCGTTGTAATGATTGGAATTGCTTCCTTAACTTAAATTATAAGGTACTTGCTCTTTTGGTCTTTGGGATAAGTATCTCTTGCTTATGATAATCAATTATTGCCTTAGCCTTTTTAATATTGCATGCTTATTATGAGGTCATAGTTGCCAATGTACATAAGTTGGTGCCGATGCTCTACTTTGCTTCGCTTTTAAGGTTGACGCCGAACTTGACTCTTGTTCCGTTGGTGCTGCTAATTACTTGGCCTAGGCTTAATTCCATCGCCTAGATTTAGACTTAAGAGTCTCGCTCTTAAAGATGTCCGGGCCATCTAGGAGGTGCAAAATTAACATGTTAAAGAACTACTTTCATAAATCCTATGGCCATAACTTTAGCAAGCATAACATTACTTTTGGGCACACCTAGAAAACTATATGATTAGATAATTATTCTTGCTTTAGATCTACTCTATACTCTAGGATCTGCCCTTTCTTAATTATTGCCCTCTTGGAATAGTCCCACCTTTGAGTTGATGCCATCTAAGAAGTTGGCCGGACTTATTAGATTGCTTCCCTTCATTTGGTTATTCCTTATTCCTTATGCCGGAAGTACTCGTCATATACATAGTCGACGGTTATCCTATTATTGAATGCTTCTTAGCGAGGTGATCAAGCTCACGAAGAGGTTCCAATACATTGGATATCTGCCAGCAATGTATACAATTGTTGTACTCCATACATTTTTCTTCCCAATCCTTGAAGCTTTGCTCAATTCTTGGGTCCATCTTTCTAAAGGAAAAGACAAAAACTACTCAAATTTCGTCCCTATCCCATCATGGATGCTATCACCCATAATTCTAAGAAACTCAACTATCCGATAGGGTCCTCTAGCTTGCTTAAAGCTGGTGTAGTCGTTAGTCGTTGGAGTAGCAAGGCGATGATCCATAATTTGTTGAAAAGAATCTGGTATCCTTGGTGTTGTTGTATGATCATTCAAGTGCCCCCTTTCTTTTCATTGAACATATTCTCACTCGCCGTCGTCCTAATGTTGATGCTGATTACCTTCATTAACATTATCCCTCTTAGTGGACTTGCTGATGTAGATAACATAACGCTTCGGGTGTCGATCCCAAGAGCTTGAGGGTAATGTTCACCAATTCACAGTAGAATCTTTAGGTGTTTAACTCATCCGCCTTGAAGGTTATTAGATTCGAGGATGATTCTTCTAACTCCCGAATTGATATTGTTGTGTTGAGCTTGTCGATTTGATTCTTCATCCCGCTGCCCACATCTTTGCTGTTATAAGGTCGAAGACAATGTCGAAAGTGCTTTACCACTTAAGCGTGCAACTTCTCTTGCCGAGAGAAGTTTATTTGCATCCATCCGCAGGACTAGATCAATTAATAATTCTGGTATTTGGTCCCTCATGATGCCTCATTCTTGATGGTGTTTGACCTCCATCCTAAGGTGGAAGATCGAAGATCATCATGATCTTGAGATGATGCTTGCCGAGGTTGATGTAGCTGGTCCGAAGTATCGGGCTGATGAGGAAGAAGTTTGTTGCAGTCTCATATATTCCTATTCCCGAGCAGCCCACCCTTGCCGCTTGTAATACCTCCTTAGCCAAGCATCTTTGCTTGAAGTCTAAATCTGATACTACTATGGCCCGGGTACCTATGATAATTTCACTTCGAGGAGATATGCTCACCATCCTTCGAACCCTTGATATCATAAGTTGATGAAGTCATCTACTTGTTGGTGGCGAGTCGTTGACATTAGTCGCCGATGTGGGGTCGCTTCCTCGAGACAATATGGCACTTGGAGAGTATCATTGACTAGGAGGTGTTCCTCCCCTAATGTCATCAATTTCATAAGTGCCATGATGCCCATTGGCTGTTGCATAGCCCTCTTGGCAATTCTTATGTCTAATCTTGATGTCGCAATCGTCCTTCCTTTGGTCTTCCCTTTATTGTTTGTGTTCGGGCTTCCCTGTACACCATCTTGGCCTTTGATTTGCTGAAGTTTCTTCGATAAGGTTGCCCTACGCTTCGATTCGTTGATGTTGTCGAAAGTGGCTCCAATTGGTCGAGAATCTGCAAGGAAGCTTCTCCTACCCTATATTACGCCCCACGACAAGGCAACTAATACTATCACACAACAATTATTTATGGCTACCTACTTTTACAAACTCTATTTTTTATAACTTTATCCACTCTACCCCAATTGACCCACTTGGCCTTTGGCACTCTACTAGGCACTGAGAAAGGTACTTATTTACTATCATGGGGGTGGTAGAAGGAGACTCATTCACTGGGTGTACTTGGTGTGCTAGACTGAATTTCCTAGATAGGATGAATTTCTAGATAATTATCTATGATACAAAGGCATGGCTGAAGACACTTGATGATAGTGCACCTATAACGTGTGTTGGGCTCCCCTTGTTGGTTGATTTGCCTTGTAAATGCATGAACAAAGCTATGGCTGCCTGGGCTGAAAGGTATCTATGCCTATGATGCTTACAGGTCATGTAATCTGGCATGTTCCTGGTTCTATCTCACAACCTATTCTTACCCTTAGATCCCCCACCTATGGCTTGGTTAAGAGAGTCTAGGGAAACCCATTTCCCTCCCCTAGGTGGCAACTAACTTCCCAGGATAGGATCTGGCCGGTCATCATACCGGCGATGATGCTCGGTGTAATAGGGAGTTCTAGTCAAAGTGGCATGGAGATCAAAGATGCTTTCGGCAGGGAAGTCACGGATGTGATCTGGCCTCATTGTACCATCTAACAAAGTTTGATGGCGCCATTGAGCGAGAGATGGCTATGAAAAATGGCTTGAGAAGATGGGTAGAGAGTCGGGGAAATGGCCCAAGGGTGAGAGCAGTTTTGATGGGGGAAAATGACAAATGAGGCCGCCTCGGGTTCACAACAAGGGTTCTTGGTGGGGAAGACTTCTGTTCTATGGCTATGGCTGTCCAAATAAGCTACCATGAAGTGCAAACCTAAGCGTAACAAAGCAAGAGACACTATATGGCGTTTTGTTGGGTCAAAATTGGTCAATTTTGGGCAAAATATGAACCGGATGGCTATGCGAATTTGGGCCTCCTGCGTGAAGGGCGCTAGGGTAATTTTCGCCTGACCTTCCGAGTTGACTTTGACTTTATATTTTATATATATTATATATATATAATATATATATATATATATATATTATATATAGCTATATATAGCTATATATATATGGGCGAAACCGGGTGGCTATGCGAATTTGGGCCTTCCGTGAAGGGCGGAGAGGCCATTTTCGCATGACCCTTCCGATTCACCGCTTGGGGACTTCTATCAAGAGTTTTGGAAAATTTGAAGATCCTAGCATACTTATTTGGAATTTTCTAACCTAATTTGGATCTTTTCCCGGGCTAATTAGGCAAAATTTGGTCCGACAAAGCTTAAACCGGGATGGCTATGCGAATTTGGGCCTTCCTCGTGAAGGGCGAGAGGCCATTTTCGCATGACCTTCCGATTCGAAAGTGTTCTCGCCAAAATTTAACTAATTTGCCAATAGTACCTTTTACTAAATTACCCTATTTGGATGCTTACAATTATGATGGCTACAACTAAACTAAAATTTGAGCAACTTGAACACACATTTTTATACAAAAATTGAAGTCGGTTTACAACAAAAATTTTATATTTATAGGAGGGGAACTTAGCAATTACATTAGTTTATTGACAAAATTGCATCCTCAAGGGTATTCCTTATGATGACGCCAAGTATAGATCCTTGGGCATCGGGGTTACCCCTTCGCATGGATTGCGCAGAGGTTTGATTCCTCGAAGAGGTGAGTGAGCTCAGCCTCAATACCTAACACCCCGGTTGTGAGCGACGTCACCCTATAGTTCCGTGATCTAACTCCTGCATCACTTCCCCGCATGAGCAGCTCGAATGGTGCCTTCCTAATCAGAGAGATTAGTGCAATCGCTGAAAGTGCTTAATCTCCCAAAAACTCTGGCATGCCTAGAATTTGGTCCGTGGTGGACCTTCTTTGGCTTCTCCGTCCGTGCGGCGCGCTGGGCTGGTTCTTTGCTGGTCGCCCTCCACGAAGCGTTGGACGCTCGGGCGGCAAGACCGGTGTTATACCTGGCCCAACGACGAAGGTATTCTTCGTATGCCTTGAGGCGCTGCCCCAAAGAGGCGCCTCCTTCGGGCGAGTGAGCGATTATTTCGCCCATATACGCTTCTTGACCACCTTAGGTGGCTTGGGCCACCGGGTAAGGTGGTCTTTGCGGCCCGAGGTTGAGGTTTCCCCGGCGACTTCGGTCGTCCTCCTCCTGTTCTTCGTCTTGCCTCTCCTCCTTCTTCCACCTCGTCTTCTTCGCCCGGCGTTGGGGAGGCTCCTCGATCCCTGCGGTCCCTCGGTCTATCATTCTTGTTCTTAGTCCTCCGCTCCTTCTCAAGCAGCTCTCTCTCTCTCTCTCTTCTTTTCGTGCTGCCACGTCCTCAGACCACTCTGCAACCTTGTTCTTGCCCTTATTCTTTGGTGCCGGAAGGCCCGCCTCTGAGTTTAGTCTTTGGGGCTGCTCTTGATCCCCCCCTGGCTGCTCTTCCACCCGCTCCCATACGTGTTCTACGAGGATCCAAAGTGGCGGGGACTCATGGGTTCTCTGGGTGCCGCCCAAGAAGAATCTGCGCTGGGCTGGGAAGCCTCCCTCTTCCGAGATGTGGAAGGTTTCGATTCACGCCTGAGGGAAACGCCCTTCCCGGCTTAGGTCGAAGGTGCTCAGGGATCTTCTTGACATGGCGACCTGCTGCTACGTGCACCATCGAGAGTGTAGGTCGCTCGTTGTACTTCCTCGCTGTCTGTTTGGTTCGAGCCATACTTGACGGTGTGGAAAATAGATGACGTAAAGCTGAGCAAGAGAGAGATGTTGGAGGAAAAGGTTGGAGGGAAAATGAGGTGTCAGGGATATTTAAAAAGGAGGGTCCCTCGAAATATTCCCTATCATTAATAGGCTTACTTATTAGCCCCCCTTATTAATTACACCATAGTACCCTTATTATTACTATATATTTAATTTCTAATACAAATACTTAAATTCGTATTATACCTTTAGAATTTTAAATTTCCTAATAGTTGAAGTGTTAGTTATGGATTTGCTTTATTTTTCACTCGGGTCTCGATTGGCATAATTCTTCTAATCATTTTAGGTGAAATTTGATGCAGATGCATAATATTCACTCAATTTTTTACTGGAGGGTGAATTTGACTCATTCATTCCTTCGTCTAACACTTAACCTAATTTCGGACCCACTACTTAGGAGAAAAAATTTTCCCCTATTTTTCAGCTGCTCGGTGGTGGAAATTTTTATTTCACACCCCTATAGGCCTCATTAGACTACTTTCATGGTTATGGTCGCGGTTCCTCGTCAACCAAGAACATCGCCTGATACCATTGTGACGCCCTCGCTAAATATACCGGTCCTACCGTATTAACTCGGCAGAAATCCCCATCCGGTCCATCAACCGCATGGGCCCTCCGTTTCTACCCGCTCTCGAGAGAATCCTAGTGCGGCGGGGGACCTGAAGGTGTCTTGCCGCCCCCTTCCTATGGGCTCCTATCAAATGAAGCATAAACAACGCCGTAACTAGCAATAACATACAACATACTACCTCGAAGGTAGTCCATCACATATCCATAAGAGCAAAGAAGATAATCATAAACCATAAAACATAAGAGCTCCTACCCATGGCTCACTCATAAGGAGGATGACCGACCGGCTAGGCCTCAAGATAGAGCAGACCGAAGTCATAACAATGGCGAGGGCTGGCATAAGACAATGGCTAGGGTTGACCACTCCATCCGCCCCTCCTGTGCATACTTTGCAGATGGGCTCAATCAGGCTCTGGCATGACTCTAGCCTTCCGGATACGCAATCCCATGGCATCACCCATCGGACTACTCCAGGTTGCATCTCCCCTGGTCCGCCGAGGCAGAAGGGTTGCATCTCCCCTTCCTGGGTCTAGAGGTTCCATGAGCGGCTAGAGAATCGCGGGCGACACACACGATTCATACCCGTGAACCCCCAAAACAAGAGCCAAGCCGACACTTGCAACTCTTGAGAGGCAGGGCGACACCATCGCCCCAGGAGGTGTCAGACCCATGCTCGGCCCACACGAAGTGACCGACCATAAGCCTAGCCCACTATGGGATCCCCCGTGTGCCCCCTCTGTGGGGATCCTCCTCTCAGATTGCCTCTAGCCCCGTTGTGTAGTCTGAGTCACATCATAGCCTCCATAGCCCTAAGTGGGTTCCTATGCACAAAGCCGCAACTAATAGGAACTAAGGGATCTAATCTAGGAGCATACTACATATGGCTCTAGGTCTCTACCCCCTTCCCAATACAAGAGGAGCAAACATGATCATCCATCATCACATAATCATCATATCATGAGAATAATCATAAGAACATCTTAACCTAATCATCTATATCTAACTTACGCTTAGAGTTCCTTGATTAGGGTTCAAGATGATGTATGAGGGTTCTAGGATGGCTCTACTCTACACAAGATACTAACTCATCTCGGAATGCTAATTCCGGATGAACTACTATGACTACTACTCTACATACCCGCTCCTCAAGCACTCCTCCAAACCCCGGCGTCTCCATGATCTTCAAGTGTTCGAGGTAGCTCCCACTCCTGGCTGATGCGCTCTCACGCCTGGGGCTGCCATGCTATCTTTGCGGCCACAGTAGACGGTTCTCGAAACGGAGTTTCGAGCGCGAAGAAGGTTCCCAGACTGTTGGAGCCAGAAAAGAGGCCTAGGGTTAGGGTTTAGGCCTTTATAGGTTAGGGTTCACATGTTATGCCACATGGCTCCAATAGGGTAAGTCCGTGTGGCGGTTGCCCAATAGGTTAAGGCCACGTGGAAATGGTCTTAACCTAAGGTTGGCTAAGTTATATGAATAACTTAGTCATGCCCCCTAACCACTTTCTAAGGCATACAAGGCTACATAGGTAGATTTGAATGGTGACGGGTCCAGGAATATACGTATTTATAGCGTATATTCCCCTGGAACGTCACAGCTATATTAATTTTTACATCCTTCAACGCTCAACCACGCATTGTTCCATTATACGCTTGCCGAGTTTGCTTGCAACCATATGTCTTCTCCTCTTCAAGGAGATAAATAGTAAACATGCCTATAATTCAACAAAGCAATGTAACAATCATGCGCCATGTTTGAATAGGATGCCATGCTTTCGTGCAATGCACTACTCAGCAGATAACACTTGATACAACCTGTACAGTTGATCTGCGACACAAAGATATATTTAAATTTATGCACGTCATCTTTTCAGTTCACATTCATTTGCTTAAGCTTCAAATAGACTTATACTTCAATCCCTTTATCCGTTAAAATGGACCCTCTTAATATATGCAATGTAACGCACTTGCATGCATGTCTAGGATGCTGCCTTTTTCATACATCCTTAAGACAATTTTCCTTTTTCAATCATTCTCTATATTACATGCACAATGGCCAAACCCATGCATTTTTAACATATGCTACATGACGAATTTGCATGCATGCTTAGCCTTTTGCATCACGCATGACTGCCTACAGATCATGTAATAAACCTATGTTCAGAGCTATGTCCAGAGCAACCTTCAAAGAAGATCTATATTCCTTGTCATATATGACAGCTTGCTTTTCACAATATTTAAGTTACACTTGCTATTTTGGGTATTGTACTCCAAAAAAAGAGCAGCTTTAAGTCTTAATCCGTTGTTTTCTAGCAAAGCTAGGTTTTAGAAGGTACATTTGCAGAGGTAGATTTACTGTAAGAAAATATTTAGGTAAATGAAGTCCCAAGATTTTTATGACCATTGTCTTGCAATTTATTTAGCAAATGCCAAGTAACATCTATATCATACTATATAGTGCCGATGCAAACCACTTAAATTGGCGATTAAAAATAGTGGTGTATGCAATTGTTACCCAACAATAGTGGTATAGGCCATATATAAATAAGAGGCCTGGTAAACTGATAAATTGGAGCAGTAATTAAAATCAACAGGAACAATTTCATCTTTGATGGTTGTTAAGCCCATACGATGATTTAGAAAGACCATGTTACTTGCATATATCTTAGAACTAGCAATTTCCTATCACAAGAATAAGCAGTTTCATATTGCTTTGTAATTAAAGGTTAAGCAAGGCAATGAACTACCTTATTCTAGAGTGTGTAGATGCCACTGTATGCACTATTAATACCATTTCTTATATCATTGTTTGCAATAGCAAAATTTATGAAATTAAAATAAAAAATTAAATAAATTAAAGAATACTCATATGCAATTAAATATCTTAGCTTGTCTTTCTTACTCGGTAGGCCAACAACAACTCCATGCCATTGCCATATTCCAGAAGCCTCCATAAGCTTCTCTAGGCCATCTTTGGCATCCATGCTCTTACTGTCAAACTAGGAGATTAACGTATCTCACCTTAGCTCGACATTTCTTTCTTAGCAATGCAATTCCATATTATAGTTCACTTTAGCATCTTAACTTCAAGTCGCGGGAACATATACATCTTTGTCTATCTTCTAAATTGGCATCTTGTCTCTTAGAGCTGGTGATGTCTTTTGTGTCCTTTCTAGAACCTCCATATAGCCTCCATAAGCTATATTTTTCTAAGGTTCCAATGATATTCATAGAAGTTTTACTGCTACCTTTGAAGCCTCTACATGGTTAGCTATTTAGTTATCCTTTTTGTTCATATTTATTTTTGTCAAATGATGATCATCTGGGATGGTATATAACCACCTAGTGCTTGTCCCACAATAATCTTAGCTTAGCTCTTACTTGCTCTTATCTTCCATAGTGAGAAAAAAAAGTCAGTCAACCATATTTATTTCAAGATCACTCAAATTCCTTTGATACTCATTAAAATCATTAAATTTGATTCTTTCCTTCACAACAAGAATAAGATAAGCATTCTTTAGTATAAGCTGGAAAACCACCGACCTCAGAATTCCTTCAAGCATGGACCTCTTGCAGATGCTTGCCTCAAATGAATAGCTTTTAGCTCCAAGAATCAATTTTAGAAGAAGATACATAATGGAGTCAATTCTGGCCCATCATCTCTATTTCTTTCATAACTTTGCTATACATATAAATTTTGATCTGACTGCACTAATCCTAAAAGCAGATTTGAAAATCTCAGAAATATCATGCTCCAAAGTTAGATCAGCAAAACTGCCTAGAAATTGCTCCTTCGCACTCCTTCGAGAAACCCTCATAGAAACCCATGCCCTTTGCTTTTATCATAACATTTGTATAAATTTCACGAAGCACTAGAAAGAGGGAATTCTTAGGCTCGTGGGAGGGGGTAGGCGGGAGTTAAATTCCGTAGAATTCCATTGATGACTTTGTTGCAAAGATGATCCTTTGCAAGAAGATGGAGGCAAGGCAATCCATATGTAACTAAGAGTAGAGGGGGAAAGTGTGGACAAGGAAGGCCTAAAAAAATTCGTAGTATGATTGAGGAACATTGAGGCTGGCGAGGAGGTTGTGGACATGCTTGGAGTGCTAGATATATCTGTCACGATAGTGTTTGAGGTTCCGGCGTGCGGTGTCTTTGTATGATAACATGATACAATTTTAGAATAGAATTATCGGCTGGCATTATAGCATTGGAGAGAGGCTCCTCTCTTGATCACCTACATGTGTAAGCAATTGATGTGGTTTAGGTGCAAAAATGCCCAAGAGTGTCAATGTAAGAATTAAGAATTTTTACTGGGTTGGAAGCGAGTAGACCTGCAGGGGCAATGATTATTTGCAAGGCATTGATGAGGACCGGTTGTACTTGTTTCAAGGCATCATCGGGTTATTTTCAAAGACATAGGAAGGAAGGAAGGAAGTATATTTTAACGCCCACGGAGGCCAATCGACCTATGAGACTAAGTTCTGCATAAATATATCAATATATCAAATAGTATCCAAACAGAAAAGAAAACCACAAAAAGCCCTATACAATAGCCCTATACAATGTGTCTCTACCATCGGGATGAAAAAACCCTCCATGTGGGAGAAAATTGCACTTCAAGATGCGCCTCGCGATGAACCAATATTTTTGAAAGTGTCAAACGGCTCTTGAACTACTAAACAAACATCCCCCCGACAAAATCTTTTGCATCCGTCACACTTGTCAATAAGTTTGCCTTCCCCTTTTTCACCCAAATTTAACAACAGAGCGGGCCTCAATTCTAAATCCTCCAAAGTATTGCAAACGATGACAACTTCCCCGCTCGAGATCTTGCATGATTCTCACATTATTTTTACAAGCACAAACGCAAAAATAGCCTATAAAACATAATCACACATAAGCTACCGCGATCAAATAATATCAAATTCATTAGTCATGGATATTGTGTGAAATATATGGAGCATCTAAATGCGGAATTTCTGAGGGAGGGCGACCCTACTATCCGATATATACAAATTCATCTAAGACTAATTTTCACGCTTCTATTTTTCCTATTCGGCTAACACTATCCCAAAAACGCTTTCTTTGCCAATCCATTTATCGGGCACTACTCCAAGCTAGTCAAGCCAAACGGGGCTTCCATCTCGTGATGTCCTTGTAATTTACACTCGTGCAAGCATCTTAAGCCATGCAGCTTGCACCCGCTCTAGAGAAATATAGGTCGAATTGTTTGGCAGCACCCAAGAGCTCGCCAATACGAACTTTGATGTCTGCAACATGTATTTCACTATGTGAATGAAGGAAAGTTTTGGAATCTACTAGCATGGTAAAGGAGATAATGGAAAGCCCTCACTATTATGTTTCGATTGTCAAGTATAATAAGATGCATGACATCCGCTGTGCCATACAGCGCATATAACTCCTTTCCAACTCTAACCTGTTCATCTGATACATTGTGTAAACGCACTTTGAACTGCAACTTTCCCATGTCTTTGAGACAATAACCAACGATGCCTTTGAAACAAGCAGCATCCTACCCCCTCAATGCCTTGCAAAGAATCATTGCCCCCGTGATGTCCGCTTACAAGTCGTATTTAATTAAAGTGGGACAAATCTTGAATTTTTGGGACTCCTGATCGAAAATGGGACTCATACTTTTTTTTTTTTTTTTTTTTGAATTGAATGCTTGAACAGAATTTTTTTCTTAATAAGACAACAATAACATTTACAAGGAACAATTCGAGAAAAGAAGGGAGACGATGGAGAAAGAATGGTAGGAAGGAAGGGAGATGGAACGAGGGAGGGAGGCAAAGGAGCGGGAGAAGGAGGGAGGCGGGAGGGAGAGGGGAGGGAGGGGAGACACAAGAGAGAGGAGAGGGATTTAGGGAAAGGGCAACGAGGCAATAATGAAGGGAGGGTTTAGGAAAGGGGCAAAGGGGAAAAAAGAAGGGAGGAGGGAGGGAGGAGGGAAGGAGAAGATGGGGAGAGGATAGGGGCAAGGAGATTTTGGAGGGGAGGATCTTCCTTCAATAAATAAATAAAAACTAAATATTATAAATTAAAAAAATTAAATCTCATATTAAAATAAAAAATTAAATATTACATTAAAAAAATATTACTAAATTAAATACTATCTCTTACCTTCTCGACTCACTAGTCGAAGAAGGAATTTTTCATGCTCGCAAGCACTTGTGCGCCTTTCTCTTTCCTCAGTCAAGACCTATTTGCTTCTTCGCAATCCCATTCTTTCTTTTTGAATGGATTCACATAATGAACCTCGGGCTTATCTCCTGCTAAATCGCTTACCACAGATTGCATAAATTTGTGGCTAAAAGTAGTTCGATCTAATTCTGGATGAACTGGAACTACCCACAGCCGTGGGCCTAAAAATAAAGTCGTGGGCCGTTGCAATAAAGCCTGCATCTGGATCTATTGTTCCACTTTGTGTCGATTCAACCATACCTCGCGATAAAATACCCCACAAAAATAGCTAATGCGACATATCGAGTCCATCGGGCGCTTTCTCACGCCAACAACTGAATCAAAAGTTCGGCCCCCATTTTTGAGTTACAAAGAAATTGTGCTAAAGCACTAATCCGATTCAAGATCCCCGCTTCGGGCCGCCGACCATATGTTTCGCTTCCTCCCGCTTTTAAAGACTCGCGAAGAAGATCCCGGCTCCGCTACATTTTCAAAGCAGAGTGTGAAGTTTAAAAGAGCACCGGTTTAAAAGCCGGGCTTACCGTGGAAGGAAAGTGGGCCTTAACTTAAAGCTCGCGGCTCGCCATATCTTCACATGATCGGACCTCCGCCCGCAAGTCCGCCATAGCCGATAACTTTCTCCTCTTCCGCGAACTTTTTTCAAAGATAAGTTTTCTTTATCCGCTTCACCAGTATTTCCAAGCTCGATCCGACCGATCGTATGCCTTTAAGCTTTGTAAGAAATGGTTCTTTTCCAAGCTTTGTGGTTGTAGTTCTTTTCCGGATACTATGCCGATGAAGAAATGGAAATCCGGTGACGCCAGATGGGAAGCTTGGAAGCCATGAAAGCCGGAAGGAAGCCGAAGAAAGCTTGGAAGGAAGCCCGAACCTAATAGGAAGCTGGAAGCTCATAGGAAGCCGATGAAAGCTTGGAACCGCAAGATATGATAGGCATCCTTTATCCGCTTCGCTTTGAAAACAAATCCTCGATCCGGCTCCAAGATCGCGAAAAAAGAAATGGTTCTTGAAAAGCTCTCTGGCCCATGCCATAGCCACGATCTTGGGAGTTCGCCATAGCCACAATTTCAGAATCGCACCAAATCTCTTCTTTTCAAAGGTATACCAAATCTCCCCCTTTTCAATTTCAAATTTCAAACTTAAACATGGGTGGAGGAAAAATGGAATAATAGGTGTACATAAGAAAAAAATACTGATATAGCGTGCAATGGGTTATTTTTCTAAGGCTAATGGGTACAAAGGATTAAAAATATTATATATAAATTGACGCTCATTTATAAGCCCCAATTCACACATTGTGCACATTATGTTGCCATTATGGGCACATTTTCAATGTTTAAGTCAAAACATTGATATACTAAACGCCGGGGTTGACTATTTTTTTTATCTACGTATACAAAGGAAATGCATAGTTATGGTGTGCATTTAGGAAATACATAAGATATTGTATTTATTAGGAAATATATAGGATAAGATATTGTGTTTATTAGAAAACATTGATATACTAAAAAAAGGGGATGATGGAGGATTCTATTTTTGGGTCTACGATACATAGAAAAAAATGCATAGGTATAGTATGCACTTAGAAAATACATAGGATATGGTGCAACTAATAATGATTTGCACTTTATGATATTGGAGGTAGAAACTATGTTTGTAGGCAAGTAGGTTCGCCACATTTGTTGTATGTTTGATCACATGTGAATAAACGCACGAGAATAAGATGTTTAAAGGGCTTAGAACCCAAGATTTTGCACTTTGAGCTGCCTTTCTCGACTCACGAAGTCGGGGCTCAGAGAGGTTCTTTCTCACTCGCGAAGTCGAGAAAGGGCCTCTGACCCAAAAAAATAATCTCGCCCTTGAAATTGCCTTTTAGTGTGACGCCCCTCTAAACATACGGCCTACCGCATACTAGGGCAGGAAATCCCCGTCCCGCTCAACAACCGCGACGGCCTCTTCGCCTACCCCGCGACTCGAGGTGATCCCTAGTGCATGGAGGGAACACGAAGGTGTCTTGTGCCCTCTTCCCCTATGGGCTCCTATAAATGAAGCTTTATAACACGCCAACTAGCATCAAACATATACAAATACTACCTCAAGGGTAGTGCATCACTATATACCAATACAAAGATGATAGACACAAACCAGAAAACATGAGAGCTCCTACCCCTGCCGCACTCGTAGTGAGGATGACCGACCGCTAGGCCTCAAGATAGAGCAGACCGAGTCATGGCAATGGCGAGGGCTGCATAGAACAATGGCTAGGGTTGACCACTCCATCCGCCCTCCCCAGCATACTTTGCGATGGGCTAAATCACTCGCATGACTCTAGCCTTCCTGACACGCAAATCCCATGGCATCACCCATCGACTACTCCAGGTTGCATCTCCCTGGGTCCGATGAGGCAGAAGGGTTGCATCTCCCTTCCTGTGGTCTAGAGGTTCCGTGGGCGGCTAGAGAATCGCGGACGACACACGATTCGCACCGACTTAACCCCCCAAAACGAGAGCCAAGCCAACACTTGCAGCTCGAGAGGCAGGGCTTCTACCATTGCCCCAGAGGTGTCGGACCCATGCTCGGCCCACACGGCGACCGACCATGCCCCTAGCTCACTATGGGATCCCCCGAAGCCCCCACTGCGTGATCCTCCCTCCACATTCCCCTAGCCCTCGCAGGTGGTGCTGGAGCCATATCATAGCCTCGATAGCCTAGTGGGCTCCTATGCACAAAGCCGCAACTAATAGGGAACTAAGGGATCTACTCTAGGAGCATACTACATATGGCCCTAGGTCTCTAGTACCCCCTTCCCAATACAAGAGGAGCAAACATGATCAACCATCATCACATAATCATCATATCATGAGAATAATCATAAGAAGAACATCTTAACCTAATCATACAATCTAACTAATGGTTAGGGTTCGTTGATTAGGTTCAAGATGTTAAATACGTTCTAGGATGGCTCTACTCTAGATACAAGATACTAGTGCACAGCGGAATGCTAATTCCGTGATGAGCTATCACAACTACTATCCTACATACCGCCTCCCCGGCTCTCCCTCCAGCATCCGGTTGTGCCTCCATGGTCTTCGACTCGCGGATGTCGGGTCTTGCTCCAAGAACGAGTCTACCACTCGTCAGGCCTTTGCACCAGCCTATGCCACAAGAAACGATGTTCAAAAACGGAGTTTCAAACCAGTAGGTGAGTCTCCGGGTGCTAGGGCTGGAAAGAGGCCTAGGTTAGGGTTTAGGCCTATATAAGTTAGGGTCCACCTAGGATGCCACGCGGCACCAATCGGTGAGTCCCGCGGTGGTGCCCAATAGGTTAAGGCCACGTGGATAATGGTCTAACCTTATGGTTGGCTAAGTTATGAGAATAACTTGGCCATGCCCCCTAGTGCCACAATCTATGGTATACAAGGCTATGAAGATAGATTGTATGGTGATCGATCCAGAATATACGTATTTATGGCGATATTCCCCGACCGGCCACATTCTCCCCTTAGGACAATGTCACCCTCAAGATTGCGCTTAAGGTGATTTAACCTACCTTATGCCTGCACAAGGAACAACATGTCATAACCTTTAGTTTATTATAGTAATCAAGTTTTATTAGTTCAAGTCAAAATTTAGGCTATATTTGTACTTATACAAAATTATATAGCCTTAACACACTGCTATTTCACGATAATTCAAACATTATTATAGAGTTATTAGGGTTCATAATCTAAATTATGGCTCCCCTATCTTCGTGAATGCGCCCTCGCTGAAGTCCACCTTCTACTTGCCTCGCAAAAGGAGCACATTACGCTAGTTTAGTTAATAATTTGTGGTTTTAGGGGACCACCCTCTTACCTCCTTGAGCCGAACCACCGACTCAAGGTTGTCCTACTACCTTGCCCAAGATCATGGCCCTTTCGATTTGAGCTTAAGGATCATTTAAGATGCTCCCATCATCGCCCCATGATCGAGTGCTACCTTGTACTTCTGCTACCCTGTGCGAAAATTTCCTAGTGCATCATGCCCCACGGGTTTGAAGCTAGGGAACGCCTCACCATCCCATCATCACAAGATGATCACTTTAACCTTCACCATGACCCTCCCGGGCCAGGTGTGCATTTCTCGCATCGTGGCATAGAGATCATCCCATCGATGTCCCATCATCGCCCACCATGCCTCATTCTCACCACATGACCCTAATGGTCATGTGCACCTTCTTGGTGCGTGTGGCCTAGAGAATGCCCTAAAGGCGTGATCCCATCATCGCCCACACGATCCAAGGTTCGCACATGCACCCTACTAACTAGAATGCATGCGCCCGTGCTTAAGGCTAACTAACAACATACTAGCTAACCACCGGCAGCCTGGGCGGCCAGCCAAGCCTGAGACGACTATCCCATCAAACTCCTTCATAAACTCTAGGTATTGCTTTTCCAAATCTTGCTTCAATACCCATGTCGCATCTTCCACGTAAGTGCTTCCACTTAACCAAATATTGGAGGAACTGAGACCTCCTAGTCTTCTTGAATGACTTATCAAGAAGTAATCTGTGCACTATTTCTACTTGTCCTCCGCTATTTCCAACAAGGTTGGAGTATCCAAAACCTCCTCGTGGTTAGATTGTGCCTTTTTAATAAACTTACGGGAAGACCTTGTGAACTTTGAGATGGGCCGAAGATCCAACTTGTAGGCTTGGGAGCCCACTCTCTCCAAAAATCTTGAACGGACCAGCCCACCTAGGGGCAAGCTTCTTACAATTCCCAATCCGGGCTTGGCTTGCTTCACCTTGATCTTCAACCAAACGCTATCGCTTACCTTGAATTCTCTTCGTACGGTCCCGTGTTTGTCGGCTACACTTTTCCGCCGACTTCTTGCCGCCAACAAGTAATCCCTTTACTTCCACTAGCCGCCGTGATATCCCCTAGCATCTCTGGGATACTTCCACCTTCCGACACGATTGTGCTGTGTATCCGGGGTTAAGACCGGTACCCGTAATTTACCATAAAAGGAGACATCCGAGATGACTCTTGCTTGGCACTATTGTAGGCGGCTTCCACCAAGTGGATGTACTCATCCCACTTGGACCGCTTGTTCCACACATAACTTCAAGCATGTCTTCAATGATCCGATTCGTCCCTTCCGTCCGCCATCTGCTTTGGGGATGATATGCCGCGGCTCATGGAGAGCTTGGTCCGAATGGTGCTAAAGAGATCCCCGCCAAAAGGCACTCATAAACTTAGAATCTCTATCGATATTATCTCCCGAGGCATGCCATGGAGTCTAAAAAATCTCCCTTACAAATAACTTGGCAAGATCTAATGCGGTGTCAAGTCTTGGTAAGGCACAAAATGTGCCATCTTAGATAACTTATCTACGACAACCATCAAGGCATCCTTGCCTCAAGAGTTCTAGGGAGCCCCGTAATGAAATCCATGCTTATGACCTCCCACTTCGCATTTGGCACCCCCAATGGCTCTAAAGCACTGAACTGTTGCTCCGCTTTGGTCCACCGACATAACCGGGTAATCCCGAATATATGCAGCTATCCGCTTCTTCATTCCCCGCCGTAAGTAACTACTTTAATCTTGAAATAGGTCTTCATGAAGCCAGCATGCCCCTGCTATTGGCTTTATGTGTGTCATGAAGAATTAGCTTCCTTACTCCCCGATGATTCGCACACAAACTTATGCTTGTGATACAACAGGTTGCCTTCCTTCTTATAATGCTTGAAGGCTTCCCGCTCTTTATCTGTTCTGGCTTCCTTGGAGAGGCTTTCCCACACCTCCTTGAAGTCCACATCGGTTGGCAAGGACTCCTCAATCTTCTTGCCAAACTCACTCGAAAGAGTGGAAATCGCATTGCAATGCGTCCTTGTCTGAAATGGTCTCCTGGAGAGGGCATCTGCTACAACATTAAGCTTGCCGGGCTTATATACAATATCAAAATCATACTCCTCAAGAAATTCCATCCACCTCCTTTGCCTTAAATTGAGGAGTGGCTGGGTAAAAAGATACTGCAGACTCTGGTGATCAGTATCCAACTGAAACTTCCTTCCCAGCAAATAATGCCGCCATATCCTTAATGCCCTGACAATGGCTAGCAGCCCCGATCATGGGTTGGGTATGCTGTTCGGCGTCCGCTCATCTTCTTCGAAGTCGTAGGCTTACTACCCTTCCTTCTTGCATCAAGATCGCCTCCTATTGCTATCTTACTTGCATCCGTTGCTACCAACTTATCTTTTACTGATCCGAGAACAAGCACCGTGGCCGCGCAGTTATAAACCTCCTTAAGCTTCTCAAGGAAGCTTGGACTTTCTAACCAATGACTAGTCCAATCCTTAATCTTCTTGGCCTTGGTGAGGTCCGGCGTAGGGGGACGCCTTACTTAGCAAAGTCCTTCACTTAACTTTCAGAATATCCCGGGCCAACCCGGTAGAAAGCTTCTTACTTCTGCCACATTCCTTGAGCTGGCCAATCAACTATTGCCTCAATCTTAGATGGATCTGTGGAGATTCCCTGGATGTTACTACATGCCCCAAATATTCCACTCGCTACCAAGCAAAGTGGCACTTGGAGAGCTTCCATACAACCGATGACGCCTCAACTTCCAACACTTTCCCCGAGATGTCGATAATGCTCCTCGAGGGACTTGCCGTAGATTAGAATGTCGTCGGGTTGAAGACAATAACAAACTCATCCAAGAAGTCTCTCAAGATGTCGCTTCATGAGGCGATAAACGCGTTGAGCCGCTCGAGGTCCAAAGGGCATTATCAGAACTCAAAATGACCATACCGCCTTAAAGCGGGCCTTATGGATATCCTCTTCTTTTATTCTTATCTGATGGTATCCCCGACCTCAAATCAATTTTAGAGAATACCTTTGCTCCTTGTAACTGGTCCATTAGGGTCATCCGCCTTTGGCAATGCATATTTGTTCTTTATCGCCCGCTTATTGAGCCGGGCGATAGTCTATGCACATTCTTAAGCTCCCATCTTCTTCACAAAGAGTATAGGTGCTCAAAGGAGACACACTTGCTCTTATAAAGCCAAGCTCAAGCAATTCTCAAGCCGCTTCTTGAGCTCAATCAATTACGTGGTGCTCATTCTATATGGCGCCTTTTATCGTAGGCTTCAAGATCCGAGCCAACGGATCTCACATTCCACACCCCTATATAGGAGTAAATGCCCGATTTCATCCGAAATACATCCTTGAACTCTGAAATAAGCCTTGCTATTGCTCGGGCAATTGATTTTTTTGGGTCACTTCCATCCCGCTTTGCTCGCCTAACTGATTCCATCCTCAAGATGTAGTCCACCTTATTCCTTTTCTATACTCTTCCTTAGCCGCTTCAAAGAGATAATAATGGGAGAATCTAGCTTTACCTTTTCACTATCAATTTAAGCGTCACCGGGTGCCGCCATGGTGACTTCGCTCCGGCCGCAATCAATCATGGCTTTGGCTGGCTTCAAGAATTCCATCCCTACTATAAGATCAGATCTTCCATATCCATGACTTCCTCCCCCATCGGCCACTTATCCCCACTCAAGGTCTATGTCAAAGATGATTCTCCCGCCCTTAGTGTGTCGAATGCATTGCTTTGCCATAGCTATCGGCCTTGGCTTAGACTTCAATACCTTGCTCTTCATTAGAGCAGCCAGCCTAGGAGATGCAAAATTGTGAGAGCTACCTCGAGATCTATGAGGACTACATGGATTACTATCTATGATCCCATCAGCTGGCGATACCGATTGATTCTCAATATCACCCGACTCAATGTTTGCACATATGTGGCACTCACCATTATGAAGTCCCGGCCTCCCTGGTCGCCGCCCCGTCCCCACTTCTGTTGGGGAGTCCCAATCCACAAGTTCTCGCTTAAGGCCGCCGCATGACCGAATAGGCAATCATGCTGCGTTGATTACCGGCCGGAAGCACCTCGGAACATAACTTTTCTCAATGCATTCTTGTCTCTTTTCCTTCGCGCAGACTATCTAGGAGACGCTTAAGAGCACCTTTGCCCCGATGCATTCTGCGGGCTTACGGTCCCCCAAAAGCTTTGTTAGAGCTCTTACCTTGCTCGCTGGCCTCCCCCGATGGTGTGGCCGTTGATTGCTTACCCCGATATTGCCCCCGAGCATCTGCCCTCAACTCTTACCCTCAAGGTTGATCTTCTCTGCTTTGGAGTTGCCGGGTGCCTCCTCCAAACTTATAGCTTTATCTTCGCCTCTGCAATCGACCTTGGGTTGATTGCTCTAACAAGCCTTTGATATTGCTGTTCAACCCTCAATGTAGGTATCCACCGCTTGCCTTTCTCAAACTCCGTGAACATGGAGCCTAAGCCTCATGAATTTCTTCGTATACTTTAGCCACCGATAAGCTACTTAATTCAACCTGTAAAAGCTACTGATCCGGCTTGCACTAGTATGAGACCTTGGCATATAGTGTTTCGCGAAAGCCTTGCTCAAGGTCTTAAACCTGCAATTGTTCCTCTTCAAATTTGTTAGACTTAGCATATCCCTTCCACCAGATCCTTGCCGTCCAATAAGGTTAGTCAGAAAGTAACTTTCCCTATGTCCTTGTCTTTCATACCGTGAGGAGTTACCAAATTCTTCCATTTCATCAAGCCATGCTTCAGCCTCCATGCCCCGATCTGTCTTTCCCCGAGAACTGGCCCAAATTTCTTCCTTGTCTTCCATACGTTGCTCATAGCACTATCCACCTTTTTCGATAGTCATCCCGCCTTTCTTGCCCTTTTTCCTTGCTCTAGATGTGTCGGATGACTGGTTTGAGCTAGAGTATCCCCATTGAAGAATCATCACCGATGAGCCGAGCTAGATGATGATGGGCTCGTTCTTCTCTTCCTTCTCCTATCCCTCGACGTTCCCTGGTTGCCCTCCCCTTCCTGCCGAGGGGGCCTTTCACACCTCCCGGAACACAAGGTGGAGGACCATCTTCTGTCATGCTCACCGGAGGTGTCGCCCGATTGATGAGGTGTTGCATCTGTTCCTCATCCGCACCAACCTTTACGTTGATCCTGCAGTGACATATCCCGCTTTCAAGTCTTCTTGTTCTCTCGCCAAACAAATTCCTTGGTACCCAATTGCGTTGTCGGTGCTGGTCTTGAGATCCTCACTTGAGTTCCCCTTCGCAAGGATTGATCATCAATGCATGTTATTTGGGTTAGATGTTGATCAATCTTACTTGTAATTGAATTATCTTTATTAGTTATAAAGAAATCATACAAATCCTTGCATTTATAAAAAACAGTTAATAGCCATTAATACATAAATGATTACATGATAGAGTAGATATGTCTTAGCACAATGGGTACAAGAAAACATTTAGCACAAAACTTAAGAAAATTTTACAACTATTCAATGGCCTCCCGAAAGCACGAAGAAGTTCTTGACATCCCTGACCGGAGGCCTCTGGCTGGGTTATGCGCAAGATGTTCCTTGTCGATCTTCCTTCAAGTGCTCAAAGGGCCATCTCCTGCCTGAAGTTCGTGTCTTGTTGCTGCTACCATCAAAGTGTTTGCATCCCTAAGGTGCCCTCTCGCAAAGTCGAGGCAATGGAGCCTTGACGGAGGGCAAGGGTCGCCCTGGGACCGAAGGTACCTATGCCTATTGTGTCTGCGGTCATGTAATCCGGGCATGGTCCTAGTCCTATCCCATAGTTGCTTCTTGCCTTTGGATCCTCCCAACTCTAATTTAAGGCTTGGGTGCAAGTGTCTCAAGAGAACCCAATTCCCTCCCCTGTGAGGCATCTAACTTCCCAAGGCAGAACACACTGACCATACTTGCGCATAATGTCCGTGTAGTAGGGTGTTCTGATCGAGTTGCATGAAGATCAAACAAGTGGTCGAATCTGAGAGGCTTGATCTACGTAAAGTTGATGGATGTGGCTTGCAGCATTGTACCATCTTTTCGGGTTCTTTGGGCCATTAGTAGGAAAAGGTGCGTAAAATGGCTTGCAAGGATCGTTGAAAAATCGAGAAAATCGCCTAAGGGGTTTGGGAGCCCCTTCAGTAGAAGGAAAATGGCAAATGAGACCTATTTTTATAGACTATATGGGTGACCTCGGGGTTCGTGCAAAAGGTGCCTAAGAGCGGCCTTGGTTCTATAGCTCCCGATGAACTACCATGAAGTGAAATTTAACCAAAACAAAAGCAAGAAACACTACATGGCAATTTGTTGGATCAAATTTGGCTAATTTGGGTCAAAATAGGCTTGCCGGACGAATCCGCTTAATGGCCTCACCCTTGGGAGCCTCATTTTGGAGCCATTTTTGGTGATTTTTGGGAATTTCAAGATGCTAACATGGCTAATTGGGCCGATTCTAAGCTAACTAGCAACTTATTTTGAGCAAAACTGACATCTAAAAGCATGTTTTTGGGGCAGTCGGGTGAATCCTTGCCTTGGCGCCCGCGTCGCCTATAGGCCATTGGCCGTGCTCACCCTCTTGTGGCCCAAAAATTTTTGCTTTTGATGATTTTTTTTGCCAAATTTTCGTTGTAGTTATGATTTCTAGGGTATTCCTAAGCATGCTATGAAGAGTTCTACCACAATTGGGTTCTATTTCCTAAATTTCAAGCATCCAACATTTTTCTAATTACAGGGAAAATAACTTTTATTTTAATAAGAAACACAGTTACATGAAAATTTAACTTTTCTAACAAAATTTACAAAATTTTGAGGCCTAGGGCCTCTCCCTGCGGATCCTCCGTGCTAAATGAATGTCCTTCGGCATGAGGGTGACTCGCTTAGCATGGATTGCGCAGAGGTTCCCTTCCTCGAAGAGCTGCACCAGCTCTGCTTCGGCGGCCTCTTGCAGGGCCCGGGTCATTAGAGGGGTAACCCTATAATCGGTCGAACTCCTGCATTACTTCCTAAGGAGACGCCGGCGGGCTTCTCATATCGAGAGATTTGTGCACATCCGAAGTGCTTTAATCTCCCTAAACACCCGGGGCGTCGTCTTTGTTCGGCCCGTGGTGAACCCTCTTGGGTTTTTCCGGTCTAGGTGGGGGTGGCTTGGGCTGGTTCTTCTTCGGCCTGCCGCCCTCCACACCCGGCCTGCACCTCCTGGCGGCAATACCAATCATTGTACCTCGTCCAACGACGGAGGTACTCCTTGTATGCCGCCATTTTTCGCTTAAATTCGCGATCCCGCTCGGGCCCGAATGCCCGCCCCTATACCTTCTTCACCACTTTTGGTGGTTCGGACACAGGGTAGGGTGGCCTGGCGGCCGGTCCCCGTGTCAGCCTCCTCCTCTTCTCCCTCTCACCGCCCCTCCACACCTCCTCCTCTTCTTCCAGGGAGGCTCCTCTATGCCCATGGTCCCGGGGCCCATCGTTCTTCCTCTTCGTTCTCCTTTCCCGCTGCCTCAACTCGCTCTAGCTCCCTCTTCTTCCTAGCGGCCCCTCCTCCCGGCCCTCGCGACTTTCTCCTTGCCCTTCTTCTTTGGTCTTTGAAGGGCCCACCTCCTGGGTTTGTCTGCTGCTTGCACTTCCACCTCTTCTTCCACCTCGTGTCCGAGGGCAGAAATAAGCGAGACTGCCCGGTTCTCTCAAGTACCGCTGTAGAAGAACTGCTCTTTGGGACTCTCCCTCGGCATCATGGAAGGAGTCTTGACTGCTCTTCTTCTTGGCCGGGGGACTCCTCGTCGCTTTGGCCGGCCGAAGGTGCTTTCGGGGACCTTCTTGGCGTGCCGCCTGCTGCGCCATGGAAGGGGTGGGCCTAGGGCCAGTCTTCCTGTGGGGTTTGCTTAGTGCGTGCCATGTCTTGTGGTTCGGGAAATGGGTGGCGTAAGGCCGAGCAAGAGAGAGGTGGAGGTGAAAGGTTGGAGAGAGAGAATGGTGTCGAGATATTTAAAAAGGAGGGTCCCTAGGAATATTCTCCCACCATAATTACCCCTATTTATTTAGCCCCCCTTATTAATTACACCATATTTAGTGATTATTTAATTATTAAGATATGTATTAATCCTGTATTAATTCGTATTATACCTAAAATTTTTCGAATTTCTAATGGTTTGAAGTGCTAATTATGGATTTGCGCCATTTTCACTTTCGGGTCTCGATTGGTATGATTCTTGACCCATTTTAGGTGAAATTTGATGGAGATGCATAATTTTCCTCCAAATTTACTAGAAGATGCATTTGACTTACTCATTCCTTCGTCTAACACTTAACCTAAATCGACCCACTACCTAGGAGAAAAATTTTCCCCCTTTTTTCGGTTCAATGGTGGAAATGTTTATTTCACCTCCTCTATAAACTTTTAGACTACTTTCATGGTTATAGTCGGTGCTAGTTCTGGTCAACCAAGAACATTTATACGATACCATTGTGGCTCTCCACACTAAACATCACGCCCAGCCGTACACTAAGCAAATCCGTCCGGCTCAACAACCGCGCAGGCCCCTTTATCTACCCGCTTTCGGGTGATCCCTAGTGCGGGGAGGGACCGAAGGTGTCTTGTGCGCCCTTCCCCTATGGGCTCTATACGGCCCAGGCGATAACCGCCAAAACTAGCATCAAACATATACAAATACTACCTCGAAGGGTAGTGCATCACTCATATACCAATACAAAGATGATGAGCAAACCGTAAAACATGAGCTCCTACCCCGGCTCGGACTTCGTAAGGAGGATGGTGGCCCAAGCTAGGCCTCAGATAGAGCAGACCGAGTCATGGCAATGGCGAGGGCTGGCATAGAACAATGGCTGGTTGACCACTCCATCCGCCCCTCCATGCGGCATACTTTGCGGATGGGCTAAATCAGGCTCGCATGACTCTAGCCTTGGGATCACGCCAATCCCATGGCATCACCATGCGGGACTACTCCGGGTTGCATCTCCACAGTCCAGGTGGGAAGAAGGTTGCATCTCCCCTCCCGGGGGTCTAGAGGTTCGTGGCGGCTAGAGAATCGTGGCGACACGATTAGCATCCGACTTAACCCCCAAAACAAGAGCCAAGCCAACACTTGCAGCTCCCGGGCAGGGCGACACCATTGCCCAGGAGGTGTCGGACCCATGCTCGGCCCCCACAGAGTAACCGACCATAAGCCTAGCTCACTATGGGATCCCAAGAAGCCCCCCACTCGGCGGGGATCCTCCCTCCACATTCCCTCTAGCCCTTGTGTGGTGCTGGGGCCATATCATAGCCTCGATAGCCTGGTGGGCTCCTATGCCTGGCCGCAACTAATAGGAACTAAAGGGATCTACTCTAGAGCATACTACATATGGCCCTAGGTCTCTACCCCCCTTCCCAATACAAGAGGAGCAAACATGATCAACCATCATCATATAATCATCATATCATGAGAATAATCCTAAGAAGAACATCTTAACCTAATCATACAATCTAACTAATGGTTGGGGTTCGTTGATTAGGGTTCAAGATGTTAAATCTGAGTTCTAGGATGGCTCTACTCTAGATACAAGATACTAGCAATTTGGAATGCTAATTCGGATGAGCTATCACAACTACTATCCTACATACCTGCTCCCTCAAGCTCTCCCTCCAGATCCGTGTGCCTCCATGGTCTTGACTCTCGTGATGCTGGTCTTGCTCCAAGAGCGAGTCTCCACCTGGCTGGGGCTGCTGCAGTCTATGCCAGCAAACGATGTTCGAAACAGGTTTCAGACAGTGCAGGTGAGTCTCTGGGTGCTAGGGCTGGAAAGAGGCCTAGGGTTAGGGTTTAGGCCTATATAAGTTAGGTCCACCTAGGATGCGGCACCAATCAGGTGAGTCCTGTGGGGCGGGTGCCCAATGAGTTAAGGCCACGTGGATAATGGTCTAACCTAAGTTTGGCTAAGTTATGAGAATAACTTGGCCATGCCCCCTAGTGCCACAATCTATGGTATACAAGGCTATGAAGATAGACTTGTATGGACGGATCCGGGAATATAATGATGTTGGCGTATATTCCCCGACCGACCAAATCATTTAGTCTGGGCTGCCTTTTCTCGACTTCCTTGAGAGTCTAGAGGAGCCCCTCAAACTGCGTTTTTCGCTTTGAGCTGCCTTTCTCATTCGCGAGTCGAAGAGCCTTCCCCTAAAACTGCGTTTTTGCTGACTGCCTTTCTCGACTGTGAGTGAGAAAGGTACTCTACAAAACTGCATTTTTAGCTTTGGTACGCGGCACCGACTGTTGAGTGAAAGACCTGACCCTAAAACCTGCGTTTTTAAGCGGAGCTGCCTTTCGACTGTAATTAGAAAGACCCATCCCAAACTGCGTTTTAGGTTTTGTTGCCTTTTCATTCGCGCTTGAGTCAGAAAGACCTTCCATTCCCTAAAACTGCGTTTTGCTTTGTTTGCCCTTTCGACTGGTCGAAGAAAGAATACCCTGACCCTAAAACTGGTTTTTGGCTTTGAGCTGCCTTTCGTCTCGAGAAAAGACTTGTGTTTTTCCTCTGAGCTACCTTTCTCGACTCGCCCGAGTCGAAAGGCTCAGCCCTGTATTTTCCAAAATGGCCCTAAGAACTGCGTTTATTTTTTTTTTTTTGCTTTGTAGCATCACTTGACTAACTTGATTTGTCTTTTGCGGTCCTTATCTCGACCGATAGTACATGCTTGGGAGCAATGAAAAGACTAGTTCATTGAAGAAAGGCCGAGAAGAGGGTGGTGACATCGGTTGGATATACTGGCACGTGGCCCATGAAGGAACTCCTCATACAAATTTCTATCGTTTGTAAGTTGCTCCTGACTTGGAGAGAGCTCCCACGCCCCTTTGCAATTAGGTGGTTCATGTGTGAAGAGCGTGTAATCATTGTGCTTATTCGACCACTATGGTCTCTTCACCCATCTGTAATATATATTGCAATGAGCCCATTTATAAATATAAGGTTTCTCAAAAACTAGTATTTTTTGGTGATTAAGTAAACAATTTGTTTAATTTTTGTTGAATTTAGATCTCTTGTCTACCCACCCAAGAAAATAGAGCCAAAATATTCAACTAAGAATCTTTTCAACTAGAACTTTGGTTTCAATCTGTAATGAAATTCCTATGTTTGAGTTGCATTGTTCTTGTTCTCGACTCGCTATCCAAGAAAACGGAAGAAAGCTTGATGCACACTAATAGACAAAAATTCCAATTATGGCCAGTTTTGATTAGGGGCTTTTTTATGTAAATTAATAGGTTAGAAAAAAATGGGAATGGAATGAGTCCCACTTTAATTAAATCGACTTTTTATGCTAAACGCATCAACGCGCGCATGCAGTGATCGAGGGGGAGCCTCTCTCCAATGCTTCAATGCGAGCCTGACAATTCTATTCTAAAAATTATATCCATCATATCAAACAAAAAGAAGACGGCGTCGAAACTTCCAAATACTATTTTTGCGGATACATCTGCGCCTCCGGACCGTTATGAACCTCCTTGCCCACCCGCTAGCAACATCCTCGCCTAAGTGTTCCTCAAACCTCCTTGCCCACCCGCTAGCAACATCCTCGTCTAAGTGTTCCTCAATCATACTACGAATTTTGTAGGGCCTTCCTTGCCCCCAATATATGTATCTTCTTGCAAAGGATCATCCTGCGACAAGTCATTAATGGAATCACAAAATTTAACCTACCAACTCTGAAAACAAAGAAGGTGCACGGTCTTCAAATACATAAGGTAATTCTCTGCCAACAACAGTAGCAGATGCCTTTCCTCCATTCAAACTCGGATCTCTGCGCACCTGCGTTTTCTCCTACACCCCAGAATCACCTCCCATACACTCTCCTTCTTTGCTGCTCTTGGCCTGTGCCCTTACGCATCCAAACAATGAAACAATTGTTTGCCATCTCTATCTCAATAAACCTTACAAAGGGAATTTTCAAGAAGAACTCTTGGTTGTGATATCATCGATACCTTCGGACCTTCTCGAATCGGGCAGCCCGGCAAAGATAGATGCATCTTTCCGATGAATCTAAAAAACGGGCACTCTAAATGAACCAAGCGAAAATGAACATGAAGAAAAAGCACTCACCAAATCGTTCCATCCCACTAGGCACTCCAATTCTACAGCGAGTTGCTCTCCCAACAAAAACGGCATGCCATACCGAGGAGATTTGCCCAATTGTGCCACAGGATACTTTCCCTTTCTATACCATGGATACTTTTTGCCTTTCTATACCATCAAACGATCCCAAAAAAAAAAACATAAAACTTAAAAAAGACAAAAAGAACTTCACCTTTATCTGCGGTATTAAGCTCCTCAAACATGCCAAACATTTAGTTTCACCGCATACAATGCGTCCCCAAACCTTACTCCCAACTATGCAAGGAAACCTCAACATGGAGCAATTCTATCTCAAATATCTTAGCCAATCAAATTATTTATAAGCATTTTACATATCACTAAAAATCCATTTTCTTTTCTTTTTTTTTTTCTTTTTTTTTTGAAATGCAAGATGTTTATATTTTTTTATATAATAAAATCATGGTACAAAACTAGCCTCTCATCAGGCGAGATAGGAATTAAAGCACCACACCCAAAAGAGTAGGGTAAGTGGTAACATAGTAACTTAGTACCAGAAAAAAAAAATAACACTAGATCTTCTTCATGCTCCTAGTACTATAGCAGGCATGTTCAACAAGTCACCATATCTTCTCAAGGACAGCAAATACTACTAGAGCAACCTTCTTTCCCCATGATTAGTTCCTCATTAATCCCTTCAAATTGGATTGTCAAGAGAAGGGGGGATCCTTAATGGATCAGATATGATGCCCATATGTACTGCACAAGCTCAAAGAGATATGTCACTTGAAAACCTGGAAACATAAACCCTGCAGAAAGAGGCAGCCACACAAAGATGCAATACAAATAGAACAGGGGCAATTAGAATTATAAAGCTAGACATGCAGTGAGGCCAAGTTGAAGATCAGACCACACATCATCCACATTCTAATCCAATAGATAAACGAAGAAGACCATCTGTGATCCCTAAAGATGATCGTTTCTCCAAGGCCAAGTGCTTATGGGATGAAGTTGCAGAGTGTGATACAACTGTACTTGTCCCTCCCAAACTTGGGCTTAACTCCTTGATCATCTTAAAACCTTTCAAAGCTCTCCCCTCCATCCAAACCATTGGGAGCTCAAAAGATATTAATGAGCAATTCTCAACTGACATCATAATCTAAGAGAATCTGGCTTTCTTTAAGCCTTTTGATAAAATTTCTGCAGATGTAGCATTGCTCCATTCGAACCCCTGAAAAGTAAAACATAACAGAAAATTAACAACAAGGGACTGCTAGAAACTCCAATCTGTAAATACGGCTCCGCCGCGGTTTCTAAAGTGACCAATCTGCTATGTCGGAGGGTAAAAATTTAAGATGAATTTAGACTAAATGTTGTTGCATCAGACACAGAGCAGATTCCCTTTGTCCGATTAAAGGAAGGATATACATGTATTATACACCCAGGTCTCTCACACCCTGTTCTTTTCCCCAACTGTGGCGGAGTTCAAGACAAAGTGTTGAAGTTTTTGTCATGTGTTTCCAAAAAAATCCTATGTTCAGCCCCTTTCTAAATGTAGCAGGAACGATTCAGATATAGAGCATGAGCTCAACATATATATCCATTTAACATGCTAAAGGTATATCTTTCCTAAAATGACATTACATGAGTACGTTTATCTACAATTTATGTGAGGAAAGATTTGCTGGTAGTGAAAAAATGTTCACATTGGACTTACTGAGTGAGATTCTTTTGACAAAGGGTGATAGAGAAAAAACAAAATTTAGTTTGGATGTGGGACAGGTATTTTGCAGAAACTGAAAATTATTTATGCAATGTTCAACATGGAGGCCAGAAACGATATACCGCCATGTATCCAAAGGGACATCAACAATTAAATTGTCAGTATAAGACTTGGTTTTGGGGATTCTAACGGAATTTATAACATAAAGAAACTGACCATCGTGGGTGGTTTCTTGTAAATTCAAATCTCTAAAGCAACTCAAACACAATTACAAACTATAAAAGTGCAATACATACGAAAACAACTCCAGCAAATCCTAGTTAGATGAATGGAGAAACTTTACCTGGAGTGTAATGATCCCACGAGGGGTCATCATTCACTCAAATGGTGCACAGATTAGCCCCATCGTGCCACCACCATAGCTGATGCCTTGTTAATGTGATAAGAGGACCCAACAAGAACGCAGCCGACGCATCACTATGACCCCTGAAGAAATTTTGTGGCTGAATGGAGAACCATATCTGCCCCTAGAATAGGGAGTTCAAACATGATGTGAAAAGAAACATTTAATTGATTAAGACTTTAGTGCTCAAAGCGAAACAAGTATATAAAAAGAAACTGTGTTCAAAGTACATTGAAATTTAAAATGCAAAACATACCCTTTTGAGTGGTTTGCCCTCTCAAGGGGTGGTAAAATGTGTTATCCACTATAAGTATACAACTTCATGTTTTTTTGCAGATTGAAGATAGGAAAGCGAAATATTTGCAACCTTGAGCAGGGGTTTGAAAAGCCTCCACAAAAACTACAATTTTGCTAGTGGCAGTTTTGTTGATAGAATGCAAATGGGATAGAGTTGATCTTAGTTTGCTTGATCCTGCAAGTCTGCAGCTACAACTTGGATGCCAAATCTGGACTAAATCAGATGTAAAGAAGTCATCAGTTTCCCGCCCTCATATGATCTGTGGGTGTTATCAAAATATCCCTGATTGATAGACAGACAGCACGGCTGCCACAATTTTCTCCCCATACTGGAAGAAGTCACTGAAATGCAAAGATGACATAATCATTGCAAATGGTCTCCTGTTGTGTTTCTTCACAAACATATCCAACATCTTTCTAATTCTACCAAAATAAAATTAGTAGGTTTAGCATGACTTCCTAGAAAATAAGAGATCTACTAGGCCACCAATTTTGCCTCCAGTGGATAATCAACTCAACAGGATCGCTGACGAATGTTAACTATGAAAGAAAGAAAGAACTGAACAAAAAAATATAAGAAAAGAAAAGAAACCTGCTTCATTTTGGACATGAACAAACTAAAGGAAAAGGAACGTGCCTGCTTCAAAGGCTTCAAGTGCAGCAACGGCAGCAGCAAGGTCATCACAGTTAGGGAGCCAAGTCTTCTGTATACATGTTCTGCAACTGCGTAATCTGAAAGGGAAATGAAAATCGTAAACAGAGGTTTGCCACAGAACCTACCAGCAGAACAAGGCCGCCCTGAGCACATATAGTGGCACTGAAACATCATTAGAGTCGAATTAGCCATTGATTAAAACCTTATCTCAGCGCTATAAATAAATACATTTCAATGGTCAAACCAACCGCTATGGGTTTTGGTTGAGCATAATGGGGAAAATACATTCCCAATATTTATTGACTTTGACTGCACATACTCGTTCTAGCAACTCCAGGTCTCGGAATCTGACCGTCCAGAATCCCACTCTAAACTGTTGGGCGTCAAATCTCACAGACAAGAATGAAAATGTAAATGTGGTTGGGCCCAACCAAAGAATATACTGCAGTGTGTGGGTCATATGTCCATGTCCAAATGCTTTAATGCATGTGGAAAACAATCCATCCATTTATCTATCTACTACTAGTTTATCCATTTATCTATCTACTACTTGAAGGCTTACCATGTAATGTAATACACATATGTTTATGAAATTCTTTTAGGCAAACGTGGGATGGATCCAATTGCATGTAAAAGACAAGTCGATTACCAAATGTACTTATCACGAAATTATGAGATCCTCCTCTCACCATGCACATGGTGGATGCTAGATGAGGGTAAGGGCCAGGGAGTCCCGGCCCTTCCACAAAGCATGCCAATTGATTCATCTTCAAGCATTGCTGGCAGTTTCCATCATCGAATGGACTAAATAGGTGAGGGATTCTTAAGCTTTCCGTTGCTTTTCCCATTTGTATCTTGGGAAGTTACAGAATATGATATCCATTTACCAGAAAGAAGATATACTTTTCATTTTCAATGAAGGTAATATAAATGGCATATACAATATGGAAAATGACTCCATATCTTTTCTAATTTCTGTTGGAATATTTAATTTTATAGGGGATAAAATCGAGAATAACGTGTTGTAATGTAGCGGTCCTAGCCCTTGATGATAATATCGTACTTATGTACATATGCATGATATATATAGGCCTTAGGTTCGGATTTTGTCTCTGAAAAGGATTGTTCTGCGGAACATCAGCAGGGATCAGTTAAGGTTTGGAGCCCAATTTTGAGCATAACTCGGCGATTGAGATCCTTTTCAGTGATTTTTTTGCTAAGAAGATTCTTGAGTAAGTTTTTCTAAATGGTCCGGATCGTACCCAAATCTATCCAGATGCAAAAGTTATAACAGTAAATGCTGATGTCGGGTTAGAATCGACCGCGACTATGCATGTTCTTTTCCTCATAGCTTTGATTCTTTATGCTATGAATTGCAAGGGGTCTAGAGGTCTATTCAGCGAAGAAATTACCGCGGGATTTTGCTTTTGAACAATTGAGGGTCTTATGCCATGATTAGACTCCGTACATGATTTTTGCATATGCATATGATAAATTATGAAATTGTTGGAGACCATAAGGCTATGGAAGGTAAACTACCAATGGAAACATATCCGAAGGGGCTAATTCTAAGTCAAGAAGGTCTAAAATTACTTGGGAAGTCTTGATATAGCTTGAACCGCTGCACTGGCATGCCTTGAACCTTCTTTGCCGACATCTACAAGTTTTGGAACTAACCTAACACGTTTTTTGTTGTTTATAATTCGCTTTTGGTTGAGTTTTTTTTATTTTCTTGATTTAGTATTTTGTTGCTAACCTAATGAGTTAATTAGAATAAAACCATTTGGGATGGGGCTCAGTATCTTGTAGGTGGATGAAATCGAAGACTACACGTATTGCCTCAGAATACTCACATGAATTGTAATAGTAAGGAAATGCATTGCTTTTGAACGATTGTGTCGCAAACTAGAATAGTATGAAATATAAGGATTACTAATTTTTAAAACCGGTAGAGAACATGATAGATTGACCCATATGAGATGGACCTTAAGTAGATCCTCCCTTGACAAAAATAAAAGGAGAATATGAGCATCGGAAGTAGCTAATGGAGTAAGTTGAGCATGAAAACTTAAGGATTGTTCCATCTGGTGTCGTTTTGGCTCTTAAAGATGAGTTTCATGGATTCAAATAATGTGGCAAAGGATTACATGCGAGTTGTATCATGTCCAAGGGTTATATTGATTTTTAAGTTGGAAGTCTTAGGGTTGAGATTTTTCATTAGTTGCATGTTTAAATCTCTTTGCCATGGAAAAATAGGTTTATAGTGAAATATATTAAACCATAGTTAATGATTGAATTATAACTATCGGGATATGGAACTTTTTGAAGGTGAGGCATGATATGGGGATTGAGTAGTTTTGGCCAAGAGACATAGGAAGCTTATAGGGACTTTTGAGTACTTCCCTGGCATGGAATGTTGGCATAACAGATGAAGTACATAGGTGTTGGATCTTACATCAATATTAAAGCTAGGCTTGTGACTTCCCTATTACATGTGGGATCACCGAGTTTGCTAACCCAATATGGTATCGATGTATGAGTAACCTTGGCAATCATGGTTAATGGATTTTAATGGAAGCTAATATGCAATTGCAATCCTTATGGGGGAATGGTTGGTGCTCTGTATTCCTTATGAAGGGTAAGCTTTTGCTTATAGACAAGCTACCGCGACATGGCAGTTAATGACCAGGGTCACGGGCATCATCGAGAATTGATCTTTTAGGCACATGTATATTACATAATATAATGAACATCACATGTGTGGTCTTAGTATTATCACCTATGTCTTGATAATTTGATGTCCCTTGGATCCTCCTGGAATTAGGACTTCTAGGTTCGGTGACCCTAGGCTGTCTCATTCATGTTCATCCTCATCATGTTTCTCTATGATATTCTTGTGCTATGTGACACGGGCGAAGTTCTCCCTCGGTAAGGATCTTACATCACCCTCTGTGATCTCCATGGTAAGAGGAGGGCGACGTATCTGGGAAGGGTATGCGATACTCACGAGTTCACCCCACCAAGTCCGCCAATCCGGCTCGAAATGTGAGCCGGCCGAAGCATTTCTTTTGCTCATAAGACCCGCATGTAGGCCGGTGATTCCATTATCCCCGTGTGAGTTGTGTTATGGATGTTTTGGCACTTTGATTATGTTTTCTTTTGCTTCGATGCTCATGTTTGGTATTCCTTGGATTAAGTTGTCATTGTCTAGCATTGTACTCACATAGAATCTTTTTGTTTTTCGTGTGTGTTTATGTCTTAGTATCCAAGATTCCAGTATTTCCATGCATGCGAAGGGCGTACCGGGGTTCCCCACTTAGTCCATGAGGACTAACCCCATTGAGTGCACATGTGGAGTTAATCCGCAGGTAGTGATCAAGTTGATGGTATGCGATGTAGCCGGGAATTATGGTTGAATTCGAGTTAAAGCTTTTGTTTAGCTTGCGTAGTAGTTGTTTATACCTATATATTGAGAGTATTGTGGATAGTGCATCATTTGAATTTTATATTCTTTGATGGATAATGGAAGTTATAAGAATGTATCATTTCTAGTTGCAAAATGGAAGATTAAATTCTTTACCAATACAATAGTTTCAAGAAAGTTTTTATATCCATTTAGATCTAGCCTTAAGTTAGACAAGATCCCTAGAGTTGTCGGAAAGGGTCAACTCGACAAGCTCATCACATGTAATTACTCTCGACACTTATACATTTTTTCCTTAATATTACTTAATATCTTCTCCTTATACTCGTGACTTTCTATGATGGAAATATCTCTGCCACAAAGTGTACATACCACAAGAGTTTTGCCAGCGGTATATCTTTGAAGTTGGTATAGATCTACCTAGTGATACCTAAGATTTGTGCACTTTGGTCAATCCGTTCGAACCCTCTACCGTAGATGTCATTTCTTGATGGGAGTTGCTAGGGGTTACATTGATGATGAACCCCCAACGTGAGTGGAACTTTTCTGTTGATACATGTTCACTATGGTCCATTCGGGCGCAACCCGATATGGATAGGATATATGTAGATGTCTACTAGGCTTGGTACATGGGTGACTTCCTAATATGGACCTAAAACAAAAACATAAAAAATACTGTTGACTTCCTAAGGTAGGAGATATCTACGGCCACAAAGTGTACATGTACCACAAAGTCTTGCTCAATGGTCGTGGTGTGGTGAGTTGGTATAGACCTAGTAATGCTTAAGATTTGTGCACTTTTAGTCAAAGGGTTCAAATACGCTTTATATGTCATTTCTTGATTAGAGTTGCTAGGTTATATTAATGATGAACCCCGATATAGTAGAACTTTTTGTTGATACGCATGTTCACTATAACCCGATATAAATGGATAGAATATGTAGGTGTGCATTGTGGGTCAGCATTATGGCTATTAATATAGACCTTAAAAAAAAAAAAAAAAAAAAAAAAACTTTAATTCTGCATACAAGCGGACTTTTTAATCCATTAAGATCTTTCTAAGGGATTCAATAAGCAGTCCTTTCATTGAATAGGTGATTTCAACAAAAAGGCCTTTTAACTCGATTACAAGATTAATTCGTAAAAAAATAGACTTTATTATAATAGAAACTTTTACCTTAAGAATAGTCAAGTTTGGAAATGTACAATATCTAATCCATTAAAGTAGATAAAATTAAAGATACCAAAGTACAAGTGATCCTTTATGTAAAAAGATCCTCAAAACTTGTCATATTCCCACATGAAGAATTTCCAGATCTTTGACAAACTTCCTTATTTTTGGAAAAACAAAGTAGAGAGTATAAGATCACGCACCGCATGTCAACCGGTCAATAGTTAGCCCAGAAGGTAAAATCAAAAGGACATGTCGGGGTGTCATAAGTTCTTATAGGTTTAATGCCCTTCACCCTACTTGTTTAGTACAAACTTAACATTGGGTAAGGTCACATTCGTATTAAGACAGTAGAAACTATTAAATATTAGATCCTGCTGTCATACATAAATACCTAGACATTAAAACTCAGATGAGAGGCCTGTGGTACAACTGTAATCAACAGCTTATCTAACTACCAGCAAGGTTAATAAGTCAGCCATTAAAGTACTCAGGAAACAGATTGATACACATAAAGTTATCCGTGCAACCAATTCCAAGCATGATGGAAGCAAGCAATAGTGCTTTTTGTGCTCATATTGCTAATAGAATATTATGAATTGAGTGACCCAAGCCCAATGCCAATGCAATAAACCACATAGGACCTCTGCAAATGCTAACCCAATAGCCCAATAGATCTATTCTAACCTAAACATCAGCAGATAACCATAAATCATGGCAGTCATATTAGATCCCAAAGAACTTATCCATATTTTTAGAAATAATATCATACTCATACACACATCATAGATACTGAAATTATTATGCAAATCTTGGCGTTGGCCCTTGTGGCGTCCCCTCACTCGTATCACGGTGCACTCACCGTATACAAAACAGGGAGTCATCCCCATACCAACTCCAGGCGTCTACAGGGTCCCTCCACATATCAACAGTGATGGCGGGTTCGATGGGAAGAGTGAAGGGTCATTTTACCCGTCTCCCTCGAGGTCTACCTAGCTGCGGGCGGAACATACATGTCGTTATATAACATAAGCACATATCCATCCTCGAAGGTGGTCCACCACATCTGCATAAACAAGGTGAGCACAATACATATGGGGGGTTCTGCCAAGGCTCGGACTCAAAGGGGATGGCTGACGGCTTGGGGTCTCGAGGAGTTCATTGCAGACCATTCATGGCAATGGATTGGGCCGGCATATGAAATATGGCATAGGGTTGTCCCTCCATCGCCCCTCAGTCCCCTGCGGGTAGGCTGAAAGAGTGTCGGGACTGACGTAGTCTGGATGCATAGCCAAAGGGCTATTCACGGGTTTATCTCCCGGTTCCGATGGGGCAGGTAGGATCACTCCTCCAGAGATCTACATCGCGACTCAAGGTGACTAGAGGCCACTGCCCGTATTCGACTTGAACCCATTGGAAGGTGAACCCCACCCCACGGGTGTTGAGCCCATGCCTTGCCCGCACTCGGTGGCAAGCCGGTAAAGACCCGATCCACACCATCCCCTGGTAGCACTAACACACCATAGGGATCGTTCAAGAGTGAACACCTAACCTTCTAAGCGGTCGGCCCCTTCACCCACAACCAACTGTGGTTCTTGTGCAGGCCCGAGCCGAATCTATAGTGTGCTAGAGAGGCTACTCTAGGAGCATCTACTACCAAGCTTTAGGTCTCTACCCCTTCCCAATACAAGGAGTTCATAGAGATACATCATCAAAAACCCTCCACATCAGGAAAGAACTAAAGAACTATCTAATCTACATCATTAGAGTTAGGTTCTTTAGTTAGAGAAGTGGTATCTAGAGATCTAGAGGCTGCTATGGGCAATTTAATAGGCTAAACCCCATCGATTCTATGGTAAATAGGGTTTAGACTATCTACTTGGCCAAATACCATCCTTGGTGGCTCCTCTGACCATCTCGACCATCCTGGCTGAACGCCGAATCAAGGGAAACTAATGGTTGCAATTCTCTCGAGCAGAAGTTCGGTTTTAGGCTGTTGGGGCAGCCAAAGCGCATTCTAAAACCCTAGAGAAACGAAAAAAATTGGGCAAGTTAGGGTTTCCCTCCCTTAATAGAAAAGGGTTGGCTAGGGTTTCCAATTATCCCCTTTAGGCATGTGGGATAATTGGGAATGGGCCCACTTGCCTTTAATGGCTAGGTGGCAAAATGTGCCCACATGGAAATGTGTGCCCACATTAATGTGTGTACATTGGAAAATGTGCAACACAATTTACACTAGGGTATGGCCCACTTGGCATCAAGTGTCCACATGGAAATGTGTGCCCACATTAATGTGTACATTGGAGAATGTGCACATTAATAGTTGCATATTACGCACGCGTTGCCCTAGGCTACCCACTGTTACACGCTACGCATACGCCCGTCGCGAGTGGCGTTAATAGCATTGGCGGCATAGCATTATATGACACGGGACCATTATCGTCACGAACGTCACATTCTCCCCACCTTGAAATGATGCTGTCCGCGTGACATCGTTAGTCTCCCCACCTTGGGATCATCCTAACTTTTGCAATCAACCTGATACATACTATAAGCTACTATAATACTTACACATTTATTACGATTACCTTAAGGTAATATTTTAGGATATTATCACGCCATTATATTATGAAATAACTTATCAATTCATAACATCATTAAAACAGGTTACTCAATAATTCACTTAACATGACAATTAAGTTTATCAAAATTAAAATTAACGTCCAGGGGTACTCTTCATTCCTTGCAACACATTCCAACAAAATTTGTGTTGCAAGTCTTCATGAGTTCGACCTCCTTGCCCTCCCAGCCAGCTCTATTGGCCTCGAGATCCACACCACGTTAGTACCATTTTAATTATTAATAAAATTTTTGGTTATATGGTGACCACCCACCTATCTACATGGATGCATGGCTAATCTCCCAATTAGGAAGGGGTGAATCTTCCATTATGACCGTGGAGACCGGTAGCCTATATGCCTATATGCGGCTCATGCCTACACCTAGTTGCCAGCGTGGAGGATAGGTCCTTCCCCAGTTTATGGGGAAGTGAAGGCTGATTCATCCTATCAAAGCATATATGGGGCTAGAGGTGCTTTTTCCTATCGGTGCATTCCTTCATGACCTCCTTTCTTTCTCTCGAGGTCGCTCTACTTCCGTGGGGGGATAGACTTTCTAATCTACCTTCCACTACCAAGCGGAAGCGGTCATGCCTACATTGACATTACACCCACCCCTAGAGATCACCCGTAGTGGTCCCATCATCCGGTAACACGCATCGACCCGTTACCAAGCATAGGTTGCATGCGTAGATTAATCTTAACTATACATAGAATTAATCTACACAAATTGACATGCCTGAGACGATTTCTTCGAGAGATGACCTTGCCGTCCCATTGCTCCATAAACTGTGGATGCTTTGCTTTACTAAATCTTTCTTAAGTACCCATAATGCGTCTTCCAATCGGCAAGTGTTCCACTTGACCAAGTATTGGAGGAATTCGACCTCCTTGTTTTCTTGAAAGCTTTATCAGAATCAGTGCGGAACTATCTCCAACTCTTCCTCAGTCATTTCCAACAAGCGTTGGAGTGTCCAAGACCGTCGGATTTGGGTATGCTTCTTCAACAAACTCACGTGGAAGACCTTATGAATCTTTAGGTGTCTTTGGCAAGTCTAGTTTGTAGGCTTGATTACCTACTCTTGACTATTGAAAGGTCCAGCCCACCTTGGAGCAAGCTTCTTACAATTTCAGATCCTGAGCTTCACGCTTCACTTTGATCTTGAGCCAAACATCGTCTCCAACTTTGAACTCTCTTCGCGTTTCGATGCTTAGCGGCCGGATGCTCTTTTGTCGACTTCTTCTTTGCCCCAGCAAATACCCTCGAACTTCTTCCACAGCTCGCTGCATATCGGCCAACATCTGGCGCGAAACTTCCACTTTTGACCGCGGGGTTGTGCCAGTGTCGGGTTAGGCGATAGCCGTAATTGATCATAAGCGGCGACATTTGGGATGATTCCTGCTTGGTGCTATTGTAGGCAAACTCCACCAAGTGAATAAATTCTTCCCACATACCTTGCTTATTCCAGACATAGTTTCGTAGCATGTCTTCTAAAATCCTGTTGGTCGCTCCGTTTGGCCATCCGTCCAGGATGATATGCGTGCTCATGGATAGCTTCGTGCGAATTATCGCAAAGAGGTCTTGCGGAAGGCACTCATGAACTTCGGATCCCTGTCGGAGATAATCTCCCTTGGCATGCCATGAAGTCTGAAGATCTCTTTGGTGAAGAGCTTTGCTGTATCCATAGCCGTATCTGTGGTCCTGCAAGGCACAAAATGTGCCATTTTCGACAACTTGTCGACTACTACCATCAAAGCATCTTTCCCTCTTACGGTCCTTGGGAGTCCTGTGATGAAATCCATGCTGATCACCTCCCACTTAGCGTTTGGCACCGCTAATGGCTCTAAGGCCCCTGGAATTCGGAGCTGTTCCGCCTTTGTCTGCTGACATAGCTGGCATTCCTTGATGTAGCGAGCTACTTGCTTCTTCATTCCTGGCCAATAATAGCTGCTGCGCACTTTGAAATATGTTTTCATGAATCCCGCATGGCCAGCTATTGGGCTGTTGTGCGTGTCATGGAGGATCAATTTCCTTACACCTGATGATTCGGGTACGCACAACTTGTTCTTATGGTATAACAGGTTGCCTTCCTTCTTATAATGTTTAAAAGGCTTCCCGCTCCTTATCGCTTTCTAGCCTCCCTAGAGAGGCTTGCCCATACTTCCTTGAAATCCACATCCGTTGGCAAGGACTCTTCAATCTTCTTACCAAAGTCGCTGGAGAGCGTGGCTTGTAGACTATATCAAAGTCATACTCTTCAAGGAACTCCATCCACCTTCTGCGCCTCGGGTTGAGGTGTGGTTTAGCGTGAATACATCTTGGAGCTCGATGGTGCATTATCCAAAGCGGAACTTCCTTCCCAAAGGTAGTGCCTCAAATTCTTAATGCCCACGACAACCGAAAGCAATTCCTGATGCGTTAGATTGGGGTGGCGGCGTTCGGCGTCATTCATCTTCACGGAATCATACGCTACCACATGCTCTTCTTGCATGAGGATTTGCCTGTAGCTATCTTTACGTCGGCGCGTGCTGCAAAAACTATCTTTCTCCGGGTCCGCAGGGGTTAAGGCTGGGGCGGTTGTTAAAACTTCCTTCAACAATTCAAACCACAGCGGGCTTTCTTGTGCCAATGCTCAGCCCAATCTTTCACTTTCTCAAAGCCCTCGTCAAAATGCGTTGCCGGGGCGCTATCTTAACAAAAGTTCTTCCGCGAACTTCATAGTACCACCACTAGGCGAAAACTTCGACTTCATGCACATTCTTGGCCCGACCACTGAATGATGGCTTCAATCTTGGCGGGGATCGGGTGAGATTCCCTTCTGGCGAGATCCACATGACCAAATATTCCACCTTCTACGTTGCGGTGACGCCGACAACTTGGCATACAAGCTGGTGCCTCTTCAACTTCTCTAGCACTCTCCTTAAGTGTTATGCGTTGCTCTTCAAGGGATCGCTATACACCAAAATGTCATCAAAGAATACAATCACAAAGGTGTCTAAAAAACTCCCACGAAGATGTGGTTCATGAGCCTCATGAGCGTCGTGGGGGCATTAGATAAACCCGAAAGGCATTCACAGTGAACTCATAATGCCCATACCGGCGTTAAAGGCGGTCTTATGGATATCTTCTTCCTTTATCTGATCACGATAGCGACCTTAAATTCGATTTTGGAAGACCTTTGCACCTTGGGTTGATCCATCAAGTCATCGATGCGGGGGCGCATACTTGTTCTTAATGGTGTGCTTGTTCAGCTGCCTATGGTCTATGCATCCTTAAACTACCATCCTTCTTCTTTACAAAGAGAATGGGCTCCAAATGGCGAGACACTAGGTCTAATGAAGCCTAGGTCGAGCAACTCTACAATTGCTTCTTCGACTCCCGTCAACTCTGCGTCGTCATTACGTATGGAGCCTTGCTTGTCGGCTTTGCTCCGGTTGAGTGCTATCTCACTTTCGACTCCCCTATAAGGAGGAAGCTTGATCTCATCGGAAAGATCATGGAACTCCGTGATCAGCGGTGAGCTATTTGCCCGGCAACTTCTTGAGCACCACGTCTTCTTTGCTTTCCTCTAATTACGGCTCATCAATCTCAAGCGAAGATGTATGCCACCTGTTCGCTCTTGATGCACTTGAGCGGCCTTTTAGAAGACATACAGCGCATGATGGGAACAACTTCTTTACGTGATCTCAATGATCTTGTTGCCGTCGGGTGTTGGGAAGGTCACCTTCAAACTTTCTTTCAATCGATGATGGCCCTGGCCTGGTCCAAGGTACTCCATTCCTATGATCAAGTCGTACTTGCCAATGCCCATTACTTCGCCCCCATCCGGATATTAATCCATGGCAGAGTCGATGTCAAGTTAATTCTCTTGCACTGGCGATGCGCCTTCTTGCCCCACTTGCTAAGACAAGCGGGCCTTGGCTTTGACTTTAGTGGTTTCAACTTCAACATTTGAACCGATACGGGGGATGCAAAGTTATGGCTACTTCGAGTCTATCAAGACTATGAAGGACTTGGCCTTGGCCTTCCCTCTTTGTGGAAATTACTTTATCGCGGCTCTCGCTTGCTCTGTATCTATTCTGCGGCAAAGATATGACACTCACCACAGATGTAGTCGCGGGCTTCCCTCGCCGTCGTCGTCGAACAAAGTGTCCCAATCCCCAACTCCGCTAGTCTTTGCACTCATGGCGTAAAGGCCTTCGATTCTATGGCTGGTTGGAAGCACCTGAGCAAAATTTGCTTTTCTATGCACTCTGTCTCTTTTCCTTGGGCATCGCTTTTAAAGAGGATCGCCTTTGCTTTGGTGTAGTTTGACCCCCTCCTTGTCCTTGAAGGACACTGCTTCTTCTCCTCTGATGTTTCCCCACAGTTTGCCACCATGTGGGGCTCTAAAGGCGGACGGTTAGGCGCCCTAGGGCTATAGCTTCTGTCAAGCCTTGCCTTTATCCACGGAAATCTTGTTGCCTGCCCGCTATTGCGAGGTCATGTTCCTTGCAAGCTTATAGCCTTGGATTACGCCCGATCTTGTCTTAGGGTTTATTGCCCTCACAAACTGCGGATCTCCTCATTCGACCCCTCAATATAGCTTTCTACATAGCTTCTCCCCAACTTTGGCACATCTCGACCTCCGACCTCATGAATTCCTACGTATATTTCTGGGCCATTTGTTTCCCTAACGGCAACCTATAGAGCTGGCGCATCATCTTTGGACTTATGTTCCCTTGGGACATAATGGCGAAGGCTTTAGCAAACTTCTTGAACACCGCAAGCATCCACTGCTCAACCATATGCCTTTGCATAACCCTTCCACCAAATCGTGCGGCTCCTTTCAAGGTTGGCTGTTTTGCCACTCTTCCTTTGTCTTTATCCTTCATGCCATAAGCATTGCCGGTACTCACTCATTTCGTCCGACCATGCCTCGCTTCTAATCGACTGTTCTCCCCAAGAAGCGTTCCGATTCAGGGCCTTCCATACATTGCCGGTCGGAATCTACCTTCTTCGGTAGTCGAGGCCACGGTGTCTCTTTGTCGTCCATCGGGGGGTTCCCTCGCCTTCCCTCTTCGGTGTTCCTTTGCCTTCCATCGTTGGGTCCACGGGCACGCTCTTCTTCTTCCTCGGTCGGTGCAATCGAGCTTGAGTCCCGGAGGAATCCGGGCTGGATCTCCTTCTCTTGCTCCTCTTCTTGTCCCTTCACTTGTTTCCGGCTGATGCTTGGCGGTTGAGCATTGCCCCCGAACCACGCTCACAGCTTGTCGCGACTATGAGCCTTTATCTGCTCAAGGTCAGTCCTCATCACGGGATATCTCCTCCTCACGGGGTCATGGGTTCCATTTCTTCAAATAGGTTCCTTCTTAGGGGGTGAGTGCAGGCGGGGTCTGTTCTTCCCCAAGGTCTTGGCGTTATGGGTTCCCCTGAGCCTAGGCCTCTAGCGCATACACAAATAATTCATGGCTATATGGTTAGTTTTCCTTGTTCTCTTGCATTGTTTATGTTTGTTGGTATAGTTGTGGGGCAAAATACATCAACAAAACATTTAAAAGTGCAAAAGAAATTATATTTATATTATATAATATTTTTAGTTACAAAAGTTTCAGGGATCAAGAGTCTAACTAGTCTTGAAATGTCGCCGGTGGGGCGGGTTGTCCTCAAGGAACTTCTTAACTTGGGCGTTCCTACTTGTCCCAAGTTCACGATGGCGGCTGGCGGCGAGCATACGCAAGGCTCTCGCCCGAGTCTTCCACTAGCGGTGGGATGTAAGGGCGCGGTCCTGCGTAATCTCGCGGCGTCGATGGGGTATGGCGAAGTCGAAGAGGTCAGTGCCATTGCTCTCTTCACCGGGGCGGCATAGTGGGCATTTGCTGCTATTGAGCATGCACTGCCCGGGAAGAGAGTGCTGTCGACATGAACACTCCTTCCTCCCCTGGGGGACTGAACTTTGCGGTGTATCGCGCTATTCTCCCATCGGCGGCCCGACGGCAAGTAGTACCTCGACTTTGTGGGTTTGTGCATGTGGGATGATTCCCCACTTGTTTGGCCTCTGCTCTATGCTTGCATAATTAAATTCGACCTCGATTTGTTGAGCTCCGGTAGTCTTCGATTGTTGAGTGGCTTAAAGCTTCGGGAGGTCGATTCACGCTCCTCTTCTTTGGAGGTGGTGTTGAGGGACTTCGCATCCCGGGATGCTAGTGGTCTTGCCTCGATCCCCATCTGTTCTGTAAAACAAAGGAACTCTTCTTCAAATTAGTCTATTTGCGGCCTCCATGACTCCATGATATCTTTGTTGTATGCACGGATGTCGAAATTAAACCGCTTCTGTGAGTGTCGGCTTCCACGACTTGGCGGAAGTCACGAGACTCCCCGGGGCGATGAAGTCGTCCATGTCGGTCTACCCGGTTGGTGGAGCAGCTCATCCAATCCGAGTTCCCCTCTCCCACGTGGGGAGATTACAGATGTCAGCGAGGAGATAGATATCCCTCTCCGTCGATGATGATTGGGGCTAGGCTTGTGATGCCCGGTGTCAGGGGTGGAAAACTTTCGATGTCTCTAGGCTCGCTTTCGAGTTGATCAGCTCCTGCTCAGCTTGGCGCGTTCTTCATCGTCGTAGAGCTCAGGTGTATTCCTCGTCGTCAGACTCCTCTTCTTCTTCTCTTGCTTCTTGTTCATGGCGTCTTTTGCAAAAGCATCTGCTCTTCCTCTTACCTGGGCTGCTATGGGGTCCACCTCCATGGGAGGGATAGAGTTGCCCCATTGGGTTTTGGCTGGCGGTGGGATAAGAAAATAGCTAGGCCGTGGTTGTAAGAGAAATACTTGGTCTGTTGGTATCGGGGACCATGTAGTCTGGCGACCTCTGCGCCTTGTTGGTTAAGTACTTGGCGATGTTGGGGACATCGCCCCAAAGGTTACTGAAGAAGGATGGCGGGGAGCGAAATATCTATGCAAGGGGGACCTGAACAAAGGGAGGGTCCTACCCCCTAGCGAAACTCTGCTAGCACTTGCCTATATCTTTGGGTTGCATTTAAGCGTAACGGATATCAATTTCTTTTCAAAAACTTGGAAGATGTCGTTGACATCCGCCTCGGCGACATGGACCTTGTATTTGTACCATCGCCCGAAGTCAGCGGTGGCCATTGATCTAGCGAAGAAGGGAGTATCAAGCGGATCGCGAGCGCCTCAGGGCTGGAAGATCGCCTAAGCGGTGGAGACAAACTTGCGGGGTGCTAAATGAGAAATGGGGACTTATTTATAGAAAAGGGAAACCCTAATTTTGGATGGTCTAGAATTCTTGAGATTGGATGATTACGATCTATTAAAGGTGCAATTCGCGCGAGTTTGAAGACTACTTCTAGGGTTTGAGCATGCTAAGAACAACTAATGAACCTATTGCAACAACTTGGAGATCATTTGGTGAAAAAAATGGTGCGAGGTCTCACGTTCTTGGGCCAGATAATGAAGTTCATTTTACGTCTGGCCCGGCGTGTGAGACATGGGCTCTAAATGGGCTAAACTTGACCAATTTGGGTGATCTAAAGCTGTAATTCCACTAAACTCGTCGAGTTAGGCGAATTGACCCTTATTTGGTCGATTTTGGAGCTGTTTTGGGCATTTTGGGCATGGTCTCCCACGTTGCGCCCGGCCCGAAAATGAGAATCTCATTTTTACGTCTTGGCGACGTGTGAGACATCGTCTCAATTTTGCTCAAAACTCAATTTGACTAAAACAAAAACTAGAATTCAGTTTCTTAACATATTTAAACAAGATTAGGCACATTATTTACACAAAAATTCCTTATATTAACAAAATGTTCATTATTTACAAGGAGTTCAAGGCGTTCTCCCTTGATGTGCACGGCAAGATACATATCTGCCTCATGAGGGTGACCCTCTTTGCGTGTAATGCCAGTGCGGTAGTCCGAATCTTCAAAATGCTGCACTATTTTTAGCCTCTGGCGCCCCTCTGTAAATACCGCGACATCTCATCGGTCCCGCGTAATGTCGTGTTATACTCTGCATGACTTCACCTGGACCAAGCGTTGAAAGCGGTTGCCGGGGATCAAGAGTCCGTAACTTCTCTGGAAGTCTTAGGTTTCTTTGAGGAGCTCGTTCTCCAACTTCTTCTGTAGGCCAGCTTCTTTCACGGTGCTCACGGGAGGCTTGGGCTTTGGTGGGGGGGTGGCCAAGGTCACGGCTTCTCCTGTCAGTTGTCGCCTTCAATTGTTCTCACCACATTTCTCTTGTAGTAGGCATTGTATGCCTCCCACTTCTCCATGTAGGTGTTGTGCTCCTTGATCCTCTTCGATGAACCTTGGCCGGGGTCTATCACATATGCCCCCGTTGGGGTCGGCGGGGCTTTAACTCTATCCGCGTCGGGGAATGATTGGGGGCTTCCGCCACTGTCAGGCCTCCCTCTGCTCTGTGCTACGCTTTCGGGTGCTTCTTCTTTGGGGCACTTCCTTCTCTGGTGGGGGCTTTGGCGAACTTCGCTCCCCTCGTCTTGGGGCGTAGTCTTCGTCAGAATTCGGTAGAAGGCGGGGTCTCTTCGCCCGATGGTTCGTTGATGTTGATCCCGTTCACCGCTTACCAACCCTCACAACCTTTCTTTTGCCCACTTAATGGCTTTAGCCTTCCTCTTCTTTGGCCCGGTAAGGCGTTGGTTGGAGTCGTCTTCCCGGTTCCTTCGTTCTAAAACTCCGGCGCTCTTTGGCTTCATACTTGCTGATGAAGCGCGCCAAAGATCTGTTTCTTCTGCGGGGCTAAAGTCGGCTGCCGGCCCGCTCTTCCCTCCTTGGTCCTCCTGCCGGTGGGTCTCGGTCACGGAGTTGCTCTTCCGGTGCATTGGCTGCCTGCGCACGCTCCGCGTTGCTCCTGCTCCTTCCTTCCTCTGTGCGATCTCCTCGAGGATTTGATGCATGATGTCGATTAAGTCGTCCTCTATGATCTCCGTATGGTGGCTCCGATCGATCCACTGCATCTTAACCGAAGAAGATTTTGCCTTCGAAAAAGCGTTCTTGAAGGACCAATGGCCGGTGCAGAAAGAGGCGGGACGGCCATTGGGAGGATTAACCCCGTAGGCTTCCTTTGCGGTCGTTTTGTCGCGGGGCCATCATTTGATGGTTACCGATGCAGACTAAAGCGCCGGAAGATCGCCTCGGCGAACCACGAGCAAACTTCTAGGAAGAGCAGCGAAAATGGGAGGGTCTAGGTCTATTTATAGGGGGTCAATTTTAGGTCAACTTTTTAAACTACCTTTTTTTGGGTTGCCTAAAACATCTAAAACACCTAATTAAGCAAGGTCTCACCGTTAATTTTGGCGAAAAATGAAAAGTCATTTCTGTCACGTAGCGGCGTGTGTGAACTATGAGTGAACCACTACTAAATTTTGTACTTTTAAACATGTAACATGCTAATTCTCTCTGATTCTTAGCTCTAATTTAAAATTATCAAGCTATTTCTTTGTAATTTACAACTTTTTGGTGTTTGTTTAAAATGAATGTCTCCCACGTTAGCTAACCGAAAATGAAAATCTCATTTCACATCTGGCTGACGATGTGAGACCCTACCTCTTTTGGATGTTGGCTCACCTTATTTTAGTCTTTTTATGTTTGTTTTCATTCATTTCAACTAATTACTAGCTTAGCATAAACTACAAAAATGAGAAAAAAAATTTCCCATTTTTAGGGTTTAAGGATCTATCAAGTTAGTGCTCTTTGGGAACATGGCGGTGCTTTGCTCTTGGTCTCCAAGAACATTGCTCGATACCACCATTGTGGCGTCCCCTACTCGTATACGGTGCGCTCACCGTATACAAACAAGTTCATCCCCATACCAGCTCCAGGCCGATACAGGGCCCTCCATATCAACAACGTGGCCGGGTTCCAGTGGGAAGAGTGAAGGGTCATTTTACCCAGATCTCCCTCGGAATCTACCCTAGGCTGCCGGGCGAAACATACATGTCGATTATATAACATAAGCATATCCACCTCGGAAGGGTGGTCCATCACATCTGCATAAAACAAGGTGAGCACAATACATATGGGGGGGTCTACCCGGGAAACGGATCAGGGATGAATGGCTTGAGTCTCGAGGAGTTCATTGCGGGCCAAATTCATGGCAATGGATTTGGGCGGCATATAAACTAGCATAGGGTTGTCCACTCCATCCAGCCCCTCCACATTGCACACTTTTCGCGAGGAAGGCTGAAAAGAATTGGGACTGGGACTTTGGCAGCGGATGCATAGCCAAAAGGGCTATTCACGGGTTTCATCTCCCGGTTCGATGGGGCGGGTAGGGATCACTCCCTCCAGAGATCTATCTGCTGACTCAAGGTGACTAAGAGGGCCCTTTGCCCATTGTTCGACTTGAACCCATTGGATGTTGAGCCCATCACCTTGCCCTTTCGGTGGCAAGCCATTAGACCGATCCTGGCAATGACCCGTGCGCACTAACACACCATAGGATCGTTCAAAAGTCCAGGAACACGAACCTCCTTCTAAGCGGTCGGCCCCTTCACCCCAACCAGGTGTGGTTCTTGCATTGCCGCAGTAGAATCTATAGTGTGCTAGAGGCTACTCTGGGAGCATCTACTACCAAGCTTTAGGTCTACCCCCTTCCCAATACAAGGAGTTCATAGAGATACATCATCCTATACATCATGAAAGAACTAAAGAGAACTATATCTAATCTACATCATAGAGTTAAGGTTCTTTTGGTTAGAAGTGGAATATCTAGAGAGTCTAGAAGAGGGGCTACTATGGGCAATTTAATAGGCTAAACCCTCGATTCTATGGCTGAAATAGGGTTTAGACTATCTATACAACCAAATATGTGATCCTTGGTGGCTCCTCGACTGAGCTTCGACCATCCTGGCTGAAGCCCTTTCGAATCAAAGGGAAATTAATGGTGCAATTCTCTCCGGTGGGGAGGCGGTTTTGGTACATTGGGGCCACCAAAGCAGGACTTCCTAAAACCCTAAAGCGAAAATTAAGGCAGAGTTAGGTTTCTCTCCTTAATAGACAAAGGGTTGACCAGGTTTCGATTATCCCCTTTAGGCATGTGGGATGGCGGGGAATGGGCCCACTTGCCTTCTAATGGCTAGGTGGCAAAATGTGCTTACATGGAAATGTGTGCCCACATTAATGTGTACATTGGAAAATGTACTTTAATTGGTTGCACCTTAGGTATGGCCCACTTGGCATCAAGTGTCCACATGGAAATGTGTGCCCACATTAATGTGTACGTTGGAGAATGTGCACATTAATAATTTACTATTTACGGCCGCGTTACCCCCTAGGGCACCCACCTAGCTACTGCGTAAGCGATACCGCCGTCGGAAATTGGGCGTGTAATGCGGCGTGTGATATCTGATGCGGGACCGTTATCTTGTCACGGAAACATCGGCCCTAAATACTAGCAATCTGGACCACTACATCTACAAAAGCCTATTCCACATCCATTGTGCGGATCGCTCTTTATTATTGCCATTATTACCATTAAAACACAAGGGCATATTCTTAGAAGGAGTAGTAGAACCCAGAACCTGGACCAAACATAAAGCTTGTAAAATCTTATGTCCTCATTAAAAGATTCCCTGTAATGCAACCTTCAAATCTTAAACTAAGCATAGAAACCTGGTGTTCTTTAGGATTCTTTCCCCGTATCTTCTTTACACCATATACATTCTGTTCTAATACCAATGCCGGTAAAAATCTAACCCAATAATCAACGCAAATCATACTATGCATGAAAATCATCATTAGGGGAGCGGAAGACATATGCGATTATACAACACATGGCGGATCTAAGCTGCAATAGTAACCATATTATATCCGGATTCACAATACTTTCATATTGAACCAAGAACATGTAGAGCGAGGCTATACTCTTGAATTATGCAAAAGACAAATGCCAAAACACGGGTTGAAGGCCCGATCACGAGCATTAGCTCTTCCTTCATCAATTTGCTTGGAGTTGATGGATCCAAGTACTTCATGTCTTTGAGTTGCGTAATCATTGATAATTATTGTAGCGGGGTGCAATTGCTGAATCCCCTTGGTCATTTCTTCCCGCTCTCAAGATTCTCATTAACCAATGGGCAAGTAGCCCTTCCGGATCCGAGTGGATAACTTCTTGTGGAAATCAAACCAATTTCCTCTTCTTTGCTAGCATCTTCTCCTCATTAATCTCTTCCTCGTAGCCATGTTGAGGTCACCTTTCTTCCTCATATCTGAATTCAAGGATAAGTAAGGCAAAATCATAACAATGGGGTTACTGGTGTAAACATGAGGGCTTATAGTGCGCTTGCCACTAAAGCCAAACCAGGTTCTTAAAATTTCTCACTTCTTTGCTCCAACAGGCTAATACCCAGGTTCAAGTAGCTTTTCGGTGATGCATGGATCGACTTGGCGAGAACCATACTCTTGGTAGTGAGTCAGACATGAACCCATAGTGTGGTATCTCCTGTTAGGTATTCGCACCAATGCTTTAACCCTAAAACATGCTAATAAACAAAATTACTAAATCAATGGTTAAATGTCACTTGTAGTCTAAAAGGTAGATTATTTATATGTGTTTGTATGATCCAAAACATCAACAAGCCATGTCATTATAATATTTAGGCCGGTACATCTATAAAAGCAACCAAAAAAAAAAAAAAAAGAAACACCTTTTAAATCCGTTCAAATGGGCTTTTACCCTTCATGGACTTTTTCGCAAAGACCACTTGAGGAATAATATCGACCTTAAGCCAAAACAGGTGTATATATTTGACTTAGGCCTTAAAATGGTCAACATTTATCCAAGCTAAAAAATTACCGTTCACTACAATTTACAAGAAGTTTCAAATCCTTAGAGAGCTTATAAACATAATTTCATTTAGAACCAAAATAATCTTTGTATTACCACTCTTAAAATACTTTCTTTCACGCCTAAAAAGACCTGTTTTTACGGTCGAGACAAAATATTGAAGAAAATTATATTACACAACTTCCCAAACTTGAATCATTTGATATGAAAGTCTTGACCTTAGCAACATTGTTGAATACAAATTAATTTCAAGACCCAAAGTCTCTACCATGTTAACCAATGAAATAATCTTCCATAATTTTGCCATCTTGTCTTGTAAGCTTTTCCAATTTGAAATAATGGAAAAAACACATATAGGAGCAAGAAATCACATTACAGTTGTGAAACCAGAGGGCCAGTTAGCCTAAGAAGGGTAAGAGCCTAAGTCACTAGCAATAAGCTTTGGATTTCTTTGAGCTTTTAAGCCCTTCACCTTGCATGTAATCATAAACATAATAGCTAGGTTTATTTATCCACCACAACATATCTACTTACTACGCCCAACACATTTTGACTCACATGCATCCATTAGATTAACATGCATGCTAAAAAACAATGACTTGAACATTCATGATGAGGGTCTGGAGGCCTCTTTTTACAGGTACTAGGCCTGCGGAGATGTCAATTTTAGTCATAAATTTTCATTTGTTAGAAAGGCCAAAATACTGAAATCTTTATCACGACAACCCTTTCCAAAGCCCTCATTTTGTCTCGTAGAAGCTCCACATTAAGAGCCCTTTAAAATCGTTATAGAATAAATGAAAGCTTAAGAGCAACAAATGGCGACCAATAAATTACGTGGCGCCATCGGTGAACCCGACCAACCATCGCAAACACACTTTGCCTTTGTGTTTCTCCAAATATAAGTTAGTTAAATCCATGGTAATCTAATGAACACACTCTTTATAGCATCTAGACACCGGTCCTGAAGGACCTCTCTCAATTTTATAGCCATTCATTTGTAAATGCATAACTACATGTCCAAGAAATTATAAATGGGCTTAAATATCTCCACATGCCCATATCCATACATGTGCTTCTCGGCTTAGTAATTATTCCGCGGCACATAAGTCCGGTGGAATATGAGCCCTCCTAACTTGGCAAGTGAAGTTAATCACATGTCTGGGCCTTAGAATTACCTATCCAAAGCCAATACATATATCCCTAGATTTTCCTTTTATTTCAATATTGGGAATACTTCAATTTTTCATGTACATCTACTTTTTCACTTACATCGCAACAATGGGTTTAATATTCTTGTCATTGATTGATATGCAAAGACCATTAACCTTAGACTTAAATTTGGCTCATCTTTATTAATCTCTTATCTCCTATGTTATATGATAATGACCCTTTAGTCCTATTTCTGAGCCCCATACCACGGCCATGAACCCATTGTAATGCCTTGAGTTATCAAAGAAAATACACCATGTTACTCATTTTTCCCGCGATCGAGGAAATACTTTCTGGCGTTAAGCTGCGTGGATTTATCCTTTATTATGTCTATTACGTAAAGATTAATGATGTTAAAACATTCCAGCAGAAGCACATGAACATTCAATAAACAATAAAAGGCATCCCTTAGTAGAATCTGATGCATGGATTCAAGCCATGCCAAGTAGATTACCTTAGTTTAATATCTCACCAATTTTAATCTGAAACTTCGCCTAATATTCTGTGGCACTACTATCATGTGATTATATGCTCATTTTTAATAAGCTTGTTGGTCAAAGGAACATCGGACAAAAGCCTAATATTGCATTCAAATAAACGTTTAGAAGAACTGTTTTTGCTTTCGAAGGTGATTGCCTTTTGTGTTGATCGTTTTGCTTTTCCACATGGAATATACTTGGTACTTTTTCTCCACATCATTAGACTCTTGCATAGATCTAGAATTTCCGGCAACACCTTGAGTTATATGCATTGAGCACATTCTTCAATGATAAAGTTGGATCTATAATTGCATTAATACATATTCTTCAATGCCAAAGTTTGGATCTAAATTCCCCTCGGGAGTTCCAGATTTGTATTATGGAATGAACAGATCAAACATATCCGGTGATATTCGGCGGTTTTCCTCTACATGTTCTTCCCGCGGATCTTGAATTTCTTGCTAAGACCTTTTGCATTGCTAGAGTTGATCACGCATGTTCCGGCAATTTTAAAGATAGATTATTCACAGCAAATACTCTATACTTCCTTTAAAAGCCAAAATCATTCGCGAGCATGAACTTTGTACATGTCTTTTTGTCGACATTCAACGAAAATTTAAGAAGAAAATAATCCTACGACTTCGGTTGAGTGAGCTTGATTTTAAGAATAATGCCTTACGTAATAGCTGTCACGGAATTAGTTACGCGGTTGGATCCATTTACTCCGGTGGCCACCATAGTTTTCTGCGGAATTGGCGGCCCATATGGGCTAGAAAATCACAGCCAACAAAGCCGAGAACATACCAAGCTTCAAAGCGGTACTTAACTCTGCTCATGCCTAAATGGAGTGAATTAGTTGTAGTCAGAAAATGCCTTAAGTATTTTTCCTTGTTACATTCTCTTGGAAAATCTGACCAAAACCCTAAATATTACGCTACATTCTCTTGGAAAATCCAGAGCCAAAACACTAGTAGGTGAATACAGCTTTGTAAACGTTTTCCTGCGCCAATGTTTTTCCATTTATGCACAATAGCTAAGCCATTGCATATCTTGAAAGTGGTATTTTCTTACCACGATTTTGGCATATCTACCTAACACTCAAATTGCACCCACCAGAAATGCAATTTCAAGTATTAGAATTGCACACATTTGCTATGTTCCGATTGCATCACCATTATATTGCAATGGTTGACTTGTCGTTTAGCAATTATGCCAAGATCATTCCATATCGCGTTTAATCTTGAGAAAGTTGCAAATCGAGCAAGATGGAGTCGGATAAGCGTATGCCAAATATGATTCAACAAGTCGTTGCTAATTCTTAGAATCGGTTAGCAAACGTGGAGTCTAAATGGTATGTCTGCCATGAAGCGGTAGTCCATTAATGCTGCCTTGTCAAAATATTTTGAAGATGCGTTCCTTTAGTAGTACGTTAGTATTTTCAAACAAGGCATAATGCCCATGCACTCATGAAGGCGCTGAAAGATGCCAAGTGCATACGATAGCCAATATCCTGCATGAACTTTATTCCCGCATGTGCTGGATTATTTGAGATCATAATCCATAATCCATGCTTATACATTG
>JAJEKV010000831.1:0-82985 GCA_021234155.1 Isoetes taiwanensis | reverse complement strand
CTCCTCCACATTTAGGTTCTTCCCCTGGGTCGGAAGGAGGGGAGTAGCATTGTTGCACATGTAATTGTATGTCTCAAACCAGCCCTTACTGATAAATTTGTTTATGCTCTCAAGCGAAATGTGAATCAAGTAAAAATTCAAGAGGCCCAAGAGCGTAGGGAGCAAGATGGTGGCAAAAGGTGAATCTGAAGAAGGCTGCCAGGGAATAAGTATTTGTAATCTTTGAAGGGTAGAGCGGGAGCAGGGGCCTCGCCCTGCTGGTGTACCTCAACTGCCAAACAACTTATTTCTTCACCTCCTAGAAGTAACTAGATAAGGCAGTGCGTAGAGGGAGGCTCACCCTCTGCCACTACTGAAGGCATTAATGCATAGAAGGGGTGAACCCTGAGCCAAGGCCTCCCACAAGTTGGAAATAGCAATGGGCTAATTTGTCTGCTGATACTTGCAGTAACAAATGAGACAAATGGGAAATTGGAAATTGAACGCTTAATCCCTTGAACACATAAACATACCATGGAATGTTCCGCGTATTTCTTCCCGCCAGCAGTCACCTAGCCTCTATATCTTGGGAAGTTATCCGGGTTGATTTCTATTGCCTTCAAGAACATAAATGTTGTAGAGGTGATATACAAAGTTGTTGGCTTGTTTATTCTCAACATAATGTCCTTGTTCCCCGCTATCGGCTCGTAAGGCCAAGAAGCATAGTGATGGGAAGTCATCCATCAATGTCACTTTCACAAGGTCGATGCCTCTGATCGATGGATTATTGTCAAGTGGAAGGATCAAGGCGTCCGGCTGGAGCGGAGTCGAGCGAGGGTGAGTATTTAAACGCAGTTGGGTGGAGTGAGGGTTGGCTTAGTAACGGCGGGGATGGCGGAATGAGGAGAGCCGAAGCGCCTTATGTGATGCGTAGGGAATGAAAGTTAATTCTGGTATTCAAGATTGCGCTCTTGGACCCCAGATGCTAGCATGCATTTTCACAATGGTTTTATATCACTGTATCGTGCCACTCTACGGTCCGACCAACCGGGCCGTTTGGCCTGCCGTTCGCCCCGCCATGTCCGCAAACTCTGCCGTTACGCCCGTTCAAACGCCATTTACCTGCTCAACGGCCTTTATCACCGCCGCAAAACCCCGTTCGAGATGGCAGCTGCACCCTGTCACTAACTCCAGCTTGGAGCTAAGATGCAAATCATATGATATGATTCCTGGCAACGCTAATTTTACAAAGTGAAGCCCCCATGCCCTCCCAACATATCCTCACTCTTACTGGGAGGCTTGGATGAAGAAAGTCATCCTGAGATGGTAGATGCAATGATCTCAACAAAAGTGGGGGCATTCAAATACACTTCAAGACGCTAACAAGAATCAGGACTGGAATGGGTAAGAGACACCCGGCCCGAGAAAGAACCGGCACGCACCCGATATCAAAATGATGCAATAGAGAAGATAACCAACGGGCCAAGCAGGAGAGCATTTGATGAAAATATCTTTATATAGTGGTATGTTATTTAGGATAAGGCGAGCAGGTTAAGGGTTAGAGGGAGAATATTTGCTGGAGCCGGGAGAGACAGGAAAGCGAGGTGACACAGATGACGAAGGGCACGCTGCACCAATCGTCCAAATGTGATCAAGCCTTGGCGGGAGTAGATTTGGTTTGGATCACTCAACTTGCAAATGGGCTTCTTTGAGGGGGGACTCACACGGCAGAAGCCATTGACATGATGGACTGAGGGAGGTTGTAATTGGCAAGTAAATATGGAATCTAGTGAGATGAGAAAGAGGAGAGCAACGTATTGCTTAATAGATGAGGCTTCAGACAGATAGGATTTTCTATCCGGGATAAGTCTTATTATATAACTGGCTCTATAGGCCCGATGGTCCTACAAGATGAAGCCAATACAAATCAATTCTCACTTTACTTCACTCCCACCTCACTTTACTTCCTCCCTCCTCACCTCCCTCCTCCGCCTTCTATAATTTTGTGCAAACACCCTGCCAAGACTATCAACACAAACAAAACACACTACCAACAAAGCACACTATAACACTTTTAGAAAAATTTTAGATCACAATGATAACAAGCGCATAGACCATTAGCACTTCAATATGATTCATGAAACAATACAATACAATAGGGACAACTCTTTAAAAAGGGATGGTTCTAACCTGTTTTGTTGGTCGATTTTCAATGAGCGCCCTTTAGCTACTAGAATTTATTTAGGTTTAACATAGGTACCGAAAGTGCCAAAGCAGTGGCAATTCTTTGGCATGATTTGGTTTAAGCATGAAGGACGTTGAAGACGTAAAACCACTGGACATTCACTTTGATTCCAAATCTATTCTATGTGGACAAATATTCGTAGGTTCTTCTATTCAATTGTTCCTACACTTTTACCGGCCAGATCTCACGATGTTACAGTGATTACATAACATTCTGGGCAGGTTTACCCTCTTTTGCACTTTTCACTCAGAAGTACTGAAAGAATTACTGAAGCGCTTGAATGTTTTCAATAATCTAAGCTTACATACTAATGTTCTACTTGAGTAATTTCTCTCTTGGGAATAGACTTCATCCATATGTATCGGAGATTGTGCGATTTTAGGGAATAGTTCGAGTAAAATGTATATTCTCAGAGGCAAGGCGACGGAGATATTATCGTTTTATGGTGTTATATGTGTATACTATTCATGTAATCTATTTTGTTTTTCCACTCTAATTCAAAGTAGCTTTTGTTGATTCAGATGATTTTGTATCGCCTATCGTGAAATCCTACGAAGGCGTAAATCCAATTGGAAAAAGAACTTTCTAGCATTGGGATGACAGCCATGATTCATGCCCTACCATAAATCCACCGGCGCGACACCCATTTTATGGCGACAAACCTACCCCAGCCTGCCGCCTGCCGGCCGAAGGCCCCACCCACGCGTCATCAATCCGCTTATTAGATTCTAACCCGCATTGCATATCAATATGCCCTCCTACATTTGCACAATCTAAAACCTACTTTTCAAGGGCTTCCATAGTAAGGTTCGCGGCCAGGTTTATTATGAAGTGCTTTTTGGCAAACACAATTCGAACATTCCATTGTTGTACAACCCGGATTATATACGTGGCAACCTTACATTGGTGACGTACAAAACCCGATATCAACCAAGGAAACATTCCGCCATAACGGTGTATGAGAAACGATCATCTTAATTTAGTATATCCTTTAACAAAGCAAGCAGGGAAGACCTGTCTCCATCCGGCAATTGTCCGTCAATTTTCTTCCGTTCCTCGAATCGGAACTGAAACCCCACATTCTGCCGCGTAACCCTTCGGGTTAATTTGGTTGACGTTTTCTGTCTAGTTTTTCGCATTAGCTATGCAACTGTTCCAGAAAGTAGAGTTCTCGTGGATGGTTCCCGGAGAACATTCGTGATTGTTGTTTTGCTGTCGTTCTGCTCAACCCGGCTCTCAGACCTGCACCATCCTAAACCTACTTTGATCTGGTCCTCGCTAATCCAAACCCGGTGCTACCAGAACGGGCATACTATCCAATATTTCATAAAACACTCAATACAGGACCCGGCGCTAATCAACAGTCATAAAAATCGTTCTGTTATGAAATTTTAACGTAACTCATGAGCGCATCGTCAAGTGCAAGCGATGAGCTTCATAATTCCTAAAAGATTGTTGTTTCTTGAACGGCTTCAGCACCGAGGTGTTCTGATTCACAAGCATACAGTCTTTAAAGACTTTATTGCCAGCCTTGACTCTTCTGCTAATATGCATGCCTATGGAGGTCCTGTCTTGCTCTATTTCTCTGTGTATAGGGTTGGGTGTAGTATATTTGCTCAACAAGGTACATGTGTAATTAATATCATTGTCTGATCTGCAAGGAGCCCCCATACATGACCCCCCAAGTGGAGTGGGCAAGTAATTCTGATTTCATTTGTGCTTCTTGAGAATTACCACCTGAAACCCAGTTTTTACATCAGGTAATTTTTTTTTTTTTCATCTCTTCATCATACCAAGGGTTGCATTTTGTGACTGGTACACGTAGAAGTTCAAGCATGTCATAAAATGGCAAGCATAGCTATACCATATTTCCTATTGTCTGCTTATTTTGTGAGGTTCAGCGCTTCTAACTTCTTTCTACCTAAATGTTAGATAGACTAACCTAAATCTTTATAGGACTGAGGTAGAGATACATATAAACATTTAAAATTACTCTTATTAAGAAAACATTCTCCATAACATTCTAACATGTTACCTCCATAAGTTTTTTACTACATAGGTTATTATGCTTTATAAATAGTAACATGCTTACTAGCTCTTATGGTGTTCAACATGCATCTCGTGGAAACCCTTTCGCCACAACGATGCCATCATTCTCAAACAGGTTCTATTGCCGCAGCGTCAAAATGCAATACGTACGTGTCCCGGGTCAGTGGAAAAGATGGAACAATCAATAAAGTAAATAACTTTGAGGATTTTGGGAATGCATAAATAAAAGCGATTGCTGAATAGGACGTTAGGTAGGAAATACAATCTATGTTGGCTTTTAAGAGAATGATATTTAGTCATAATGAAGAAATTTGATCAGACGGCAGTTGTTAATCTCAAGCCCTGAGATGCTAAGATATTTTATATAAAACATTGTCTTGGGTGATAAGCCATAGTTTTGCAAACTGGGAAGTTTTAGACGATAGCATTTCCAGATCTCTCTAGCATTGTACATTTTTAGACATTAGCCAGCTGGCACGATCTCTGCTCCTGCGCTGGTCTCACCAAACACGCACTTTGATTTTCAAACCGGCAACCAATCCCGCCAATACGAGAGTTTCCATGAGGTGCCTTTGTATTATTACTAAGCAGTTGTTTATCCTTGAGTTGATTCTGTTCTTAATACAAGATGTTAATCCAAAATGTTACACTCCTCACTGGTTGAAAGATGCGTGTAGCTGTGGGAGAGTTCAGCCTGCATGCGGATATGCTAAATTGGGGGAACATGTGCTGCACCCTTTTATTGCACCTGATTTCCCAAAACCAGAGATGTTGACATCTCACCGAGTTTTGGTGAAACATGAGACCGCAGCCTGTCTCCTTCTACACAGGTATTGCATGGCTACCAATCTACCACCAGCTATTTCAGATTTGTGGTGAGTGCATGCTTTAGTTTGGCCCTTCGAAGATGGAATATCGAGCAGATAATAGTGTGAGACAAAGACAGTGATTTTGTGTATGTTTCTACATATGCTGCTCTATAAAAGAAAAGAGCAGAGAAGCCAGAAGAAGAGAAGAGGGTAGGGCATCATCTTCTCCACCTTTGTCCCACCGCCCGAACAAATACTCCCATCAATCCCTCGGGTCATCCCAACCCATCCCCACAATGCCAAGCAACGACGGGCACCACTACACCACAAGGACTGGCCGGACGGAAAACCTCCGCTTAAGACCTAGGAGTCCCACACGGGCAAAAGCCGGTCAGGAACCACTATCCGCTGAGCTTCCTGGACATTTTACCCACTGCCTACGCCCCCACTTAAATAAGAGCGTAAGAATAGAAAGCATCTAAAATCATAGGACCGAGAAAGAGTGGTATATTTTATCTGTTTAGTGTGTTCTAAGTCATAGATTGAGTACTAGAGTTAGAGATTGCTATTCTTGGATACCAGTAAGTAGGCCATTTCTTATTACATAATCAGATTGTGAAAGCCATTTTAGCAATGCCATAAATGCAAAATCACCACCTTCAGTGTCACTCTTGATGATATCACATTGGAACTTCTGTATCACGATCTGCTAAGGGTGTACGGAAGATTTCCCCTCACCTTCTAACTGCTATCAGTCTGCATCCCAACTGTGGCTCTAATAGTGCAAGCTAAGTGGTACACAAGTCAATGGTGCAGGACAGAACTGTAAACAAGCATCAAATGAGGATATTTCTACATCATGGACTGACAAGCAGAACATTGTGGATTCCTACCCCATCATCCAAGCCGGTAAAAGTGGATACAGATAGTTCATATGGACAATGCGGATCTTACCGCGAGAGTGCCAGTCTTTGAAGGATACTGAAGGTGACGAGGTGGTTTTGTGCCTTGTAAACAAGTCCCTCCATTTCTGTAACCTTTAGGCTGCCCTCCTTTCCAGAGTCTCTAACATGGAGCTCTTGGTCATTTTATTCCAGGTACGTGGGCATCTAAAGCATTCTTCATATACTTTGACTGTCTAAACGAAAATACTCACACAATAGAATCCTTTTTGGGAAGAGTAGAGTCGGAAAGAATTGCTGCTAAGTAAAGTGACCTTGGTCTGAAAGTGTGAGTTTGGACTGTGCCAATCTTCTTAATCATGCTTTGATTTGCACCTCAAAAGGTTGATAACATATGTTGAAGTAGTAAAAAGAAACAGGCATGAAAGTCCTAAGGCCATAAGAATTCCATGACTTTTCCACGATCATGTTGAGAATTCAAATAAATTGCAAGTGATAGTAATCCTTCTAACACTTGAATTTCAGTTTCATGATAAAATTGGAACACATGTACCAAATTTCTTCTTTGAAAAGCAGCATCCTGGGAATGCTCTGGCGTTTACTGACTTCAGGATAGCTATGGAGTTGAACCCCAACAACTAGGGGGAAGAAGGAGCGAGATGAGATTGAGGATTTTGGACAGAAGAAGAAGAGTTGATTAGAGAGGATTTAGTTTGTTTATGAATTATTGTTTACCCGAAAGTAGTGTAAAATATGATTTAATTATCTTTAAGGGATGATACCGTGATAGGGCCTACCAAATTTGTTCTAGCCTGAGAATGCACTGTTTCGCACCGATTAAAAATCTCTGGCGTGCGCAATGATGCCCTTGCCGGGAACATTTCGTCAAATCTCGGCAATGGTCCGCCGGGAAAACCGTTCCAAACGCAGCATCTCGAATCCAACCGCAAACCACGGGCGAAAACTTCGGCACGACAGATGTTTCATCAATCGTGCCAAACTCACCGACAAGGCAACACCTCGGTAGCCTGCCACACGCCGCCAGATCACCGGGTGCAATCTTTGACCCACAAAAACATGGATTAGACCGCACAATTGAACGGAGTATATCAACGGCATTGACTTTATGACGCGATGATGGAAGCCATAACCCGAAAATGCGATCCGGGATAGACCAATCTATTTTGTCCGTCTCTTGCACCCCGTTATACATATACATACAAGAGTGATATACATACAACAAGCATAAACTTGCACAAAGGGTTGCCCCAGTGCCCGCTAAACTCGAAAACAAAGGAACAAGCGTGCCCGCGACAAAGGGTTGTCCCGGGTAACGGAGGGTATCAATGCTACACTTTGTTTTCCAAACCTGCTTACCGGTGATTCTGAGGTATCTATCTTTCTTTCCATTCATTTCAAAGCGGATTTTGTTTTCGAGAAAGCGAATAGAGATTTTGAGTAGGTCCGAATCGACTCAAGATTCAAGGCAAGTAAACGGCAGAGTTGAAACCCCCTCCATTCTGAAAAATCCAAGCCACTTTGGAAGTTGACCTCAAATTTTGAAGTTAGATTACGGGAACTGCCTAATTTCACCTCTGACAAGAAATTTGAAGTCCTATCATTATGGGAACGTAGCCTTAGTCTATTGACTTGACCTTGAGCCTACTCTTTATTAAGAACCAATCCATATACTGGTAGAACACGCCAAAACAAACATATAATATAATACATGAAAGACACGTAAAACTTGCGCCATTTATGCTTAATATTTATGCTTTGTATTTACGCAGGTATTTCTGTGGATGGTTACCTTAAATTTGGCTTCATGTGTTGTATGAGTAATCGTATGGCGTGCGTATGTTTGAAGTGTGAATCGAAAGTACTTTGTTGGTCACGACTCAAGAAGTCCCAAAAGTGTCTCTGTGGTGGTTTTGCTTCATTGTCATCCGACATGCATGCATCAATTTAGAAGAAGACGATCATCGTGACATGGGCATCTTTCGGGGAAGACAAAATACCGCTGTACGCCATTGTTGTTGGCTGCGTAGTCAAGGCCGCAGTGATCACCGGAATGGAGCAAACAGTCTATTCTTTTGTAATATGGGTTAAGGTGGGGTGCCGGTTTGGCTCACTTTTGTGGCGCTCGATCCAAAACCCTCGACCTAAAGTTCTAATCACCAATAAAAATACATGAGCATGTGCCCCAGATCTAGACCTATCTAACAATATAAATAATGCAACAATTTGAGTTACCTGGTGAGTAGTAGCCCTGGCAAAGTAGAGGGGTCGAGGCACCCTCGGTTATTATAGTGGTCCCGCGAGTTGGACCATTTAGTTAGTGTTCCGCAGAGAACTCCAAGTTGGTGCACGAATGAGCTCGATTGGAGAGATGAGGACAACACTTTGGTTTACCTTCCACAATGAAGTGGCCTTGGTTATACACCACTGTTTGCCCATAATAGCACATGTACATGCAAGCATCATCTACAAAGCCATGAAATCCATCGGAGGGATCGGAATTGAACCTTCATGACATTTTCATGTCATTTCCATTGTCCCCCCAGCAAACCATGCACACTATTAGTATGGGGAGAGCAAGGATTCAGAGACAAGTAGTCTCCACAATCCACCTCCAAATTAAAAAGGTTGCAAATAGAAATAGGATGAAAATACTTTACTCCTCAAATGCAATGCAACTCCCCATTAGTGCAAAAATCCCAACATCCGAAAACCGTGAGGTTTATATAAGTTACATGTCTATTAAAACAAGAGAAGTTAATACAATAGCAACTTACATCATCCAAATTTTGAACTTGCAAACCTAAATGTCGAACAAAGGCGTTGTTTTCCCAATCGTAGACATTGACTAATGTTGTAACAACAAAATCCTCATTATACCATTTATATTGTACAAAAAGCAATGCATATCCATGCATTGTAGTTAACTAACATTACAAAATTGCATATACAAAATCCAATGCTTATCCATGCATTGTAGTTAGTGGAAATATAGAACGCATATACAAAATTCAATGCAACCCATGCATTGTAGTTAGTGGAAGTATAGAACTTCGACCTACAAAAGTTCTCACACAACATTGTGACTACTTGTTCATGCTAATGGCTCATTGTGAAGACATTCAAAGGTCTACTCGTATCCCAAGTTCCTCCTCATCACTATCATCCACTTGCCCTTGGAGAGTACAAGCAACATTATCCACATCCATGTCATGTGGTTGACTATCTATGAACCCTTCACTTGAAGGGTGAATAGAGTTCCCTTTGTCATTCAAGAGAGCTCAACATTGCCCTCTTCATGAACATCCTCCTCAAAGTGATCTTGCACTTCAACAAATTTGTCCCCTTCAATCATGGTAATGTCATCCTCAATTGGGATGAACCCGCTGCTTCAAAGCCTAATTCTAATCTTTGCTCTTGCCTCCCTAGCAGTTGAGACAATGGTTTAGGAGGGCCAAAGAGGTCATGGCTAGAATACTTGCACTTGCCCTCATTAGTAAATAACATGGACCTCCATGTTGCTGATTCATAATTAGTGTCAAACAATTTTTTTTTTGAGCTTCTTTGTCGCCTTAGCCTCGGCCTTCTTTTATAGCATCAGACGCCTTTGCCTTAGCTTTAAGTGCATGCAACCTCTTCTTCTGCTGAATACACTTAAGCCTAAGTTTTTCTGCTTTCTCAGCCTTTCTCTTTTGCTCTAGCTTGGCAGCAAGGACATCGTCACTATTCACAAGTAGCATTTGCTGCAAGGTCAAACCCAAAGCCCTGAATTCTTCCCTCCTCACGGGTAACTTCCCTTCTGCCCGTTCACCATGAGCAAATGATTGTTCCATTTGGATTGATGCTTGCTCATCATCAAGAGGGTCTTGATACCACCGGTTGCATGTTCTACAATGGGGATAGGGATGTCTGGCCGGCAACATTTTAATTTAAGGGGCAATTGGGATAGGGAGGGGGTCAAGTGCCTCTTGCTCAACAAGATCCTCTTCGTCATCCCCAGAATCATTGCTACCTTTAGGGTCAGGTAGCATTAGCCATCCTATTGGCAATTTTAGTGGGTTTAACTTTCATGAAGCTAAAAGCGATTCACAATCTTCTCAAATCCAAACTTGATATTATCGGAATGGAGAGGGACAACGTCTTGGAGACCATACCGACCATGTCGACCTGTTGGGATCCTTGGGAACCTCCCCCGTCCATGTACTCCATCCGTGTCTTCCTAAATTGCTCCGCAACACCACAACAAGAACATAACTAGTAACCATGACATAGTGTGAATACATGTGCAGCAATCACACTTCATATATCATACTCTTAAATGGACCAAAAACAGACACGCCCAAAGTTGTAGTGCATGGCTAGTATGGGGGAGGCAATGTAGAATATGCAAGCCAATTTCTCTTGCATGTTCAATCACATTCAAGTTGACATGTGAACCATGTCCATCACAAATAAGGAGATGTGGTCTGGTCGGCTAACCCCACCGGGACCTTGTACTTGAAGTGGTCGATCCACTTGGCAAAGAGGGCATTAGTTACCCAAGCACTCTTACAAATGCCATGGCGACACGGCTCCTCTGACCCGCAAGGAGGCCCCAACCTTTCAAACTTACCCTTAGAAACATAGACACAAGGAATCTTACCACGGATGCATTTATGCACACTAGAGCAATGATCCATTGCCTACTTTTTGGCACATTACGACCACATCTTGCTGCCCTCTTCTTGCAAAATTCTCACGCCTTTTTTTTCTCCGGCCATGATGCGGTTTCATCACAATTCAGATGCAATGGGGGTCAATTAGCTCTTCAAGAATGTTTCTTAGGTTGGTATAAAAAAGGCAAAAGCGGGTTATCCGTGTTCAATGCCCTCACTCTTTGTATGTCCAATGTCTCTGGGCTTCTCAAAGTCACACTCGGGTGCCTCCTTTTGAAGGCTCTCCACCATGATCTTCGGTATGCCATCCTTCCAAAGGGTTGTTCTACCTGCAGCAACCTCACTTGCCTTCTTACGAGAGGCAATCAATGGTTACCCCTCTTCCCTCATTTGCTCGAGGAATGAACCCAACACAGTTCATTCTTCTCTTCTATAGTAAGACATTTAGGCCTAGGTCCAAGTTTATTTACGCTTCTACCATCTGACCCGGAGTTCCTCAAAGTACTAGCGGGAATACCAAAATGTGCAGCAAACCTCTAATGCTCATGCTTCCATCATCAAATGCATCTTGAGCACTCTCCATATCATCCATTGACCACTTTGCCCCTCTTTTGGCATCTTATCCTCTTGTTTGCCAAGCGGTTGGGATTTTGTGCAACCTCCTGGTCAAGTTCTACAGCATAATAGGTTCACTCACTATCCTCCTTTCTTACTCTTAGGAGGAGGAGCAGACTCCCCTCCCCTGCCTACAACTCGGCTTCTTCTTAATTCCATGAAGAATGAGAGAACGCAATGATCCGGAATGCAATAATGAGACAAGAAATAAACAAGAAATAGAAGAAACGGACAAAGTAGAGCAAGGACTAAGACATGAAGAACACATTTAAATAGAAAGAGTGAGTAAGATAAAAAGGAGGCAACGATGTCGAATTCCAAGACCACGAATACAAGTTCAAATCTTCCTCTAAAAGCTTGCATGCAAATCTGAAACACAAATCTCCGCGGTGGGAGATGTCCGAGATCGATCCGGAGCATGTGAGGGCAGATTGAATCTGAGGATGAAGTGCATGCAAGAATTGAGGCGCCAAATGGTAGAAATAAGGCGCCCAAAGCTTTTCCCGGCTCGAAATCTCTTGCATCAGGGAGCCATCAAGAATACATGCATTTAAAGAAGGGATTAGGGCGCCATCCTAAAGCGGTATGGAAGCCGACCACATACACCATAGGATCTTCAATTTGCCCCTGTGCACCATCTTCCAAAAATAGGGTCTAACTCGGTCATGCATCGTCATTTGGTCCCTCCCCGAACCCTAAAATAAACCCCTTTGTGCATACGAGTTAATTTGAGCTTGCCAAAACGCCCGTGAACCAATATCGGGCACCCCACCTTATGCCAAGCTCATCTTTGCCGGATATGGATGGATCGTAGCCTACCAAGCCCCCGGCCGGATATGGGCTATCTTGAGAGAGGGAGAAAGCAATTGCCGAAGGATTACATTTCGGGTTCTTGAGTGACCTGTTCAAGAGGTGGAAAGCACGAGGAATCGGCCTTCCTGATGCTCCTTGCATCTTGATGGATGCTCCCCAACAACATAACAACCAAGATTGTGGTGTATATGTCATAAATTATGTCAATAGATTTATTGAGATGTTTTGTAACACCAAAGATCGGGTAAATCACAATTAGAATGACTTAAGAATTGTCACTTTTGGATTGTCATTGCTAAGAATTGTTCTTTTTCGGGTTGTCATTACGGGATTGGTTCGAAGGAAGAGATAGACAATGCGGCGGTGTTTCATTACGTTTTTCGCGAAATTGGTATTTGTCACGAACTCAGAAGCAGGAACTGTTGCATCCCAAATTCTTGGTCTTATATCCAGGAATAGGGATATCATGGGCAACTTCATTAATCACATCACCTCCCACCCATTTGCATCGTATAATAGCAAGCGGATGCTTACACATCCTAAAACCATGCAAGTTTTTAATGCATAATCGAGTTTGGAGCAGCAGAAAAATAAACACTTTACAAAAAAATAGATAACAAAATGCCTTTGCATACCTCTATGGAATCTCATCATTTGATGGCAGCCAAAAAATATTCTAGACTTACGCTATCTCATCCCACGGGTACAAAATACAACAAATCTGAAAAAATAATCTCTCATTGGTCTCGTGTGATAAACAAAAACATTTTAGAAGCATATATAGTAATGATTACTGTTGTTATGGTTTACACTTCTCATGCCCTCCTTAAAATCTCGGCGCGTAGTTCCAGTGTTAGAACTTTAACTTGTAGGGCATCATCTGTTGTCCTGGTGAAGGCGTTGGCAACCATGGTTACGTGAAATTTCAATCGAGACCATAGAAAATGTAGGTAATGATTTTTTTGGCAAAATGTCGATGGCCGTGTGGATCCTACGGCACAATGCCAGGAATATGCTACCCATCAGTGGCTACCAACGATACAAAAAAAACCGATAAAGATAGAAAAAAAAACCGATAAGGTATATTAACTTGTGATGCACAACATAAATACTAGTCTACAATTTTGGGTTGGATGGTCCTTCTATTTGTAAGTGTTGCTAGTTTTTGTTGCATATTTGAAACGTTGCTAACGTCGAATACAATATACAGATACACACAAAATGGCTGCTTACTTTTCCCGTTTCTTATCAAACTTTAATAGTTCTTTTCTTTACATTTTTCTTATGCTTAGTATTGTTCTAGTAGAATAGTAGGCAATGAATACATGTAGGGAATAAAAATAGCCACATGCTTGCTCTTCTTAATCTCAAATCGGATGCCCTCTAATTAAAAGTCTTTGCCCCATACTAATATTACTTTGAATTTGAACCTCTAAATTCCTAAATTGTTGAAAAGAAACCCTGTGATATAAGTTCAATTTATCTTGTACAATGGCAAATAATCTTGGAAGATTACTCAAGTCCCATGTGCCTTGCATTCAAGGCCGATCAATAATATAGGAAGTGCAAGAATTCCTTGCATCAAGATAAAAATAAGTGTGTGTTTCCAAATCGGTCCTAAAATGTGAAGATATAATCACGGGAGTATGTAGTTTGAGTTGTTAAGACTTCAAACTTCTCATTTTGTGAAAACACTTCATTCAACTTAGAGCAATTGTTCGACTCAACAAAGTGCACATATTCACAAGTTCAACCAGGGGTTGAACACATTTACTATGGTGCAACTTAACCATTAAAATTGTAGGCATAGAAGGGGGATTTGATCCTCGACATTACGGACACCGCAAGGTTTCTTTATACAAACATTTTGCATAGTCTATCTAGATGCAAAAAATCTTTTTAGATGCTTAAGACTTTGTGACGACATGGTAAATCATACCTCGATATGTGCCATTGCTTACAAAACGTAGAAACAACCTTCTCAACAAGCCTCTACCTTAGCCTTCTAGTCTCAATATCAAGTTGTTATCACGGATCGTGAAAGAAAAAGAAAGGGCGGCGAAAGAAAAGAAAGGAGCTCATCCCGGAGACCTCCGGGTATTCCACATTCAAGTAGATGTAACTCAAGTAGATAAAAGGGTGCTTTTTATTGACCTACCCAATTTTGCGGCGGCTCAACAACACGGCACCTATTTTTCACCTTTTTCGTGGCGTGAAGGCCTTGGATTCATCATTCTTGAAGGGCGCCCTTCATCATTTTCGCGAGTGTCTGCGGGCTGCTTGTGAAAAGTTTTAAGTGGCGCGGGATTGATTAGGTGCACTAGGGATTTTCGAATCGTGATCATTTGATTTTGAAGCTTGATTGAAAGTGTAATTGGGTTGGGAAGTTAGGTTCATTACGCTACTCTTAGGAATTCCGACATCTAGCTATGGCGGGAAGTCCGCGAGGTAAAAATCCCTCTATTTCTCATGCTCTTTTGTTTATCTACGATATTGAACTAAAAACAACGTTTGATGTTATCGAGGCCGCTTTTACTAGAACGAGTATGAATTTCACACAAACGAGAGGTTTGTGTAATGAAGGGAAGAAGCCAAAGGATTTGAAAGCGAAGGATGTTTCCGGTAGTGATTTTCTTGAAGTGGGCGGTGCCCGCCGGAAAGGAAAGATAAATTTAAAATTTGTTAGGCCCCGGTTATACACTTTGCATGACCTGCTTTGGAAAGGATTTATCGAGAAAAAGCAAGCCTACCAACAATGAGGTTAGGGTAACCTTTGCTCGAGCTTTTGCTTGGAGTAATACCCACGAGCTTTGTCAAACCCGGGGCAATTCAAAGTGAACTTGGGCTAGTTTTGCTTCTGAGAAGCTTATCGAACATCGGCGCCCATTTCTAAAGGGAGAGACCAGCGACTCTTGTTTGAATAGCAACGCTGTTTTGGATCACTTGGGTAAGCTTACGAGATGAAGAGAGATCTGGAGGAGTTGCTATTATCAAAGCGAGTCTTTGTTGAGGAAAGAAGGTGTTGTTATTCTTTGGAGCGGACATAGCTTGCAAAGCTATATATGAAAATATAGAGGCCAAGCGAAGTCGAGAAGACCTTGAACGTGATTTTCCGGAAGAAGTTGATGCTATTGCAAAACTAAAGAATGATGAAGTAGTTATCGCGAGAGCTTTTAGAGTCGACACTTCGAAAATAGATTCTAAAGGTGAAGAAGACATTCGTGAAGAAATTTCTTTGCTGAAGGATGAAATAGATACCTATGAGGAATCAATGGCTAAGTGGCATGCAAAGGCTAAGCATATTTCAGCCATGCAGCAAGATAGTGAAAGCACCAAATCTCGGATGGAGTTGGGTATGGGTGTGTATTCTTTGCCTTTGCTAACTACTGATGTATGTCAGGCATGTGGCCTTTGTTTTCCTCAAGAATATGACATGTTTGTTAAAATAAACCAATGTGGACATAAGTACCATGTGTTTTGCTTTTCAACTGTGCTGAAAACTATGCACTGTGTGGTTCCCTTTTGTGGAGAGGAAGTCCCAAGCAATATTTTGTAGGAACTGGGATTCAAAGAATTCAGTGTTGTGATTGAAGAGGACTCTAACTATGAAGATGAAGAAGAAACTGAAAATGCAAACAGTGATGAAGATAAGAAGCAGAAGGATGAAGTTGATAGCAGCACCACTTTGTACAATAAACCTGCAAGTGCTGAATTTAAGGCAGAAAGGACTGCAAAAATTAAGAAAAGGAAGACAAGGGCCAGCATAAAGAAAGACTAGAAGCCTGTTGCAAGTAAGTATTCTTGTTCAATGTATCTTGTAATGTTTTTGTTTTGTGCTAACTTCAATTCTATTTGAACAGTTATAGATATTGACAAGCTGAGTCCTGTTAAATTTGCTCACATATCTCCCATAAAAGGTACACATTTAGTTTTAGTATTATAACTTCTCTTTAAGTTACATTAATTTTAAATTAATCTTGCAGACAAGAAGACCCACAGCGACCTTGGACAACACTACTTACAAGAAGACCCGTGCAAGAAACAAGCCTGGAGCACTGAAGAAAAATGGTAAGTCTAAGCGAAAATTTGAATAGTAGTCCATGTTCAATTTAGTTGTAGTTAATATTGAATTCTTGTTGCAGGAAATGTGTCTACCATTCTTTGTGAAAAGTCGCTGCTTGAAGATGCAAGGTCGAACCTATAGAAGATCAAGATCTTTGGAGATGTGAAGAACTATGATCTTTGAAGAGGATAAAGGGAGCAGTTATCCGCGGGATAAAGGGCAGATTTATCACAGGGATAAAGGGGCAGACTCGAAGAAGAATTCCTTCCAAGTGGTACCTTTGGAAGAAAATTATCTTGCTTTTAAAAAGGCAAGACTTTTTTGAATTTAGCGGTCTTTTTGACTACCGGGCATCTTATCGGCATCTACCGGGGAGGATATTATGAGGATGTTTTCTTTTTTAAAATATTATGTGGATCTTTTATACATGCAACACAATTTTGTTCCATAGTGTTGACATGTTTTTTGTATATTTATGTAATAGCAAGGTTTACACTAATATAAGGTTTACATTCCATGAATATTATGTTTTACATTAGGTTTTACATAAGTTTTTACATAAGGTTTTTACATGTAAAAGGTTTACATTAATATAAGGTTTATGTAAAAGGGTTTATGTATAAGGTTTATGTATTACATAATAGGAAGGTTTACATATGAATAGCAATGAATAGCAAGGTTTACATATGTATAACCCCAGCAATGTTTACATATGAATATAAGGTGTACACATGAATATAAGGTGTACATGAATATAAGGTGTACATGAATATAAGGTTTACATTCCAAGAATGATTGTTTATGATCTATAGCTAGTTTACATTCCAAGTTTATGATTGATAGCTATCTAGCAATATGATTGTTTATGGTTACATATTTGTTTATGATTGTTTATGATTGACAACCAATATGATTGTTTACATATATGTTTATGGTTATGATTGACAACCAATTTGATTACATATGAACTATGACAACATATTTGACAACATATGAATTATGACAACTTCAATATGACTACAAATTTACAATATGATTTACAATTTACAATATGTTTCACATTTTACAAGGGTTTCTGATTTGAATCACAAAGCATCTTTGCCTTTTGCTTTTGATTTCTTCTTTCCTTTCAGATCATTTCCTTTAGACTCTAAAACTTCTTGAGCATAAATGGATGTGCTTTGATGCAAGCTATCCATAATTTGATCTTCCACAATGTCAGGGAGCTGGAACAGGTTGTTCCTTTAGCCACTCTAATCCTTATAACATGTTTCTTGCATGGAGACACTCGTGTGTTATCTCTCCAAAAGTCAACTATAAGTTTCCTCTCATCATAAGAGAGTCCATCAAATCTAGTATTCTTCTTGAACATGGACCATGGTCCACTATCATGCTTTCTGCTTGACCAATCTTCTATTTCTTTGCGAATCCCACAATCTTCCTATTGATTCATTTGCTTGGCAAAAAGCGGACTTTGTTAGTTTCACCATTGATTTGTAAAAGTCATTGCGGCACTTCTTGCTCTCCACACATCGTATAGATCTAGTTCGGGGTATCCACTTTCTAGCACCCCTAAATTTCCACTCTTTCTTCGGATGTAGCATTCTCACACAATGGCGTTCACAAGCTTGCCTAATTCTTTTGACAACTTTCTTTTCTTCCACTTCTTTGAATGAACCTTTCTTACCAGCGGTAGCATCATTTGCAAAACTAGCACCTAAGTTGCAATTCGCGGTTAATGCATCCACTTCTCTTTTTTCTATCTTTGAATCCTCAGACCATTTTATTTTGTCTTTTTTGAGATATTTTTTTTTTTTTTGCGGCTTCATAATTCTCTTGGTTTTGCAAACGCCTTTGCCAATTCTAACTTCTGATCGAATTAACGAAATTTATCAATGCAAATACCTCTATTATAGCAAGTACACCATTATGACAAATCGGATCCAACCTCTACAGCATTGCCAACATCCATAACTTTAGCATCCTCATTTGATATTCCACCATATTCTCCTGTAATTTTAGCATGTCAGTTTAGTTTTTATAAACCAAGTAACAAATTTAAATTGCATACTTGACATGTTGAAATCATGTTCAAAGTCCATAAATTCAGCACCATTGAATGAATTTTGTTCCACTGAAAGCAGTGCATTACATCAATCAGCAATTTAGAACAAAAAAATTCAGCAATTTAATAGCAGAAGCATTTAACAAGGACTACCTTGTCTTTCATCTTCATGATGAAATTCTTGATCTGAATTTTCGACTTCATATGTAGTTTCTTCATTCCTTGTGAAATCCATTGTTTCAATGTGAGTACCGGCTTGATTATTTGTAGGTGATTCTTCAAGGTAATTTTTACGCAAATTGTGAAACAGACACTCTCAAAATCTTGGAATTGTTGTGAACTCTTGCATGCCCGCCACATTCCCCGGCATCAAATTCGCGCACAATGCACGGACCGCGAAACAAGGAATTCATCTCTCAACTCAAGAACCATAGTCATTGCTTCAAGAAACGCCGAACATCATAATTACGAGAAGGTGCGGCATTTGATTTAAGGGAAAATTCCAATTCAATTGGAGATTGCAAACTAAAATTTCGGGATCGATGACTTGGCCAAAAATAGCAGGAATGATGGATCTTGACTCCCGCTCAAGGCTGGCTATGGCGGGTGAAGTGCTTGACGAAACGTGAAGGGTGGTCGAAAAATTTTTATGACGGGTATCAGCACCTTACCAGCACCAATGTCGCGACATGATTTTTTGAGTAGGTCAATAAAAAAAGCACCCATAATCACAAGTCAGTATTTCACATTCAAGTAGAGTAAGATACTCATACACTGAAAGTAAGATTACAATGAAAACACGAATACAATGAAAATGCATTGAAAGTAGGATTACAATGAAAGTAAGATTCATATCATAAGATACTCATGGACTCACGTACTTTATTTTGCTTGTTCGGCTATCTTGTCTAGTGACTTCAGAACTTTATCCTTCACAGAGATTGGAATCTTTTCGGTTCCACCTTGCCCTTTCTGGGGTTCCATGACATCAACACGGATTTTATTTTCATTCATTGGGGCGGATCACTTGCATCATACTTCCATTGCTTATTAAAACAATCTTTATAGCGCTCTTTTTCAGTAATAACTCCTTTTCCACTTAATGGGCGCCAGCACTCCACATGCACCTTGTTTCTGTTAGGGTTATTAGCTTCCCTACAAACACTCGAGATGATATACCCTAACCAAATAGGATAAGTATCTTCATCTGATGGCCTGACGATCAAATATTGGTCATCCTTCAAATCCATCTTAGGATCATATGGAGCAAGTCCATAATACTTGGGACGCTCTTTTATAGGTCCAATATAGTGCTCTTCATCCTCTTCCACCTCCTCTGTCATCAAGTGGATCGGCTGCTGATCAGGTTGGAATTGACCATGGTCGAGCCTCCATCGACTTTGAGGTAGCCAACCCTCTCGAAAGACACTACTACTTGTGTCCAAACTCTCTAAAAGTATATGAACTTCATTCCAATAATTTACAAGTGCTTTATTGCACGCTCTTCTCTCTGGTGCTATGTGTTTATCTGCTAAGGATTTCTCCCAGTACTTTATATACTTCATTATCCCTTCCATAGTCCGTTCACAGTCCTTCACTTCTCCTAATGGTTTCATAGCCTTAGGCTCTCCCGTCGGCACCATTGGTTCATCTGCCACATCCTCTTTCCAAATCAATATATCCTTATCTTCCGGTTTCCACACAGGATCTCCAGCCCTCATCTTGTATTGCATTATTGGCTTTCCATTCTTCACCCAAAACCTAAATTGCAATGGAGCACTATGCCCAATAAGATCTTCATGAGCATAACCCTCTATGAACTCTTTCCAGTCGGGGACTTCTTGTATCAATGAAACAATAGGAGGAGGTGAAGAACACTGCTTAAATAGCTCCAAAAGCCTCGGATAGGTGGTGACATCACTTATCTGCAATTTGATCCTATAATGCCCAAACATTGCATCAATGTCTTCGTGAGTGTGGCCAGACATCAAATAACCAATATAGACCATTTCAAACACTCCAACTCATGTAAGATACGACAAGTATGCAAACACATATCTATTTTTATTCTGGCTAGCACAATTGTCAAGTTGCAAAAGTAGCTTCTTGGGTAGTCGGCGCCCTGGTATTGGGTTCACATGAATTGAAGGTGCTGGCCCATTTTTCCTATGGTCAAATCCTCTAGTCTCATGGGACCAGTGATGCAATGCCTTAAAGAGATGTTGCAATGGCTTACAAGAATGAACATCTCCATTAAAACCATGTTTCAAATCACGCAATGCTTTTGCAATGCTACCAACATGGAAGTTTGGATCATCACCCCATAATTCTAATGTAAAATGGCCGTGATGCACTGCTTCCTGGCCATGAGTTATGAATCCAACTAGTGATATTTGCAATGGGAAAGACCTTGCAACAGACTTTGATATAGCCCTAAACTGGGGCAAACAAGTTTTTTACTGATCCATCTTGTCATGAATGATGCATAGAAAATTCTCTAGTTCTATTGTAGACAAGAATCTCCACATCCAGTATGTTGATCGACATGACATTTGCTCCATCATGTAAATTCTCATTTCCTTCCGAACCGCTGGTCTTTCCACCTCAAGTTTCAACTTCTCGAGCTTATCTAACAAATCCACATATATATTGCACTTTGAGAAGTTGCATTCTCTTGACATCTGAAAAGTGCTTACTCCAGAACTTGTTGAAGGCTGATTGTGAAATCCTAATGGCTTAAGCTGTTGTTTCCGTTTACTCGCTGACCCATTATGCGAAAGGTACACCGTTAGAGTTCATTCTCTTCTCCTTCGACTGATGGTCGGCATCGGATTTCAGTTCTCTATTTTTTCCTTGGAATTAGACCTATCATAGTGTGGTTTATAAGTAGGTATTTCACATATCGGGTTAGTTTTCATCTTTTCTCTTATGTCAAACGGAAAGGGATTCTCTTCAACGATAGGTGTTCCTCTGGAAGATTGTTGATCATTTGTAAAATCACTTTTTGTGTGAAATATGCAGGCAACATTCGAACTACTTTCCTGCATCCCTCTTCATCAACCACACTTTTGTGACGCATACTCTCAGCATGATAGTTAACAAACTTCTCGAATAAACTCTGAGCTGCAAGCACCCTGGGGTTTGTCCTCGCCTTTCTCCGATTACCATGCCAACCTATTTGAGCCCCCCTCTTTTGGTTCCGCCTTAATCTCCACCATGTAGAGGCTAAAATACCTAGTATGGTTGTCACTGCACTGCTGCATATCCATTTCCCACCAATAGAAAATCCCATGTTCTTGACATCAAGTGATGGCCCAAATGCATGTTCTATGATATTGTAAATATAAGTTTTTCTAGCGTCATGAGTTTTCTCCTTGTAGATTGATCGGGCTTCCACAAGTTCTTTCACTGTGAATCTACCAAAGCCGTTATTGGGGCAGCCACAATCCCCCCCTCTGATGGCTTGCATGGTCTCTTCACTGCAGTTGTTAGTACCTTTCACAGTCTGAACCTTTTCCTTCCTCTTCTTCCTCTTCAAGAAGTTGTAGGCCCTTCTTTCTGGTATGGATAGGTATGGAAGGAATGTCATTTTCATCCACCACCACATTATTTTCTCTAACACGCTCAATTCTTTGAAGCATCCCTTTTCCTATTATCTCAATGGAGTCCACTAGCCAGAGCTACAAGGCTGGCAACTCTAAACCACTGTTGATATTATTGCAAGCATAGCAGTGTTTGTCCTTCAGCTCAACACTGAAGTTATGAAGCTGTATTGAAGAAATGGAGACTCCCACAAAGTCATCACTAATAGCCTGACCATTATAGCAGTGCATAGGATCCCATAGTATAAGCACACCTTCACCAACAATTCCTCTATTGCACAGATGATGCAAATTCACTTTCTCATCCTTAAACGTTAATCTGGAAACTACTATAATTCTTCTTTCCTCATTAGCACCAGCTGGGTTTTTAATATTTTCTGCATTTGCTTCAAGTCTCTGTTCATTCTTATTTGTATTAATCTCTTCCACATCCATGTAATCAACATCATTCTTCTCTGCCCGAGGTTCTTGGTCACAGGATTCCCCAGCACTAGCTTCATGAGAAATCTGAAAATTAGAAGAAAGGTTGAGGAAAACATAGTCTTGTATGCAATAACAATAAATGATATATTTATACAATGCCTACACCTTGCTACGGGCGACAGTGCGCGTGACACGTATGGACCATAATTTTGTAAAATACAAAAGAAAGTTATATTAATTTACTAAATACAGATATGTCGCACTGGGCGCGACCCATACAAAGTATTTCTGTTTGTGACATAACAGGTCTAGACACGTCAGCACATATCCCATTTCTTAGCACATTTTCAATTTCGTATTTGCTGAATCAGTACAAATATCATTTCGCCATTCCAATCTCTGCAGTTTTTTTTTTGCTCAATGGGTTACCAACATGTTAATGCTACCAACGGAGTTCATGTGCACGAGTGAGGCTTGGCCTTGAGCCTCACCAAAGCCCAGGACATGGCACTTCATAGAGATATCCCGAAAGCAACACTGTTCAGGGATTTCCACATATTTATGAACAAGTTCGACCGTCTCCTCCCTATCTCTGAGGAGAGAAATGGATGTGGAAGTGCCGTCCAGCAGGTGGCAGGCTTAACAGAAGCCGAGTTTAATGCCCAGATTGCAGAAATAGTTCCCATGCAGCTGCATCTATTGGCATTGCATTTGTTTTGAGCCATTTCTTAGTCCTAGAAGCTGGACAAAGAAACTTGTTAGAGAGTCTAAGAACCTACCATTCAGGAATGCTGGAGGCCAAAATTTTTAATTTAATTTAATTTATATCTAATGCTCTCTTGGGCCTCGAGAGGCCATGGAGCACATGGACTTTCTTTTACAACTTTTGTAATAATGAACGGTGTGCATCCACCGCTTTTATATAGGATCCTAATGTCAATGTCGGTAAAGAGAACAATGAGTGTAGATCTGTTACATATATCCCAAAATTAGATCTGATGTGGGCGTATTCTGGGCAGTGCATGAAAACACGGTGCTCATCTTCAATTGCCCCTGTCTTGCATATCTTACATAACTGGGATTCAACTGGAGTCTTTAACCATCGACCAGTTTCAATCTCTAATTTATGTGATCCTGTTCTGTACTTTGCCAACATCCGGCTTTGTATTTTTGGTATGCCTGCCTGGAGATACTTTTGGCACTCATATGGATCCATGTGATTAATATTATTTCTGTACAGTACCATGCTTTTACCCGGATCAGCCCAGAGATGAACTATTGCCAATTTTTCCAGCAAAACTCTTGCCTCTTTTTTGTCCTGTGGCCAATTCGATTCATCCACGCCCCACTTTGCCGCCCATGCCAGCAGATTTGTCTTCCATCCTGTGTGCGAATTTATCATGGCTTTATGGGATAATCGGTCTGTGTGCTGCCCCTTGACTCTGTTAAAGAAGTTAATTGCTTGGTATAGACCTTCCAATTCAAGTGGGAACATGCCCACTTCAGCTAGCATGATAGCATATGGAATTTGGGATCGGATCCCTAGTTCTTCTCTCAAGAACATTTTCTGAACCCCCTCAATCTGCTTCCACATGCGTTGTGAGATTCCAGGCCCCCAAATAGGGACACCATACAAAGCTACTGTTTGAACCAAAGTTTTAAATAAGATCTTCTTCAAACCCCATTGTGTGAGTGCAGCACGGTTGCATTTTGCCAGCATGCTGTAAAGCGCAGCTTTCCCTCCGGATGCTCTTCTACTTACGCAATTTTTCCAGCTATAGTTGGAAGTAATATCTACTCCAAGATATTTGTAGCTCTCAACAATCTCCATGATCTGCCCTTTGTATGTGAATTCTGGTCTGTCTCGTGTGCCAAAGATCATGATCTTTGATTTAGCTAAATTCACGCTCATCTTCTTAGTTTCACAAAAGGCCTCCAAGCTGTTAAGGTGATCCTGTAATATTTTCGGTTTGCTTGCCAGCAATACCACATCGTCTGCATATAGCAGAAGCTGAATGACATATGTCCCCAAGCGGGTACCTGCTAATGATCTGGCTTTAAGCCATTCATCCAATTCATCTACGAAGAGCCCAAACAGGGTCGGAGACAAGGGGCAACCCTGGCGTACCCCAATCGTGTTCTGGATTTGCGTATCACATTCTCCTGAAACTTTGATTAATACTTCGGCATATAATTGTGATACTGCTGCTCTGATGTCTTTAGGAACTCCTAGTTGTATCATCCTGTCACTGAGCTCTCTCCGTGGAACTGTATCAAATGCTTTTGTAAAATCAATGTAGGCTATGTATAATGCTGCATTTGGAGCTTTTGCATTCTCAATAAGAGTTCTGAGGATTAGCACATGATCAAGTGTATTATGATCCCCTCTGAACCCAGCCTGGCATGGAGAGCGTACTTCTGCCTGTTCTGCCCATGAACTCAGCTTGTTTTCCAGGAGACTTCCTAGAATTTTGGCAAACACACTGCTTATCAGAATGGTCCTATAATTAGCTGCTATCTTTTTGTCTCCGCCCTTATGTATGGGATGAACACGATTTGTTTTCCAATTGTCTGGCAACCCTAGCATGAGACTTTTGTTTAACAAATCTGTCAAAATAGCTATTGTTTTCTCTCCACCCCATTTAAAAAGTTCCACGCAGAGGCTATCCAGATCATGCGCTTTATTATTAGAGATCTTGGATAAGCAGTCTCGGACCTCTGATATTGCAAAAAGTTCTGTTTGTGGAGCTATTAATGGCATGCAACTGGCGCCATCCTTTTCATATAGGGCTTTGACTAATTTGGACAAAGCATCTATATCCAATATAGCCTATTCAGATCTACATTGCAGCATGTCCCAAAACCGTTTTGGGTGTTTTGTGAATTGTTCAGATAACTGTGCTTGCCTTTGTGCACCATAAGCACGCTTTTTTTCCCTGATAATTTGTTTGTACCATTTTGGTTTATAGATGCAATTCTGTGGCAGTTTTCTTCTAGCTTCATGGCATTCTTCATCCCACCATGAGTTGCAAGGCCTCCCTGGCATATGTTTCTTAGAAAGCCCAAAAATGTCTTTGGCTGCAACAAATGTTATTCTTTGGAATTGCACAGCGTCCTCTTCAAGTTTTCCCGACCATGTGGCTGTTGTCAGAAGCCTTTCAATGTGTTTTCCATATTTTTCGTGATGTTCATAGTTCACTTTCAGCTTAGGACAGAATCGTGGAGCTGATTTTCTTGAGCTTACTTGGATTTTGAACACTACGTGCAAGGGTGCATGATCTGACTCAGGTAGTTTGGTACCCACACAGAAATCCGATATAAGATCCTTTCTTTTTGCCATAACATAGTCGATTGCACTGGCACCTGCATGATTTTGGTAAGTAAACTTTCCTGATGCTGGGAAAGCTCTTATGCCATTTATTATTCTCAGCTGACATATTGTGCATAGATCTAGCAGCTTCTCACCCATTCCATTTGACATATTGTCATCTGAAATTCTATGATATGTGGGATCATCAGTCTCATCTAAATAGATGTTTGCAAGATCGTCAAATACTTTGGCTTGTTTGCAGCCAGTGCGTCCATTGAAATCTCCTACTATGACTATTTCTCCTCGAGAAGAGAATTCTAGAATATCGGAGCACAGGTTACCAAATGGGTTTTCCTTGTCAAACCCAGATCTGTTGTAAATGTTTGAGTTTTCTGGAGCAAAGTAACAAATAGCCAAAATCAACTGTTGCCTATTCCCTTTTAATTCCAACCACATATATTGGTTATTTGTATCACTTTTCAAAACTTGCATTTCATATATTGAACCTGCTCGCTTATATACTGCTATCCCCCCAAAGCCTCGTCCTGCTCCTATTATTTTCTCGTTCCATATTTGACCAAACAGCACAAAACCAGGTATATCAGGCGGGAGACGTGATTGATGTGTTCATGTTTCTGTAAAACAAAGCAAATCCTGGTGTTCCCATATCTGAAAAGTAGCATCTATCTTTGCTTGCCTGCTGATATGACAAACCTGGATCCAGATAGACTAGATTACATTGTACAAAGGACAATAATTATTGATCATGCATCACTGCTACCAGTCTTACCAGAATAGCTTTTATAAAACTCTATTGTATAAATTTTTTGGAATAAAAAACTATTTTACTTACAATTTGTCAACTGTGGTTAGGTAGTTTTTTGTTCTTCTCGCGCTGAGCGCGAGTTTTTTCTTCTCGCGCTGAGCGCAAGAGATTAATATGTTCTATAAAATATTTTTAGAAATGGGATATGAAACATATCTAAAAGTGTCTTATAGAAAACCGTGTTAACTTCTCGCGTATTCATTTCTTATAAAAGATAGATCAATACACTATACTCAATAATGTAGCTAGTGAATTATATAGATGATGAGGATGCTTGCTGAGAGCGAGTCAGTCTACTCAAGGAAACGAGACATGTCTAAAAGTGTTTCATACAAAACCATATTAACTTCTCGCGCTAGGCGCGATTGAACTCCAGTTTGTTAAAATTCATTTCTTAGTTATATTTACTATACATATTACATTTAGTTAATTAACCCAAAAAAACTACTACAAAGTCACTTCAAATCAAGTTCTTGCCTGGACGTAGGCGATTTTCTATTCAACAAGGAAAAACCATGGCAGTTACAAAAGAAGAGGACAATTCTTTCACCAACTAGGCTCATCATGAGCAGGTGGCACGATCACTCTCTTAACTTCATAAACACCATGCTTTGGAACCCATACAAGGTGGGATGACAACCTTATATGTATCAGAATAACTTCTAACAGAGGCCATTGCAACTCCCTGCAACCAAGGATCGAGTTCCAAGCCCCTCTGCTGGCATCTATAAATTTTAGAATAGTTCATGGAGCAACTGATGGAATCCACATATTCTGGAGCCGGTGGCAAGGTAGATCGACAGCTGCAATTAGAATAGGATGTGATCAGATTGCAGGACATGACTAATGCGCTGCCATTGAGAGGAACTCATATTTATAGCATGAGCAATACAGTAGCAGCATTATTGTGTAGACATACGAGTATGCATGTGAGTAGCACATGAAAAGTGACACATGAAATATGCTACAGTAGCTACAGTAAAGAGCAACAGTACTACAGTAAAATTTTAGTACATATCTCTCTGAGTAGTGCAAGCCCAGAAACTCCCTACTGATTCTCCAAGTATTTCTACTCCTGCATGTGGTCTTTGTAATGGATGAGTGGCAGCAAAGCAGCCTGCCAATCTAATTCTAATATAATCAGGTCCCAAGGGCACTCCATGGCATGTTGTAGTTGGTGCCATGTTATCAACAATACCCTTGCCAGTGACATCTTTCCTATTTTCTGCTAACAAGAAGCAGGCTTCTCCAATAAAAAATTTATTTATCCTGTTTGATTGCTCATTTCCTCGACCTGCAAAGCTTTGTTAATTATGTTGCACAAGTCATGGCGCCTCAATCCACTCACTGGATAGAAGAACTACCTGAGATATGGCAGCCTGATCTAGCGCTTCAGCAAGCTTGCTTCTTGGCGACATCCCAAATTCGAATTAAAAACACTGTAATGAAAACACAGTTCTTGTGTTTCTCTAGGCGCAGTAGAGAAACACAAATTCTATTGATCCAATGCGCAGCCAAGAATGCTATAAATGGCAGGCATTTTTAAAATAGACAGTTAGTACATGCCAATGATTGAAAAGTAGTTGGGGAAAAGGGATATTTGCGGGCGGGCTAAAAGTTTTTAAATTTTAAATTGCAGGCGGGATTAATTTTCTTATTTTCTTAAATAGTGATAAGGGTAGTATACGGTTTCAATGGCGACGTCTATTCATTAACTTTTGTACAACCCAGAAGTTTTGCTTCGAGCGCCTTCCGAAACCAACGCACTCTTCTTGAGCGATCTCTCAAGCGATCCAAATTTCTCGAGTGCTACCTGCATTTCGAGCTATCCTACTTCATTTCCGGCCTGTTTACAAAAATTTCGACTCGATTTGAGCTTCTCGAGCTTCACCCGAGCTTCTCGAGCTGCAACAGAGTTCAATTCTAGTTTCTAGAACTTCAAGCACTTCGATATGGCAACTAAAGGTTAGTATGTTTGAGTTTTTAATAGATGAGGAACTCTGTGACTCTATTTTTAATAGGTTTTAGAAACTTTCTGCTTGTGTGCTCAACTTTATTAATAGATTTAGAAACTCTGTGACTCTGTTATTAACTCTGTAACTCTGTCACTCTGCAACTCTGATTTGATTAGATTATATCCTTAACTTTATCTTTATTGAAATATCTCTGTTACCCTGCATCTCTGCTTCTTGGCTTGTCTTTGTTTGCAACTTGGTCATGTAATATACTCCTTCTTTGTTTGATTATGTGTTCAAGGTTTTCTGCTCAGTCTTGCTAAGTGAATCTGCAATGCTCTGTGATTATAATTCCTAATATCTTAATCTTCAATTGTATTCATCAGAGACAGGGAAGCGGGTTACGCTTCCTTGTGCCATGATTTTCTTTTTTTATGAAGCATACTCTCTTCAATGTGTTTCTATGATTAAGCCTTATGCGGAGTACCCTCGGTCTATGGATCCAGATTCTATCGCTCTTAGTAAGCGCAAGTGTAGGGTTATCCTTCGAGTCGCGCTACGCGCGAATCAGCGCGAGTCAAGGTCATAGTCGAGGTCAACCCTACGCGAGGACGGTAAGAGAGATGGAATGTGACTTCTCGCACGCGAGAATTCACATTCCATCTATCTTACCATCCTGGATCCTTCGTCTCACGCTATGCCCGAATCCTGAAAAATTGCTCTCAGAGTTTATAGACTTGTCGCGCCACGCACAAGATGTTGGTGCAAGTTGCTTATTTAACACAAAAATACTTCAGCAATATCTAACTTGATTATTTATTTTATAGCTTCCAAGAGAGCACTAGTTGCACCATCAAAGAAACCTAGGAAGGACCCAAATGTAGTACAAGAAGAGACTAAGGAGATATATCGAACTCTTGGCATCAAGCTAATTGATGATGGCAGAGTCATAACATGCGAGCTAAGTCAAGACTTGCCAGAGACAGTTTTAGGGGTCTTGAATAGTATGTTACTGTGAGCAAGGCAGGCTCAAAGTATGACGTGGTCCTGCATTCAAGGGAGAACAAAGATGCGGCCTTCAAAAAGTAGGGTTGGTCCTTTCATGCGAGAAGCTTGGTGATCAGATCTGTGTCTTCATAATAGAGAAGACCGTAAAGAAGAATCTCAGAATTTCCAAATTCAATGCAGGTATAAACGGATTCAGGCCAGATAAGACAGCAGACGGTGTTACAAAGTATGGCTGGCCCATTGAAGGCTCACACCATGCAGTTCGTTCTGTATGTGAAGGAATATCTGCAGTCCGACGAAGTTTGCAGAAGAAACCATCTTCAAGCTTCTACATATCTTGTTTCGATGGTAGTGGCGATGCACTTGAGTCAGAAACTTTACCCCTAGTAAAAGCCAGTGAAGGAAACAGATATTGAAAAGAAATCCAGGGTTGATGCTGTAGACAAGCTTATGAAATTCAAGCAATGGTATCCACTTGGTTTGGATGTAACAAAAAGGATAGCTATTGACAAGCTGATAAGATCTCCTAGAGCATCTTTCATATCTAAGATCTTTGATCCCCAACATTCCCTGAGGATACAGAAGTCCATGGTTGAATTTCCCACCACAGTACCAAATCCAGCTGATGTTCTACCATAGGACTCAGTCAATGACAAGCCATATCCATGGAAGACATGGGATGGCCTAAGGAAGAGCTACATTGTCATTGACGGGCAGCACTCAGTTGAGGCAGCGAAGGCGCTTATAGAGAAAATGGATAAGATAGATGCTAAGGAGTACTGAAGGCACTTCAGTTACAGGTAATGTCAAATCCTTAGTCATTACACGCCTCAACTTGCACTGACTACAATTCGGTAAAAGAAATATATGCGGCGGCCTTGACTGCCGCGATAAATTCCTTGTAATGATGATAAAACGATAATGATAGGGGCATTTTTATAATTACCCCAGAATATTAGGGTATTTTTATAAGTCTACCTTGATTTTATTGCAACACAACAATGGTGTTATTACAGTACAATAATGATAGAACCGAAGCCCTTCCCATAAAGAATGTCTGGAAATGCTAATTCTAATGACGAAAATCACTTGAGGCAAACAACTGGTGAATTGGTCTACGCAAGCCATTTTTATTCGCTGAGGTGTTGCAGGAGTATCTAGAACGAACCATCTTTGGTGCCCACTATCCTTTCTGGCAGCTGATATTGCATCCCCGATTGCAAAAATCGTTGATGCTGCCAAAAACAACGAAGGCTCTCCCATAGCTTTGGACGAAGAAATGGCCTTATTATTGGGTGCATCCTGAACATCAAAATGAAAACAATGTTAATCACTGGCCACCTCCTCTGGTCAATGCATAAAGAAGAAGAAGATGCAATGCATGCAGGCTCATGATGTGTTCAACACCACCACCTTTGTTTTATCCAGGTTCAATAGTAAGCTCTCTTTGCACGTAGCTTGAAATAGTCTTCCAAGTAGTATCCGTGAGATTAGCATATATAGTCCGCCTTCCTCACATTCCAGGTATAGCGTAAGATACAATTATGCCTTCTAGTTTCAGAGTTCTACGTTGAGCGTTCCCCTAATTTATGCCATGAGCATAATTTGCTGGGTTGTGCTTGTACTGAACGGTTTAATATATTCCTTCCCAACTTAATTTGCTCTTTGCACCATGCATTGGGATAGAAGGTTTAGTAGAATGCAGTAGATAAAATAAGTGAAATAGAAGGTAACTTATTCCACTTTGTCCAGGTAGTCTGTGACTGCTATGTTTGTCCCCAGCTTTTCTCCAAATTCTCAGCTTCCAGATCCTCCGTGACCTACTCTGCACAAAGAAGGCAAGTCCTAAGATGATTTTCTAAAAGATTCCAAACTCAATTTAAGAAAGAAAACGTGTTTAACACAATACAAAATACAGTAAATAAATGTGAGGACGAACTCCATGCTCCCACATGTAATATACAAGTCCATTAGGGTGTTTGCTACAACGAGATTCCACTGGTGTCCACTCTTTACACTTTGGGAGTGGATGGCCTTAGCCTTCCCTAGGGATTCTATTCTTCCGTATTTTCTACCTTTTCTCTCCACACAACAAATACATGCCTTCAGTGCAACAATATAAGTTAGAGAGTCTGGCAGGAAGCCTTTATCTTGCATACATGTAAACAATTGTGGAGCCAATTTGCCATCCCCTATTTCTGTGTATCCAAAGACCATAGCATTCCATGTTAAAACAGAATGATATATCATCTTGTCAAACTCCTGCCAATCAAATTCCATGTTGTCACATTTGGCATACACATCAACCAAAGTGCTTCCCACAAAAATGTTGAACCCATGACTGGTCTTTGGGAGCTGAGACTGGATTGATAGAGCCTTCTCTAGACACTCGATTTTCGTAAGGTTTCCCTCCACTTGCTTGCTTTCTTCTTTTGTTGCACAACCACCACATGACTTCAGCGCAACAACATAAGTCCAAGCATTTGGTATGAAACCCTCGCTTTGCATGCATGAAAACAACTGCAGAGCTAATACATCCTCTCCACCATCAACATATCCAAATACAATAGCATTCCATGATATCACGTCATGATACATCATTCTATCAAAAATCTGGCGAGCAAGCATCATGCTCCCACATTTTTGTGCTCGCAACAAAAATGTTCAATTGATGCCCACTGTTTACAATATGAGAACAGATGGATATAGCCATCTGCAGATATCCTATTATTACCTGTTGTCCATCCCTTTGCTTGCCATTTTCATTGCAACTACCACATGCTTTGAGAGCAGCAATATAGGTTTGCTCATCTGGTGTAACCTTCTCATCTTGCATGATTGCAAACAATTGTAGCACAATGTCTCCTTCCCCTTTCTCTGCATAAGCAAACATCATAGAATTCCATAAAACTAAAGATGGGCGTAGCATCTTCTTAAAGATAAGATGAGCATGCGCCATGCTCCCGCATGTGATGTACATCTCCAACAGGCAATTTGTAATGGAGGTGTCCAACTCATGACCAGACACGGTATTTTCAATACCCTTTTCAAGACACGGTATTTTCACAATATGGTTGCCTATTTGCTTGCTTTCCTTTTCTGCACAACTGACACATGCTTTCAGGGCAGCAACATAAGTTAGAACAATTGGTTTGAAACATTTATCCCCCATACACTAGAATAACTGGAGAGCTAACTCACCTTTTTACCGTTCTCTGCATACCCAAATATCATGTTGTTCCATGTTACCACAGACATGTTCAGCAGGTTGTCAAAAACAAGGCGAGCATGCACCATGCTCCCACATTTAGCATACACACCACACAATGTGTTTGCCAAAAACATATTTACATGGGTAAGAGCATGCTAGGGTCTACACGTTTTGGAAACTACCTGGAAAATACTCTGGGTAGTCAAAGATGATGATATATTTGAGTTCTTAACATCTTCTTGACATCACAAGTATGTACTACTACTCTTGAACAGAACACAATTTCTTTTAGTCAATCTTGTAGTCTAGGTACTTTAAAATACAATTTACTTGCACAGAAGTACACAAAAAAGTACCTTTTTGGTAATTTTTTATGTAGGCCCTAGCATGCTTTCACCCACATCATGCCCACTCTTAGCAGTTTGAGAGTGGGTAGCTATTGCCTTGTTCAAACTATCTATTTTCACAAATTTCCCTCCCACTTGCTTGGCCTCTTCTTTTTCTATAGAGCTAGCACATGCCTTAAGTATGGCAAGATAAGTTAGAGCATCTGGGGTAAAACCTTCATTCTGCATGCACTTATAGCGCCAAATCTGCCTCCCCACTATCTGCATACCCAAATAGCTGGGAATTACATGTTATAGTCGAATGTTGCAGCATCCTATTAAATATTCTATGAGCCCCTATGAGCAGACACCATCCTTGAGCATTTAGCATACATATCCAACAAAGCATTTGCCATAAAAATGTCCAACTCATGGCCGGTCTTTGCAAGTTGGGAATGAATGGCTATGCCCTTTTCAAGGAACTCCACATTTAGTTGCTTGTTCGATTCTTTTATTGCAGAACGAACACATGCCTTCGGTGCAGCAACATATGTTTGAGCATCTGGCGAAAAATCTTCATTCTTCATACAATAAAATAACTGCAGAACCAACTCTCCTTCATGGTTTTCTATGTGCCCAAATATCATAATGTTCCATATGATCAAAGAGTGATGTACCATCCCACCAAATACCAAATGAGCATGCAGCATACTACCAGACTTGGCATAAATATCCACCAAGGTATCACCCACAAAAGTGTCAATTTCATAACCATGCTTAGAAAGTTGTGAATGAATTGATAAAACTTTTTCCAAGTTATGCATTTCCCACAATTTTCCCTTCCATTGCTTGACTACTTCCTTTACACAACTGCCACATGCCTTTAGTAGAATAGAATAGGTTTTTAGCGTCCACGGAGACCAATTGGCCTATGGGACCCAAACAAAAAGAGAGCAACAATATAAGCTAGTGCATCTATTGTGATATCTTCATCTTGCATGTGTGTAAAGAATTGAAGGGCAAAGTCTCCTTTCCCTGTCTCAACATATCCAAATATCATCCCATTCCATGTCACCTGAGAACAGTAATCTGCCAAGCGTGGGTCATGCACCCACACTTGGCATACATATGCACCAGGGTAGTTGCCACAAACATGTCCAACTGATGTCTGTTCTTTGGAAGTTGTATAGCTATACCCCTTTCCAGAAACTCTGTCTCTACCAAATTCTGGCCCCTAGATTTTCCCTCTCCTGCTACACAACCAGCACACGCCGTCACCGCTTCGAATAATAACAACATGCATTTTCATGCCAGTTTGGAGGTCCCTTAAATTGCTGCATGCTCTCAATGGAGCAAGTACGGTAGAAAGGCCTGGCCTCATCCCATTGTCTTGCATTTCCTTGTACATTACAAGGGCTTTTCTATCATTCCACCCATAGTTAGAGAGGTTGTTGAGATGAGACAACTTCATCTTGTTAGAATACTTAAAGCTAGTCCTTCAAGTCCATTCCTCTGAATATTTTATTGGCACTTGGTTGTGTCAACAATTGGAATCCATGCTAGCTTCCTAAACTAAGTATAATTTATATGAAGAGTGGATTCGTACCTTAAATTCCCTGTTGAAAACAATCTCAATTCCCTGTAAATAAACTCTTGCCCTGCCATGGACTGACAATCCCAGCTAATGCTCTGTAGTACTTGTGGTAACGTCTCATACTGAATTTCGAAATGTCGGGAGCAAAGTCCAGATTCATATGCTTGCAGCAACGGGTTTGCCTTTCCGGATAGCCGGTTTCTAGACTGGCTATCCAGCAATAGAAACCACCGCCATTTTACAGCCAATAATGGGTTTGGAGCAGTTACTGGTATAATTCGAGTATATACTAGCATATACATGGAATATGCCACAAACCTACTGAAGGAGGGTTTGTCCCTTAGGGGCAACCCAAAAAAAAAAAGAGCCTTATTGAAGGCCTTAGCTTTGCAATGCCCCAGTTTAACCATAGGGATAGAGATGTAGAAACAAATATCTTTCATACAAGAAGCTCATGATCGATTGATCCTATTACCAGGCATTTCAAGATGAATAGGCTCAATAAATTTCATCTGAGAGGACTGATTGCTAGTATATATATGTTCTCGATGAGCTTAATATCTCAAAATGCTCATTTGGAGCTAGATATATTCCAGCTAAATGAAGGGGATTTGTTGCAAAGGAAAGTGTAAATGCGAGGCTAAATAAGTAATGGCTGATTTACAAAGAGAGAACCATGGCACACTGAGCAAAAGCACATCAAACATCGAACAATTCTAAAGCAAGGCAGACCAATATACCTGGAAAATATGAAATATATACTGGAGATAGTCTACCTCTATAATCTAGCTTTGACATATAAATGCAAATGAGTAAAGATCAATGAGACAACTTACTGGCAGATAGATGGGAATATGTTCCAAAAATGACATTCGTACGCGAAACATGTTTCATCATAGAAGATTGAATTTGAGTCCTATCGTATTAAAAAACATTTTGACATGTTGTCGTATCTTGCAAAAATAATTACCAACATGTAGAAGATCTAACCTTGTAGCTCATCAAGCCATGCAATTCTCTAATCTACGTATTGATTAATTAATCCATGGATCTGTTAATAGTCAATAACAATTTTATTTTTTCCAATAGCAAGGATAAATTCAGTCGCAATACCTGGTCTGATCAGTAACAACAAATTAATTAAGATCTCCAGACCAAGCAAGGACTAAACAATTCACTAATGCAACTTAATATTACTATTAATTTGGATGCAGATTACTTCATTCGTGCATAATCTTTTCTATATTTTCATTGGAATAGGCCATTTGTTCCTACAACAATAACATCACCATCTAATACTTGCAAAGAGAAGACCTGCAAAATATTATAGATAGTTCAAATTGTAAAATCGACAAAAGAGTGTAATAGCAACCAAAGAAAAATATGATTAGCTGGGCAGCACTTGGGAGGTCAATGCCACGATTTTCAAGCCGAAATGGAATATTGAAAAGGTGTTATTGGGAAGGCGATTTAAATATGATCCTCCCAATGCCAACAACAATAAAGCCACTGTCTTCTAAATTTGCAGCTCGCAAACCTTATATCATCCATAGATTACATGAGTAACATATTCATCCTTAAAACATTCAATCAAAGAAAAATCTTTACTTGTTTCAATAAAGCAAGAATACAAGCTGTGGAGGAGCCACGGCATTTTGTCTTTTCATGTGCCATAGCCAGCACTCTGATTGGGTCAAACATTTCCATTAGATTCCTATTGCATTGCTAACATGGACTGTAACATCATCTCTCTCGCATATGCACTAGCATCAACACCCATATCGGCCCATCCACCTATGCCATCCGCAACCCAAACATTAACTCTAGCATCAGGATGGGGGAGACAGCAAGCACCTGATTGAAGAATCAATGAGTTGCTTCTATCAATATTTTTGCAATGAGAAAAGGAATCATCAAGCACATAATATTAAACTACAAAAGTTATAATATAGAAAAGAAACTATATCTACAAAGAACTTACAAGCATCCTACTACCTTATGGTTTAGCAGTGAATGTTAGCTCTTATATCATATATTAGACCAAATTCAAAAGGTTATGTCAACCAACAATCACATTACCACATATGGACATCAAATCAAGGAAGCATGCTAGTTCAAAGTGAAGAAAAAATAATAAATACGTAGAGTCATTGACAATCATCATGCATATGGCTGATCAACGCAACCACTGGTTTTCCAAATATGTGCATAAAAACTATCATGGTATGGACTTTGTGTCAGATAGTCTTTTCTGTTGCCAGACCTACTGTAGCTTTTGAACTAATATTTTTCTGCTCGCAAGACTCTACTGTTAGAACTAGTTAGCTCAAACAGAAATCATTAAAAAATAGGTATGATAGAATGAAAAGCGGCAAAGTAGTCATTAGAGGTAATTTGAGATCTCCTTTTGTCCCCATAAGAATCCTCCAATAGAATGAGTACTCTACATCAAACTGCAATTAATGCAGCATTAACAACTTCATTGTTGTCGTTTTTTCCCTATAACTTTTGATCTACTCATGAAAATGCTGCGGCGTTTGTTGCATTAGATGCAGAATGAAAAGATCTTTCAAGTGATATATGGTTATGATGTATTTCAATACAAGCCATATGTGTTAACCTTAAAAAATATGGTTTTTTGCTCTTTTCTTATATACTTACATCCCAAAAGATATAACAATAGGTTGTCATTAGAAAGATCTTGAGGAGACGAATCCATTGCCACAAATAGTGTTCGAATCGGAGTTTTTGATCAAAAGTTATAGTAGAAAAATGACACCTTTACAAAGTTAGTTAGAACTGCATTAATTATTCCTGCCACATAATACTGGAATAAAATACACTGGAGCTCTTCTCTTATTGGACAGTTTAAAAAGCTGATGTGGCTTTTTAAGCATCCCTTAATGGGACAAAATGAGATCTCAAATTACCTCTAATGGTCTCCGCCCCCGGGAGGATGGGGGCTTGGCCATTCTGGATTTGGCGCTGCATAGTAAGTTGTTGGTCTCCAAGTTTGTTTGGAGCATTCTGCAGGATGGAGCATCTTCTCCTGGTGCGGCACTGTTGTTGCAGTCTCTTTGCCATTGTGTGGCATTTGGGAAGCCGTCGTGCATGTGGAGTTGCCACAGGCATCCTTTGTTGTATGGCCTCCGGCCTTTCCCACATGCATCCCCTTTCTCCGCACGGGAGTGTTGCGGGCTTGGGATCATGTGCGTGTGCTCTTCCAGCTAGATTATGCCTTAGTTTATCACCACTCTTCTCCTTTCTTGTGGGTTCCTCTACCCCCTGCGCACTTGCCCTTGGTCGCCACTTGTATGCATGCTTCGGGCCTTGAGGCGTTTGGAGGCGAGCTGCTTTGTGCTCACCTTTGAGGATTGGTATTGGGGTGGTCAGCTGCTAGCTTCTTGGGAGTTCTTTCAGCTTCGCTTTTACGTCGAGGGGCGTGGACGGGCTATCGGGAACATGTGGCGGGGGAGTATTCCGCTACACATACCTATAGTCCCTCGGGATGATGTGGTGGTGCGAGGTTTGGAAGGTTCATCCGGATGTTGTGTCTTCTTGCTTTGTGCGGTCTTCTTACGGGTGCTGGCTATTCATGACACACTTTGCCCCTTGAGGCAAGTGGTCTCTGCAGCTTCGGGTTCTCGATGGCTTCGGTTTGGGCGTGGACCGCAGACTCACTTTCCCCACCCAGAAGGTTAGGGGTGCTTCGTGGCGGTGGTGCACCGTTGTATCGGTGAATGCCCTTGTGAGTTGGTTTAGGCGGTGTGAGCCCTCTCTACCCTTGTTGTGGCCTTCATCGTTGAGGCGTGGAGCATTATGCGGTTTTATGCCCTCACTTGCGGTACTGCACGGGATTGGGTTAGGGCTTTGTTTCAGGTGAGATTGACTAGCCGGCCAGCTTTGCTTCATGTGTATCACTCGGTGCTTGGCAGCCCTTGCGGCAACAAGCCTTGCATCCATCGCGTGGCTTGGTTGGTGTGGCTGATTTGGAAGTGGCGGCGGTTGTGGATCTTCGGGGGGATTGACCGACTGCGGCCTCTCGATTCCTCGACTTCGGTACAAGCTATTTCAAAAGCTTTCTGGTATTCGGGGAGTAGTAGGCGGAAGTTTGCCATTTGGCGGGACTTCTTGGGTGTTGTAGATGGTGATGGTCGGTTTGTACAGCAGTAGAGTTGCAGTTTTTCTGTAAGTTTGTTGTGGAGTGTCGAGGTATCGCTGTCTCTTTGGGGCAGTTCTCCTTCCTCCTCACTTGCTTTGTAACATTACCATTCTTTTAATATATTGATGATACAGTTCTTCAAAAAAAAAAAAAAAGTAAGACAAAGGAAGACAAGTTCTTCTAACCTCAAAATACTGATAGGACATTAGTAGACATGACAGATCATGTATCCAATGTTGCCCATGTCAAGATAATTAAAAATCTTTTTGAGCTGACGTATCTTGAGATTTTGGACAAGCTTTTCTGACTTCCTCAACACAAAGTGTGCCTTTGAACCCTGCATTCTCTTCTGCATCAAATTTTCAGCAAGAAGGCTTTTCTTTCGATGATACAAAAACTCTCCAATAGGCAAAGCAGCCCTGTTTCTCTGCAATGCATTGCCAAAGTTATTAGGGGAGTTGCGTTTATAACTATCAATGATAAATGATATTCATTTATTGCTCGTACATAATAATGTGGCTTGTGTGTCCAATCACAAGATAAGAGAGTTTTTGACCAGTCATAGGATCTGTAGGATCCTTAAATTCTGCTGCTTCATCTTTTGCTTCTTGTCTATCAACTTAGAAGCATATTGCATAAGCCTATCAAAAACAGCTTTGCCAAGAGGGAAATCCCCTTGGCTGTGAATATGCCCGTTGATACAGGGCCGAAATGTGGAACTGGAAAAACAACAAGAAAGCAATCAACTAAAATCAATTCAATCAAATCTTATTCTGAAAATTTCTAAAGCCATGAAATATCCTGTATCCTTCAGAATACCACTGGTTCGATCATAAGCTCCCACGATCCATTTGAATCCAAGCACCGAAACAACCTATCTAAGATCCATTTGAAAACTGGCAAAAGATTATTCATTGCATACCCTTTTTCAAGAAAGGGCAAAATTCTTCACGGTGGTTTCTCCTACCTTTTGACCTAGCAAAAAAAAAAAAAGGGGGAAGTTTTTCTTTTGAACTTCTAGATCCTTCTCTCTTTCGAGATATTCTTGAGACAGGAAGATCCAATCAGAAATAAAAGGCAAGAGAGATTCCAATAGAAATAAGGCCGGAGCAGGACTGTGAGCATCTGAGGTTAGGATCAGGGCGGGATGTTGTTAATATGTGAAGCATCATACAGTTTAAATGAATAGTTTATACCACAGCAGAATGGAGTAGCAGAAAGAAAAAATAGAACTTTGCTTGATGCAGTTAGATCTATGCTGAAATTTTCAGGTTTACCTAATTATCTATGGGAGGAGGCTCTGAAGACAGCAATATATACAGAACAAATTGCCAACATCGAGCTTGAAAGGTAATATACCAGAACTTGTATGATCTAATAATAAATACATTGATTACAGTTTTCTTAAGGCCTATGGTTGCTTGGGCTACATTCATATACCTAGTGAATTAAGATTGAAATTAGATGATAAAGCTGAGGTAGGTTTCTTAACTGGTTATGATGAACAGACCAAAGGTTATAGAATGTTTGTACCAGAACTAAACAAGATTGTTATAAGCAGAGATATAGTATTTGATGAGCAAACATTCTATAAGGACAGAAATAAAGCTCTGCCTATCTCAGTAAATAATGTGGCTAAAAAACAAGTAATAAAAAATGCAGGATTTAATGATGATCAGGATACTATTGAAAAGATTTCAGAGAAAGAACATGATGATCAAAAGCAAGTAGAAACAGGAGCAGCAAACAATGATCAAATTGAACAGGAAGATAGAATAAAGAAAAGAAAGACTTAAAGAAGGTTTGACATTTGATGACAAAGAATATGGCAGGTTAGAAAGTGGCAGAAGTAGACGACTTGAAAAACTTGCTGATATACCTGATACAGAGCAGATTTTGGCAGTATTAAGTGATCATGAAATTCCAGCATCCTTGCCCACGCATGTAACTGCTCTGACTCTGACTCTGTCATTGCCTTGACTGATTTCCCAATCCTTGAGTTAACCACCTTTAATACATGTACGATGGAGAATAACGGGACACTGAATGCATTCGAATGGAAGCTGATTCCCCGGTTCAATGGGAAAAATTTTATGCTCTGGAAATGGCGGATCCAGATGATCCTGGAGGATACGGGCCTCTGGGGTGCTGTCAATCCGGCAGGGAGTATGAATCAAGGCACTCCTGCCGGATCTAGTGCTATTGAAGGCACTGATGAAGAAACCATTGAGGTTATTCTAGAATTCGCTTCGGACCTTGCTGAGAAGGACCGAAAGGCGCGATTGGTGATCTGCTCTGGTTTAGATGACACCTCTGTGAGATTGGTCAGGGGACTTTCATCTGCTCAAGCAATTTGGCGGGTTCTCATGAACCATTATGCTTCTGCTTTGGGAGGAAATCGTCTTGCTCTAAGGAAAAAGCTCTACAGTCTTCATTTGACTGAGGGAGGAGATTTCCATGAGCATGCATGCATCATGAGGGAGATGCTGGACGAGTTGCAAGCCACTGGTGTCGATATCACGGAAGATGAGAAGGTAAGCATGCTGCTCAATAGTTTACCTTCGACTTTTGAAGGAGTCATTATCAATATGGAAGGCAGATTGTCGGAATATACTTTCGACAAGGCTCTGGAGAGACTCAAAGCTGAAGTCATTCGTCAGAATCAGAACAAGGCACATCTTGTGACAGATACGCTGATGTTCAGTGAAGCTAAAAATAAGAAGGGAGAAAATAATGGAGGTAGGAAGCCTCGATTGGATAAAAACAAAGCAACTTGCTTTCGATGCCAAAAGACTGGACATCTGGCAAGAGATTGTCGAGCCCCTGCTCCCGTACCCAGAGAGCAAGCAGCTGTTGCAGAGGAAGAAAAATGTGTTGACAATTCTGAGGAGGAACACAACTGCATAGGTGAAGAACTAGAGGATGATCATGGGGAGTTCCTTTTTGTTGCCTTAGAATTGATGGAAGGGAAGCCTAACTCTAAGTGGTACATGGATTCTGGAGCTACAAGCCATATGACTTCACAAAGAGAACTTTTCTTCAATTATCAGCTGTTGTCATGCTCTAAGACGATTCGAATGGGAGATCACCATGTTCAGGAAGCAATTGGAACAGGTAGCATTTCAAATTCTGTTTGGAAAAGCTGTCACAACTGTCGAAAATGTTCTGCATGTACCACGTTTGCAAAAGAATCTCTTGTCAGTCAGCAGACTAACTGATGCAGGAAGTGAAATCAAATTTTCTACATCTAGTTGTGAAGTGCTAGATAGCAATACGGAAGGGCAACTTGTATGAGATCCTTGGGTCACCTAGAATCATTGAAGAAATACATTATGCAGGCGAAGCTCTTTCTGAGCAAACATTATGGCATTACAGGCTCGGGCATATCGCCCCCTTTCGAATGGAATTTCTGGTCAAACAGGGAATTGTGAAGACTGGCAAGGTATCCACCAGACCCTGCAACATTTGTTTACAATGTAAGATCACAAGGGGGAGATTCCCGGCTTCCACTTCACATGCAAAACAAAGACTTGCTCTGCTGCACACTGATCTGTGTGGTCCAATCAGTCCAGCAACATCTGCAGGATCAAAATATTTCCTTGTGTTCTTAGATGATTTCTCCAGAAAGGTATTTGTGTATTTACTCAAAACTAAGAATCAATGCTTTGAATATTTTTGCATTTTCAAACGACTGGTTGAAAAGGGAACTAGAAATCAAATCTTAGCTTTAAGATCTGACAATGGAGGTGAATTTTGTTCTAAGGCCTTTGAGGATTTTCTCATGATAAATGGGATTGAACACCAACTCACTGCACCATATACTAGTGAGCAGAATGGTCGAGCAGAAAGGGTAAATAGAACCCTCATTGAAATGGCCAGGACACTGTTGTTAAGCATGAAAGTACCAGCTTGCTTTTGGGGTGAAGCTATAGCTACAGCAGCCTATTTGATAAATAGAGCTCCTCATGCCAAACTTGAATTCAAAGTTCCTGAAGACATTTGGGCAGGTAAACCTCCTGTGCTTAAACATTTGAAAGTTTTTGGATGCAAAGCTTTTGTAAAGTTAAATGTTCCAAACTCAAAGCTAGGGAGCCAAGCAAAATCATGCATGTTTATAGGCTACTGCAGTAACAGAAAAGCATACAGATTCATTGATCTTGAGACTCGGAAACTGGTGATTAGCTGCCATGCTGAATTTAATGAATATGAGAATTGTTTCCCTCAGGCTAAGCCAGAAGCATCAACCTTTGTCATTATAGCAGACTTAGAAGTACCCAGCAAAACTCTGCCTGCTGCATCAGCAAATCCTTTGGAGAATGCCAACACAGAGAGGAATGATGTCATAGAAAGTAATAATGGTAATACTGATGTTGAAGAGGAACCTTTAGGAGAGAATGATACAACAGAGTATCTTGCTGCTGTAAGGGCCTACACGCCATAGGAGGCCTCCTGCATGGCTCCAAGATTATGTGTTTTCAATCACGGAGCATGCTATTGAACCACAAACTTATCTTGAGGCTATTAATAGCAATGAAAAATAATCAGTGGATTGCTGCTATGGAAGCTGAACTTGCATCAATATAAGAAGCTGGGACTTGGTCTTTGGTTAAAAAACCTATTGACAAAAACATAATAGGATCCAAATGGGTATTTAAAATCAAATACCATAGTGATGGCAACATTGACCGTTTTAAAGCAAGGCTGGTGGCCAAAGGCTTTACACAGGTATATGGGATAGATTATGATAGGACCTTTGCTCATGTAGTTAAACTCACATCTGTGAGAACCATCTTGGCATATGGATGTCAACAGCGTTATCACATACACCAAATGGACGTCACAAATGCCTTCTTGCATGGGAAACTTGAGGAGGAACTCTATTTAGAACAGCCAGAGGGCTTTATTCAAGGATCTAATGTTGTCTGCAAGTTGCATAAGGCAATACATGGTCTGAAGCAGGCGTCCAGAACTTGGTATTCCAGATTGAATCAAGTGCTCCTTATACTGGATTTCCAAGTAAGTGCCAATGATCCTGGTGTTTATTTTCGATTCATGCCTTTTCCTATACTTGTATTATGTTATGTGGATGATTTAATAATCTTAGCAGCTCGAGAGAATGAGTTAGTGTTTCTGAAAGAGCAACTCCATAAACAATTCAAAATGAAGGATTTGGGCATGATACATCACTTTCTCGGCATACAGATAAACTATGACAGAGAGAAAGGGAAGATGTTTTTACATCAAGAAAAATACTTGGTTGATCTTTTGCACAGGGTGGGCATGACAAATTGTAAAACAGTTGCAACTCCTCTTGAGTTTGGAGTAAACTTAGTTGCCTCAAGTGAGTCTTGTTCTGAGAATCTATTTTACATCCATGAACAGTACAGAAATATCTTGGGGACTCTGAATTTTGCAGCAGTAGCCACAAGACCTGACTTGTCCTTGACACTCTCCAAGTTAAGCCAGTTTGCAAATAGCCCAAAGCATAGTCGTTGTTGCTCGCTCAAAAGGTGTCTAAGATACATTGCAGGTACCTCCAAGTTTGGAATAAGTTTTGATGCTAATGGCAGCAAAGAGATTGTTGGATACACGGATTCAGACTGGAGAGGGGATCCAGACAGAAAATCTATCTCAGGTTATGTCTTTACTCTTGCAGGAGGAATCATAAGTTGGAGTAGCTCCAAACAAAATGCATTGCTCAATCCACCACTGAGGCTGAATTCTATGCGATTGCACATGCTTTTAATGAAGCCATTTGGCTGCAAAGGTTAGCAAATGAATTGAAAATCCATGACAGCATAGGAATGACACTGATGGCAGATAATCAAGGAGCCATGAAAGTTTCATATGATCCTGCTGAGCACAAGAGGATGAAACATATTGATATTAAGTATCACTATATCAGAGATATCCTAAATACAGGTACCTTGAAGTTGGCTTACTGTCCTACAACAGAAATGGTTGCGGATGCAATGATAAAAGCTCTGGGAACCATCAAGTTTCAGAAACTTCTTGAAATGGTTGGGTTAAAGATGGCAAACACTTAAGTGGGGGTGTTAAATATTAAGTGTTTTAAAGTTTTCTATTTTGGTTATTTCATGTTTGGCAAGTAGTTAAGCGGTTCAAGCGGTTGAAGGAATTGTGGCACAAGTTACTCCATGATCTAAGCTGGACCTTATAGAGATAGCTGTATTTAAACAGTGAACATTTCGCTAATGATACTATCTTCTGATCATTCGTGTTCTTGTCTCATTGTGTTCTCATCTGCTGTGTTGAATTCTCTATTATTTCATAAGTTTGATTTACATGTCAGGCCAATTTCGATTACCAATTTTAGTTACAGAGCAAAATTTTCCTATTCAATTTGATCTAAAAATAATCTGGGACGTTTAAATATAGATCCGGTGATCTTAACATATGCCCTTTTCCTATTCTTTTGTTAATTCTTGACTCACCGACTATGAAATCATAGCCATACCAGATGCATGCCCAAAACCTAACCTATTCTTCCATACCCGATGCTTGGACAAATCCACAATATTCGAAGGTGCTCCACAGTATCAGCAAATCGGACTACAAGAAATTAATAGAATGATGGCAGTAATAAATAATCTCCAATGCTTCTAGACGGATGATATCTCGCTTTGTATTCCACAGTGTCCAACCCAGGGTGAAAGAACAGCATGGTTACTACTTTTTCGTGAAATCAAAACCTCGATAGAAATCAATATGTCACATTGTGTCGATTTTGAGAAACACTAAGGAGGGTGCAGAAAGGTCGATGGAAGTTGTGAATCGAAGCCATGCCCAAACAAAGCCTAGGAGGGAGAATGCTCTCCGGATGTCTTTTTATATCCCCGTGACAAAATTTGTGCATTTCTAATTTTCCTGGCCATCGATTTTAAAAAATTGAGATCTAACGATGTAGGCTCCTGCCACTTAAGATGTGGCTTAGGTGGAATTGCTACGTGGATAGGCTAGAATTGCAGAAAAGGCTGTAGGCTTGGTAGGGCTAGTGTGCTAATAAATAAATAGATAAAAAATAAAAAATAAAATTCGTTACCATTTGTCTGGGCAAGAGATGGCATTTTTTAGGGCCCGAAATAGACATAACAACTATTGACATAAATTAACAATGCACGACAACTATACATCACAACTATTGACATTATTGAAAATGCATAATAACCATTGAAATAAACTACATCTCCCCTTGTCCACCCTGTCTTTTGGTGTTTTTTTGGTGCATATTCATTGGTAGGCGAGGCATTTGCGTATTTATTTATTTCTTAAAACTCATGCCATAAGGAGCTCTTAGGCCATTTGTCGAAAAATAGATACAAAGAATTTGATATTCAAGCGAAAACCTCGCTGTCAAATATAACAACATACTCGTTAGATTTAAATTTCTTTCCTACACATCCATCACTTTTGCAAATAATTACTTAATTGTGGAGAAGGCCCTGGAGATCATAACCCATAGCAACAAGCACAAGACCAGAGCTGAGATTTTATGCATTCACCCCCTCTCAATTTCCAAATGGTGGGAACTAACTCGACTTTGTGAAACCAATTTTTGCTTTGTTCTTTCCTTTGATGCATTTATTAATCCTGTTGATACGAGTTTGTAAACTCTCGATTTAATTTGCAAAATAATCAGCATGAAATAGAAGAAACAAGCACAATACAATCCCTTAAGTGCAAAGCTCACCATGCAACCGAACTATCCTGAGCAAGAGAATCTCCAAGAAAGACTGAATTTTTTGAACAGGAAAGGCTTTAAGGATGATCAATTTAACCACTAGAGAATCCTCAATCTAGGAAAAGCACGAATTCAAGGAAAGGATAGGGTTAAAAATAGGGTTAGGCAAGAAATTTGGTAATTCACCAAAAGAATTGAAGATTCCTCTTAATCAACCAGTTCAACTCAAAAGGCTTCTGCAAAAGTTCAACTCAAAGAATTTGAGAGTTTTGAGGAGCAGTCGAATTGTTGGGGCTATAGGCAGATAGCTGAAGCTAATCGGCCACAGATTTGGTTGCCTCCAGGCTGGTCGCAATTGTAGCAGTTGGTTGCACAAAGAATGATGAAGCCAAATTGTTAGTAGACATTAATCCTATCTACAGTCCACCCTTATGTTGCCTCTATCGCTGATGTTCCTGAATGTGGAATCATTGCCCTCTTATATAGAGGCCGCAGCCTTTTCCCAAGTAAAAGGTATAGCTTGCCCCCTTTTTTCTATATGCGATTTTTATTTTTAATATTAAAGGCCATCTATTCTTAAATTATCTAGAGGTCCTTAGCTAACGATATAACCTCTATGATTTGGCTTAATTTTTCAATGGTTTGGCACATTTTTTTACTTTCTTTCTCTTTCTCTTGTTCCCGTACCCATTTTTCCGAGCACAATTATATCAATTCCTCCCCTTCTTGGGAGCAAACTTTATTAAAAGTGCAAGCCAAAAGACAAATACAACTGCACAGGCGGGATTAAATTCCTAGAGGATAATCATGATCCACTAAGTAGGACCACCAACCTATGCATAAGACAACACCCCCAAATAAATCTCAAAGATCAACTATCATTATTTCTTTATGGTTTTTTCTCCCATTCATCACTTTATATCACGATAGGACTTGAACTTGAGACCTATACATCGTCAATCAACTAAACCAACCAGCGAACAATTACCCTTGATCATTGATATACAATAACACATTTTAATATAATGACATCCAATACAAATACATAAGACTCCTTGGGCAAAGTTCATAAGATAGATATGCCAACCATATGCAGAATACCATTACCTTGAATCCCCCCCCCCCCCCCAAAAAAGGGAGGGAGGGAGGGAGGGGAGGGAGGGAGGGAGGGAGGGAGGGAGGGAGAGAGAGAGAGTATAACTCGTCATTCGTATTATTTAACCAATTACAGATCTTACACCCTCATAAAGCATGTGCCCAATGAGCTAAAATGTCAACTGAACGAATATTGTACATTGATGTCTACACCATGTTCTTGATATTCAGTTGTATTGTTAATATTAATACAATAATGCCATTATATGAACTGACATAAAAGCATAGCCACCTTAGGATGAAGTAGTTTATTCCAAGTGCAAGTCCACATACATCTCCAACTAGGAGGCAGAAGCTGAAGGGACCACTTAGTGGATGTGGAAGGATATCACCATTGATAAGCAGCTTATACATAGAATTCACGAGCCTATGTTCATGAACATTTTGGTGAGAAATCCACATGCACACTTCAATAGGCTTTGGAGCAACACATGGCAGATTACTAGCAACCTTTTACCCAATAAGTCTGTCACATCGAGATAACAAGAATTTGGTTTGAAAGACCTCCCAGGTCACTAACCATACCACAACTATCAAGATTCCTGCTAACCTCCAACTTTTGTGAGTTAATGGATGGACTGAGGCACAAAGTAGAAGGTTGTTTTCCACACGTATCCACCAACAAGGAGCACTCAGCTGATGACATGCAACATGATTGATACAAGATAAGGTCTGCATTGTCTTCCAAGACTCCAACAATCCTTTAAAAAAAGGGGAGGCATTAGGAAAAGAGCATAGCTGGTAAAAGAGACCCCAAGGAAGAAGAGATTTTACTAAAGTTTTTCCAAAAGGAACACAATATGCAAGCGACTGCTTTACCAACAACAATCCAGGTGAATCAATCATATCCTTAAGGATCCTCCATATGAACTTAGAAATCATATTCTTGCTTTGCACATGGAGTCTATCATACCTAAGCCACCAGCAAATTTTGGCCGAGTGCATTTGGACCATGCAATCTTCACCATAACATGCTCTTCAATCCCACCTCAGATAAAGTTACAGACAATGGTGACTATCGACTGAAATTTTGCCTGAGAAGCCAACAGGGCAGAGGCCATATAAATATGGGAATTATTTCAAACATGTTTAGCAACAGTTATCCACACAAGCAGAGAGAGCTTAGCAGTATTCCACCAAAATGGATGCTTTCGCAACCCTTCTATGATCATCTTAAGTCGAAATATGAATGCCCACCGGAATACCCTCAAGTTTAGTGCCCTTCCCATGAGGAAGCACCTTTCAAGGAAAATCAGCAACACAAGGGGGCACAACACCATCAAGCGTCCATAAGGCAGAGCACTTCAGCCAACCAACCAGAACTCTAGATGGTAGTATTTAGAAGAAGCTTTGCATTCTGAAGATTGTCTGCTTCAGCCACAAGAAAGAGGAATGTGTCATCAGCATTGGTTACATATTTTCTGTAAACCATCCTCCATGTTCAGACCCTACAAGAACCTGTACTACCTTAGCAAATAATTGTGAAAGAACCACAACTACTATTGTAAACAAAAGTGGAGCTAATGGGCATCCTTGACGAACTTCTCACCCAACAGAAAAAATATAGTTCTTTTTGGTCAGACATTTCAAAGAAAAGGCATCTTCCCAAGTTGACTTGCTTAAAAAGGAACTAGATGTATCAGAATTCTTTGATAATTTTAATAATATAATTGCTAATCTAGTTGGGGCAAGAGTTGACATTTTTGAGAGAAGCCAAGTCCTGCAAATATCTAGGACTATTACAAGAACGAACATTTAACACTTTTTAACATGAGTAAGACTAGGGAAGAGCTAGAATTTCTTGATGACTGGATTTGAGCAAAAAAAGATAATTAGAGAAGGAGAAGAATCTATAGAGATTCTATATGCTGGTAAGAAAGATAAAACCACATGCTACAACTGTCATGAAATTTATCATTTTAAAAATGAATGTCCTAAACTTCAATAAGATTTTAGTTGCTATACTTGTAAGAAGGAAGGAAGGAAGGAAGGTATTTTTATCGTCCATGGAGACAAATCGGTCTATGAGACCCAATACAAACGCGCAGCAAGCGGATTACTACCCGGATTAAAAAAAACCCCCGCCCCGAAGGGTTTTCGAGGGAAAAACCGTGGCAGCAATCAGCCTGCTGACAAACTGTTCCAATATACGAAATGCAAAAACACACAAATATATACACTCATGTACCGTACCCATAGTGCCTGATCAGCGAGCAGCCAGGCGGGGGCAAAGGTGGGCTCGCAGATCCAGTACCTCCTGAATGTATGACCCTAGGGCACGTACTGACTGTGTGTTCATCAGAAAATGTAGGGGCAAGTCCGGCCGTACTAAGGGAACGATCCGCCCCGATCCGATCAACCACGGGCAACTCGGGAAAGTGTGAGACTCATCCTCAATGGCACCCGCTTTGACAAGACCAGACAGAGCTTTCTCTGGCGGGGCTCCCCAATCCACCTACCCGTCCTCGATGCGGAGATGGTGGGCACCTGTCGCGCGAATGGAGGCAATGAGTCCGCTGCGTTTTTTCGGGGCGGAACAACGCAGTAGAGCTGCGGGCCCCGCCAACGCGGGGTTGATGTGCTCCTTGTAATGGGCCGTTTTGACCTGCTCTAGAGCGCTGGGGTCCCAGAGCTTGCCAAGGAAGCAAGAGTCCAGGTATTCCCGCAAGCTGTCACGATCAGCCTCTGTGTCCACCTGCACGCATCTGTGCTGCTGCACGTTCCATCTGGCGAATCACTGATCTTTCTTACCCCTCCAACAGGCCCTGAGCCACTGCGGGCCCATTGCCACGGCGTAAGCTAGGTGCGGAGCCGAGCATCACCCATATTAACCACTTTACGAAAGTAGGCGATGTCTATCAAAGGCTGCCCGTAAGCGGCAAGAATCGATTTCTACAGCAGAATCGATAAAAAGAGATCGAAGGTTTCATCCCAAGTGCACATTGCCAAAAATGCCTTCACACCTGCTCCAAGTCATTCCAGTGTCGCCAAAGAGGCGACCGGGCCCCAAATCTCGACCCGTCTGAAAGGGCCGACAGGCTCGACCGGTGCAGCAAACAGATGTGGACCGATGGCCCCAATCATAGAGCTCTTCACGTAATTCTGTTGTTACGCATGGCATAAAGCGCTTTCCGGCCTTTGTCACCCCAAAGCGGATGGGCGTCTCCCAACAGGCGAGGAGGGGAACTCCACCCCTAGGTACTTGTAGGTGGGCATGACCTCCACAGTACGCCCTCGATATGTGAGTCTGCGAGGCGTGGGGTATATGAGAACCACCCTACTGTCTTGGCAGTTCACGCAGCATGTCGTAGCTGGCGGGGTGTCTAGGGCATCCGGATGAGATCGCATAGCTTCCGGGGTGTGGGCGGGGTCAACATCGTCCCGCATAAATGAGTGGTGGATGATCCGATGCAAAAGCGTATGCCATCCCCTATGCTCGAGCGGGGGCTATAATCGGTCAATGTAGAGGCCAAAAGTGTTGGTGAGGGGGCAGCCCGCTGGCCCCGAGATACTCGGGTGAATGCTTGGCCCGTCGGGTCGATCCCGCCAAAACAACTCTCATACAGGCCTGTATATGGCATTCTCGCACGGCAGCGCAGCCCCAGTTGATGCGTCTAGCCCACGGCTTTTCCCTTTGGACCGTGATCGAAAAGCCTTTCGAAGTCCACAAAGCAGCAATACCAAGTCCTGCCGATGGTTTGGTGTCTTCAATCGATGCCAGCGATGGTAAAGATATGGTCAATCGTTGAGTGGGCGGGGTCTAAAGCTTGCTTGTGTGTGGCTCGCGCATCTACGCCTCTGCCAATGGTCAATCTTTGCTCAAGAATGCCGATAGCGGTTTGGCAAATCTTGAATCGACCATGATCGTCCGTAATTGGCGGGGACGGTGGGTCGCCTCGCCTTGTGAATGGGGACAACCACGCTTGTGGTCCATTGTTGGGGAAACCTTCACGCAATGCTACGTTGAGCAGGGGGTAGTGAGGATCGGCACCAGGGGCCGCCCTGTCCATTTGAGTAACTCGGCCTGCATATCGTCGAGGTCAGCAGCCTTCCCATTAGCCAGTCGTTGCAGGCTCTTCCGCGAGAACCAATGGGGGGCCATCCTGTGGGGGTATGGGTGTACGCGTCCCTAGTGGGTCATAGAGCTGCTGCAAGTACTGCTCCCACTGCCCGGGTGTGATGTCCCCTATAGGCTGGGCTGGCCTTCGAGGCACTCTGCGCCAAAAGGTTCGAGGATGAGTGTCCAGCAGGCCGAACATCTCCCCCTGGTGCCTGGCAAGGTACCGCGCCTTTGTCTCCTTCAGATGAGCGCGGTACTGTGTGGTGGCCTGCAAGCGGGTACCTGGATCCATAATGTGATGGAGCTGGCGCTTGCGTTCTTTACACTCCGCATCAAACCACCGGTTTCGCGGAAAGGTTGTCAGTCCCCCGAAAGACTACGCTGGGGAGGGGAGGGGAGGTCTCCCAAACCACCTGTCCGCTGCATCCCGTAATAGCTCGGTCAACTGGTCTGTCTGCTGCTCTAGTGTGGGGGCCCGCAGAATTGCTGGCAGGGCGTCCATGAGCATCTCGGCGTAGTCCTCTACCTGCTCATAATCCAAAGGCGGCATAGTGGGGGCTCGGCGGCTTGCCAAGCCATGTCCAAATAAAGTGGGAGGTGATCACGAGTCGACCTCCTCATCCCGGACTTCGGTGCCCACCCTTGGAACGACCGATGAGATGCATATCTTGTGCAACTAGGAGCACATAGTCCACCACACTAGACCCTCCCCGATTGTCCCCTGCCCATTAGTGCACTTGTGAGAAGCGACCCTTTGTGGATGATGCCATTGCAAATTATCAAGTCAAAATACCGCGATAGCGAGAACAGCCCGCCCGCTAAAGCGAAGACACTGGCGTCATCCGATCCTCGTGGCGGGGCGTCCACTGGCGGGCGCGTAGGCTACGCAGGACATCGTCGGCCGAGGGGTCAAGTCTCATGGGCTGCTCTACTCCTGTCCCGGTGCATTGAAATCCCCAAGAAGGACGACCCTACTCAACCGCTTGTCTTCTTTGTATGTCATCATATAGATCGACATAAGGGTCCATCATATCCGCGATCGGAGTGGCTGCGATAGAAGGTGCTCTGGCGTGAGGGAAATAATATGTACTGAGCAGCGGAAAAAAGAGGGTTGCCATCGGTATTATACACACGAACCCACAAGTACCGGGTTGTGTGTGTCCGTTTTCCTCGAGGGTAAACAATGTGCCAAGGTTGTCCGGTAGTAGCAAGCAACCCCACCATGACCCCTCTCGTCCCGCATGTATTGAAGACCGAAAATGTTGGTAACCCCGGCAGATCAGTAGCCTCAGGCCCCTGTGATGCTCCCATGTCTCCATGAGAAAGATGAGATCCATATCGCCGCCACGGTTGAGATCCGCCCCCGTTTCAGCCAAGGGAAGCCTCGACAATTCCATGAGACCACCCGAGGCAATAATTCCTATTTGTCACAGCAAAGGGTATCTTGCCGCCTCGAAGTCAGCGGGGAGGACGGGAAGCAGAGGCCGAAAGTGAGAAGTAGATGGAGCGGAGGCAAAGATGTGGCCGAGAGGGCGTGGGTCGTGGAGGGAGCGTGGCGGCAGGGAGCAGGAGAAGGGGACCGTGGTAGGAGAAGCAAAAGCGTGGCCACGCTCAGTCGTGATTGGGGCCGCGAGGTCTCCGGCAGCCAGCGGGCCCGGGCGGAAAATGTGCATCCTGCCCCGAACCAATCCTGCGACACCCCCTTGGTGGCGGATGCCTCTGATCCTGACAAGCTCCTGTCTGCGTGCCTCCTGTTGTGCGGGTGTGAGGTCCCGTCCGCGACAGAGGACGTCCCCCTTCAACATCTTGCTCGGGCGCAATATGGCATCACGCACTTCGCATCCGCAACCGTGAATATGACAATGCGGTTACGACCCGGGCGCTGAGCCCCATGACGGGCTGCTCGGGAAATGTGAACTGGCCCAGGGAATGTCAACCGATCGAGAATGTGTGTTCGGATGTTGTGGGCGAGACTCTCCCCCTCCTCTACATGCCTCGGACTACCAGATTGTGGCCTCCCGCTTGCTCTTGGAGTTCCCCCAGGCTCAAGGGTCAAAGGTGGGCGAGGGCCGGGCCTGTCCGGGTGGTGGTGGTGGTGGCTGGGATGGCGTGGGGTGGCCTTGAAAAGGGGCAGCGGCGGTCGTGGGTCCCCGCTACCGGCGCGGCAGGATGTGCATCTTTGGGAGGGTTGCGGGGTAGCGGTCTGAGTCGCGTCCTCGGCCCTGTGAAGTTGGGAGCTCAGCTCTTGCGTGGCTTCTTGCTTGGCCATCTCACATGCCCGCCGCAGCTGCGGTGACTATGAACCTCGGTAGGGAGACCCTGGCCCTGTCTATGGATGGCTGCCCGCAACCCCTGGAGCTCCAGGCTCTGAGTAGCGAGGGCGTGCTCGAGCCTCGGCCTGACACTGCCCGTCGGTGGGCTTCTTTGCTCCGTCGTGCATCAAGAACCCGAAGTCGTGTGTCTAGGTAATGCGCAAGAGCGGCCTGCGCTCCCCGTGCCATGGTGGTGGCTTCCTCAACCTCTGACTGAAGCCAAGACACGGTGACCATCGTCTCGTGCATTGCCCGCTCCCTCTCCTGTGTTATGGTGTCCAGAGTGATGAACACAGAGTCTAGGCGGGCCCGCATGCCAGCGAGCTCCTGCCTAGCCTGTTGCCGTTCGAAGTGTGCCAGGCCAAGGCCATCTTCTAGGTGCTGTGTGCGGGTCTCCAGGCATGTGGTGCGGTTCTTCTCGACCAGCAGTTGCCTTCTGAGCACATGGGGTGCCGAGGACTCCATCTCCACTACCATGCCAGCCAGGCGGGCACTGTTAGCCTCCATGCCTGCTTTGACGTGGCTCCAATTCTCTGCTGAGGCAGGAGTTCCTGTGTGGTCTGAGCAATCAATCCCTGCCGGCCGGGCCTTAGCCTTAGCCCGAGCCTCCTTCTTCATGGAGGATAACTCTCCCCTATCCATGATGGCTGATCGGGACCGTTTCCGTGGCGGCCCCTCGCCTTGGTTTTCCCAGGCTGGCCCATCTTCTGTGGCCATGACTGGGGTGTGGCACGTCAAGCAAGGTTTAGGCTATGGCAGGGGCTTGTCAGGTCCGGCAGGGCTAGAGGCAGGCTATGGCAGGCTATGGCAGGGTTGTGGCCAGGCTATGCAAGGCCAAGAGGCAGTTGGTTAGGCTATGGCAATGTCAGGCAAATGTTGGAGCCTAGCTCAACATTATTCTGTGCACTGACTTCCAAAGGCTATGGGGTCTCTGGCTGTAAAAAGCGTGCTCAGGCTTTCCCATTGGCAAGACGCTGTAAGCCTTGTTCCACGTCCGAATCTGTGATTTCCAGCACAGGGCCTTCTTGCAAGGGTAATGCTGCACGTGCACCCTGAGGGTAAACTTATGAAATAATAGAGAATTCAACACAGCAGATGAGAACACAATGAGACAAGAACACGAATGATCAGAAGATAGTATCATTAGCAAAATGTTCACTGTTTAAATACAGCTATCTCCATAAGTCCAGCTTAGATCATGGAGTAACTTGTGCCACAATTCCTTCAACCACTTCAACCGCTTAACTACTTGCCAAACATGAAATAACCAAAATAGGAAACTTTAAAACACTTAATATTTAACATGACATTCTTCTTAGTGTGGAACTCCTTTGTCGTTCTTGGTTCTACCATTTGATGAGATTTGTGCTCTTATTTGTGGTGAAATTCTCTTTCTTGACAATTCAAAGGGGAATTTATTACAAGCGGATGATCTGTGATGAACAGTGTTTCTTCCATTTTTTTGAAAGATATAATAGACCCCAGGCATTTGGGAGTTCTAGGAATGACTATGGTCTGGGAACTCCAATCCTGTTAGGCAAGCCTAAATTCTAGAATTTTGAGAATTCAGCTATCAAGAGCTTCATTTTTTTTGTTAGAGCATTCATTGCCGTTGGAGAAAGCATTTTTATCTACGCTCTTAAGCATTTATTATGCTTCATTCATATGGGTCGTGTGAATATGATAATGCTGAAAATGATGTAGCTAAGGTTTCCAATAAAAAAGAGGAAGGAATTGCCATGGCCACTCCTCAACTCCTCAGAAACTATAGAAAGATAGAACATAGAGATTTCTTATTGCCTTCCAAAGTTTACCTGCAATGGCTGCACATTTGGATGCTCCTCAGTTAATACATCAGCTGCTAAGATTGCAATTGATGCAATTCAGAGGTTAGTTGAAAGCAAAGTACTTTATGGTTAGGTTCTCTGCAGCTCTGAAAAGTCCTGATCCAATGTAGCTAGCTTGGCTCAATGGCGTGTCCTCCAGGCTTTTTGTTTGGAAGGTTGTTGTCTGCCCTATTTGTTGTCATTGCAATGATGTTTCCAAATATAAGAGCTTGGAGTGCCGAGTAAATGACTATGTGATACAGTTGTAGAAACATACAACTAGATATAATACCCAAGTGTATCCTGGCATTATATTAAGTGACATAGCCCTTCTTGCTACAGTGATAGCTGCACAAGTAATCCTTGCACTTTAATTGCCTTGGATCCGCAATGTTTTTGGCTTCCAATGCTAATCCAATTTGCATTTTGGCTCCGATCTCAAAGTTGATAAATGACAGGTAAGATAGATAGATAGATGGATGGATGGATGGATGGATGGATGGATGGATGGATGGATGGATGGATGGATGGATGGATGGATGGATGGATGGATGGATGGATGGATGGATGGATGGATGGATGGATAGATAGATAGATAGATAGAAATTTTAACGTCCGCGAAAAGCCCATTGGGATAAGAAGCTTGATTGTATAGGACCATCCAATCAAATCATGAAACTTGAGTAATTGTGGAATTTTCATGCATATTGGTTCCTATGAGATAATTATATCGAGTCTTGATGATCGCCTTCGACATTAGGTGTTCAAATCTTTTCATACTTTTGACAAGCCCAATCCTACAGACATTTTGACATAAGGTGTTCGAGTTTTCTCATGCATTTTTGCCAATGCTATAGACTCATCAAGACTGTAAAAATAAGGTGTCAAGTATTCTGTCTTGTTCTCCTAATCAGAATCTGTGTGACATGTGCCAGACATTCTTTTCAGGAATGTTGCATTTTAAAGAGCTTATTCAAGAAGTGTAGCATTCTCTGCCTTTTCAAATTAGTTCAAGTTTCAGTTTCTCTTCTGTCTGCATTCAAACTCTTTACTGCAATGACAATTTTGCATAACATTTGAGCTTTGATAAAACTTTACTAAGGATAATTGGGTTCTTCCAAATGCTTTGAGAAGATATTCATCTCCATCGGAGGGATAGAGGTTGCCCCCATTGGGTTTTCGGCACGGTGGGATAAGAAGATGGCTAAGGCCGCGGTGTAGGAGAAGTACTTGGTCCTGTTGGCTGTCAGGACCATGTAGTCTGGCAGCCTTTGCGCTTTGTTGGTTAGGTACTTGGCGATGTTGGGGACATCCCCCAGGGCTGCTTGAAGGGATGGGCGGGGGACAAAATAGCCTATGCAAGGGGGAACCTGAACTAGGGAAGGTCCTACCCTAGCTTGAAACTCTGCTAGCACTTGCCTATATGCTGGGGTTGCATTTAGCGTAGCTTGGATGTCAATTTCTTTGCCGAAGACTTGGAAGATGTCATTGACATCTGCCTCAGCAGCATGGGCACTGGCGCTGTACCATCGCGTGAAGTCAGCAGTGGCCATTGATCTAGCAAGGAAGGGAGTATCAAACGGATGCAGAAGCGCCTCAGGGAGCTGGAAGATCGCCTAAGCAGTGGAGAGCAAACTTGCAGGGTGCCCAATGAAAAGTGATGGCCTATTTATAGAAAAGCGAAAAACCCTAATTTTTGGATGACCTAGAATTCAATTTGAGTTGGGCGATTCGACCTATTAGGAGGTGCAATTCGGTGTTTGGAGGCTAATTTTTGGTTTAAGGCATGCTAAGAACACTAATGAACCTATTGCGAAAAACGGAGATCATTTGGTGAAAAAAAATGATGCGAGGTCTCACCACGTTGTGCCCGGCCGATTTTGAGAATCTCATTCTGGCCTCCGGCGTGTGAGACATGGGTCCCAATTGGGCTAGACTTAATCTGATTTAAGGCTGTAATTCCACTAAACTTCGTCGAGTTAGGCAGAATTGACCCCTTATTTGGTCGATTTGGAGCTTTTGGGCACTTTTGGGCATGGTCTCACACGCGTTGCAAAATTTTTTGAGAATCTCAAAATCATGTCCCGGCGCGACGTGTGAGACATCGTCTCGATTTTGCTCAAGGCTCCAAATTAACTAAAACAAAAGACTAGAATTCTCTAACTTAACTTAATTAAGCTAGATCAGACACATTAATTACACAAAAATTCTTTATATTAACAAAATTGTTCCTTATTTACAAGTAGTTCAAGGGCGTTCCCCCTTGATGTGCACAGCAGATACATATCTGCCTCTACAACTAAATCTCGCTCCACTTGAAAATTCGCCACATCCACTAAGCGTCATAAATATGGATTCGCCTTATCCTGTATCCTCCTTCTCGAAGATTTCTTAAGGAATTGCCTAATATTCTAGGCTTTCTTCATAACCTAATCTATTCTCCATATCCATCTAGGTACATATGATAATTTTAAGAGTTATTTTTTGTAGCTATTATGTTTCAAATATTCTAAGCATGCACTAAAGAGCATTTTTTCACAGACCTCCCTTTTAATAGATTTGTTTTACCTACAAGGGATAAATACGTTCTCATTTGCAAAGGTTAAGTTGTGGTATTGCATCATGCAACTATATTTATAATGTATTTATGTCCTTGATTAAATATGGATCTTTGGTGAATAAAATTTCACCACCTTAAATTGCACTTGGAGAATAAAGACACTTAAATCTTTGCAAAATAGTATTGGCCATGATTTGCCTAGATTTCTATAAAAACATTCATGTCTAGAAAACATTGGGGGCTAACTAATCTTGCAACTCTCCTCACCTTCTAAATTATGCTCGGAGACAAATTTGGCCTTAAGGGCAACCACTCATGAGGGTGACCCTCTTTCAATGTCGTCTGGTAGTCGAATCTTCAAAATCTTTTCTTTTTTTTTTTGCATCTGGCTTTCGCTTCTGTAAGCACAACGACATCTCATCGTCACCCGTGTACGTATTATACTCTGCATAACCTCGCCCGGACCAAACGTTGAAGCGGTGCGGGGATCAAAAGTCAAGTAACTTCTCTGAAAGTGCGGATTTCCTTGAGGGCTCTGTTCTCCAACTTCTTCTTGCTTTTACCCTTCTTTCCTGGTGCTTTCTGGGAGGCTTGGGCTTTGGTGGAGGGGGCTTGGTCGACTCTTAAATGGTGTCGCCTTCAATCGTTCTCTCACCGTTCTTGGTAGTAGGCATTGTATGCCTCCCACTTCTCCATGTAGGTGTTGTGCTCCACTGATCCTCTTGATGAACCTTGGCCGGGGTCTATCACATATACCTCCCGGTGGCGGCGGGGCTTTAACTCTATCCCGTCGGGAGCGGTGGGGGCTTCCTTGTCCGGCCTCCTCCTGCTCTGTGCTACCTGCTCAGGTGCTACTTCTTAGGCACTTCCTTCTCTGGTCCTCTTTTGGCGAACTTCGCTCCATCATCTTGCCGGGCCGCGTAGTCTTACGTCCAGAATGTCGTCGGTAGAAGCGGGTCTCTCTTCTCACGATGGTTCGTTGATGTTGATCCCGTTCCTTCCAATCCTCACAACCTTTCTTTTGCCGGCTTTTGATGGCTTTAGCCTTCCTCTTCTTTAGCCCGGCTGGTACGTGGGTCGTCTTCCTTCGATTCTTAGTCCTTTTGCTCCGCGGCCCAGGCTCGCGGCCTGCGTGCACTGCGGATGAAACGCGCGGAATATCGCTTCTAGCGGGGGCTAAAAGCGTTGGCTGCCGGGCTCTTCCCTCCCCTTGTTCCTCCTACTGGGTGGGTCTGATGCGGGCTGCTCTTCAACTATTGGGCTGCTCATGGGCTCTCGTTGCTCCCTGGTCCTCTCCTCACGTGTCTGCGATCTCCTCTAGGATTTGATGCATGATGTCCGTGGGTAAAATCTATGATCTATGATCTCTGTTGTTTTCGTCCAGATCCTTCATCTCCTTTCGAAGAAGATTAACCTTCTCCGGAAAAGGCGTTCTTGAAGGACTCTCCCGAAAGAGGCCAGGCTTTGGCCCATGGATGAATCGCCGCCCGAGGCTTTGGCGGTTTGTTTTACGTGCGGGCCCATCACTTTTCATGATTAGGTCGATCGGAGCTAAAAGCGTAGGAAGATCGCCTTTAGCCACGAGCAATTTTTCTAAGGGACGAACGTGGAAATGGGAGGGGTCTAGGTCTGTTTATAGGGGTCAATTTTAGGTCAACTTTTAAACTACCTTTTGGGTTGCTTAAAACATCTAAAACCCCTAATTAAGCAAAGGTCTCACTGCGTTCGCCCGGATTTTGAGAATCTCAAAATACATCTGGCGCCGACGTGTGAGACATTATGGTGGGACCCACTACTAAATTTTGTACTTTTAAAACATGTAACATGCTAATTCTAATGATTCTTAGCTTAAATTTAGATTTATCAAGTTATTTTACTGTGATTTATGACTTTTTAAGCGTTTAAGCTGAATGTCTCACACGTTGCGCCCAGCCCGATTTTGAGAATCTCAAAATCTGCCCTGGCGCGACGTGTGAGACCACCCTACTTTTGGAAGGTTGGCTCATCAATTCTTAATATTTTTTGTTTTCATTCATTTTAACTGTTACTAGCTTAGCAAAACTACAAAAATGAGAAAAAAAAATTTTCCCATTTTTCGAGGTTTAAGGATCCTATCAAGTTAGTACTACTGGGAACATGGTCAGTGCTTTGCTCTTGGTCACCAAGAACATTGCTCTGATACCACTGTGACGTCCCCTACTCGAGATACGGTTGCACTCACGGTATACAAACGAGTTCATCCCCCATACCAGCTCCATGCCGATACAGGGCCCTCCACATAACACTGCAACCCTGACTGGTTCCAGTGGGAAGAGTGAAGGGGTCATTTTACCCCGTCTCCCTCAGGGCCTACCTAGCTGCGGAAGTGTAAACATACATGTCAGTATATAACATAAGCACATATCCACCTCGAAGGGTGGTCCATCAACATCTGCATAGACAATGATCAGCACGATACATATGGGAAATCCTACCCAAGGCTCAGACTCAAAGGGATAACTGACGGCTTGGGTCTCCAGAGTTCATTGCAGACAGAATTCATGGCAATGGATTTGGCTGGCATATGAACATGGCATAGGGTTGTCCACTCCATCCGCCCCTCCTGTGCACACTTTGCGAGTAGGCTGAAAAGTGTTAATGGGACTGAGTAGTAGCCGGGATGCATAGCCGAAGGGCTATTCCCCGGTTTCATCCTCCCGGTTCGATGGGGCGGGAAGGGATCACTCCCTCCAGAGATCTACATGCTGACTCAAGGTGACTAGAGGGCCACTTGCCCGTGGTCGATCAACCCACTGGAAAGTGTACACCACTTCACGCGGTGTCGAATCCATGCCTCACCACCCGCACTTTCGGTGGTGAGCCATTAGACCTAGTCACAATGATCCCCCCAGTAGGCCTTATACACCGGAGGGATCGTTCAAGAGTCGGGACATGAACCTCCTTCTCCGGCCCGGTCGGCCCTTCACCCACAACCCGGTGTGGTTCTTGTACCTGAGGCGAATCTACAAGCAGGCTAGAGAGGCTACTCTAGGAGCATCAACTACAAAGCTTTAGGTCTCTACCCCCTTCCCAATACAAGGAGTTCATAGAGATACATCATCCATATACTTCACGAGAGAACTAAAGAACTAGATCTAATCTACATCATAGAGTTAGGTTCTTTAGTTAGAATCTACTATCTAGAGATCTAGAGGGCTGCTATGGGCAATTTAAGAGGCTAAACCTCTTGATTCGATGACTAAAAGAGGGTTTAAGCTATTTAATTGCCTAAATACTGATCCTTGAGGACTCCTCCCCGACCTAGCTTTCGACCATCCCGGCTTTGCTTGCTTCGAATCAAGAGAAACTAAGGATACAGTTCTCTCAGGTTCGAGGGCGGTTTTTGGCATTGAGGCAGCCAAAACAGAGTTCTAAAACCCTAGAAACGAAAATTGGGCAAGTTAGGGTTTCCCTCCCTTAATAGACAAGGGGGTTGGCTAGGGTTTCCAATTATCCCCTTTAGGCATGTGGGATAATTGGGAATGGGCCCACTTGCCTTTAATGGATAGGTGGCAAAATGTGCCCACATGGAAATGTGTGCCCACATTAATGTGTACATTGGAGAATGTGCACATTAATTGCACCTATGGGTGTGGCCCACTTGGCATGAAGTGGCCATATGGGAAAATGTGCACCTAAGTGAATGTGCACATTGTTTAATGTGCACATTAATAAATGCACACTCCTTGCACGTTGCCCCCTAGGGCTACTAGCCTAGCTACACGTTGGCGTACCGCCACGGTCGGGGTGGCGTGTCGATCAGCGTGTGCATGTCTGATAATCGTCGAGGCCAGATATCGTCCCGAACGTCCACAGATTGTTTGGCCGTATGGCACCCTTTACATTGCAGAATTGATTTCGGGTACTCCAATTCCACGTTATTGGGCACGGCTGCATATGTACATAGAGTTGGCAAAACTTTAGAATTAAATATACCTTTAGACTTTCACTTGGCTATTTTTCCTAAGTAGAAAAGCTAAAACGTAAAGTGTGCAGCTTAGACGTATTCTAATACTATTATACCAATAATAATACAATCAAGAAATATATGATAACAATTAAACCCTTCTAATAGAATAGAATAGAATAGAATAGAATAGAATAGAATAGAATAGAATAGAATAGAATAGAATAGAATAGAATAGATTTTTTTATCGTCCACGGAGACCAATTGGCTTATGGGACCCAAACAAAAAGAAAGCAGCAAGCGTATTATTGTCAGGATTAAAAAACCCCTGCCCCGAAGGGTTTTCGAGGGAAAAATCCTTAGCAGTAATAAGTATGCTGGTACACTGTACAATTGTATAGGACAATTCAGTATTTTCCCGGATGACACAACTGAGTCCGTGCATCCATAACCTCCTAGAGGTATGACGTCCACGGACATCGTATTCAATAACTCATGCAGCGGCTAGCCAGGCACTACTAACCGAACATACCGCACTCGTATATGGGCAAATGCTGGGCAGATCTGGAGGGCATGGCATTCATCTTCAATGGCGCCCTGGTGGCAACACTGACAAAGCCTCTCCTCCCGTGCTTCCTGAGTCCAACGCCCTGTCTCAATGCAGAGACGATGTGCACCCGTGCGAATGGAAGCTATAAGTCTGCGCTTCTTCATGAGCAAATGGGTGTACAATACTGATGTGGGCCTCTACTGATGTGGAAGCTCCTAACATCTATAGTTTGAACTACATCAATGCAACGACACCCTTCTAAATGTAGTGATTAATGAACTTATCTCTAATCCTTGAAGGAAGATGGATGCAACCAAACCACGCACTTGAAAAGAGTTTTTGAATATGCACATGTGGTACATGTGATATAATTTCAAATTTTGAAAAAACTGCTATAACTTGCGATTTTTAAAATCTTTAACAAGAATTCATTTTGGTTTGGCTACTAATGATTTCATCAAAACATATATAAATCATTTTGTATTAAACTTTCCTTTACGTAATACATATTTTGGCGAGAAGCATTTAACAACACGTGTTTCTGGCGGCCTGTTACGCCGGAGAACACTTATGCCAGATCGTGGAAGAGACGCATATATGATCAATGGCTGCATGTAGATATACTTGCATTGTGGCAAGGGGTTGTTTAGATCGGAAGTGGGCACTGTCTTTGGAGGAAAGAAAATGAAGCAAATCTTTAACCATCGCAAATGTCAGAAAGGGACGCGTTTATAATTCTTCTGCATGTTTGAGACTCGAAGAAGGGGGATAGGTGCCAGAATTGGGTCAAGGCACATTGGGTCATTGATATTTACATTTGATGTGGATATGGAGGGCGTCCGTTTGCAGAAAGGTCTTCAATCGAGGCGAGATGAGTGCCAATGTTTCAAAGATAGGAATGGCTACTGGAGAAATTTTATGTGTTTTATAGGAGCTCGCTGCATCAAATGCAGCTCGCTTGGCATGAGAGGGCATCCAATCGACACATTTCAAGTACAACAATTATTTAGTGATCTGATCCGCAGAGCTGAGGTTAGCGAGAAATCAAGCGACCGTGAAGAAAAACAGAGTAACATACTCCAGAGATAAATCGAAATCCTTTGGGGAAATTGTGACTCCAGAGATATAAATAAAAAATCCTTTGGCGTTTCAAGCTCCTTACTACGACTGGTTCCAAGCATCTTTTTCATCTATTACTGTAGCATCCGAGTTTCATCTGTAGCCGTGTCATAGATGTAGCATTTGTAACATTTGCACCATAACGACTGTACTTGCCTGGATTGGATCGTTGGAAGCTCTACTACATGTCTCTATTTGGGATCTTAGGGTCTGCTCCAGTCTGGAGATCAGTGTATTAGTGGGTCTTTAAGGTCACTTAGATATCAAATTTGCTTGAAGTAGTCTTGATCGGATTTGTTTGGAGATAAACTATTTGTCGACGTTAGATACATATGCAAAAGTGCTTTTATGTTATATCCATACGTGACCCAATAATTTCCGTGATGATTTTCTGAACCACACAAATTCTTTCGCAAAATTACACATTGCATGATCTTTGCATATAAGACTTTGATTAATAATCTCTTTGCAGTAACACATGCATTATGAGCATCTAGACTACATGAAATCATTTTTCAATTGAAAGCATGTGGCAGTATAGATATATAAAGTTAATATATGCAAAATTTAGGCATTGCAACAAAGTAGCGCCATGCAACATATCCACCATTTTCTAGAGAATTTACCCCATGTTATCCTCGTGGAATGTACGCAAAGAAATGTGAATTCTACATTGAATACGAGGTATTCATCTTAGATTTTCTATGGATATGTTCGGTCCTTAATATGTCTGTTTATTTCTTTCAGTGGAACTATATAATCTTGATGTCACTGGAAGATATGCAGTATTTATTTTTCAAACAAACTGGTGTTCAAAGCCCATGAATAATTCCTATATAATATCACGCATTTAATGAAATAGGACAACATAATATGCCATGAGCAACATGTTAACAACATAATTAATGCTTTATTGGCATTGCAATTCACTGATCTAGATGCTCATTCTTCTAAAACTCATCAAAAATTTCATTTATCTCTTGGCAAAAAATTTAATTATGGCACTCTTTTGTTGCCTTGGAAGCTCCTCATCTAAAGTGCAATCTGGGACTTTTGAAGAGTTTCTTTCCTCACAGCTCAAATGATTCCTTACATTGCCTCACAGCATGAACCCAATAAACTTTGAACAAACACACCTTAGACATTAACATTGGGTGCAACCCCATAAGTTTGGAGCCAAAGAAATGTTCGCGGCGGCCTTGGCCGCGCGATAAATTTCTTGTATATATAATGTTTTAATATTAAGAAGACTAATCCTCTTCATAAAATTCGCTGCAAAAATTCCTTAGACCCTTTAAAAAATTGCCATTTGGCTATTAATAACTACTACCTTTTTTTTCATGTATGTCAGCTGTCTGCCAGAATGTGTCTAGGGCATCAAAATGGTGTTGCATGTTTGCTGGACTCTAAGTTAGGAGATCCATGTCATCAGCACATATTAGCTGCTTGATGATCTGATGCAAAAGGTGCGCTCTGTTGCCCCCATTGTCAGCAAATCAACTCTCCAACTGATGAATGTAAAGCCCAAACACTGTAGGAGAGAGAGGGCATCCTTGGTGGAATCGAATTGTTGGTTGTTCGCTGCAACCGATCTGAGCATGTCTTGTATAGCCTGTACATTGCATTCTGCAGACTTCAGGTACCTCCAACTAATGCAATCTTGCCCATAGCTTCTCTTGAGGCAGTGTCAAAAGTCTTGGTGAAGTCTACAAAGCAGCAATACAGATCTTGCGACGGTTCCTGCTTTCTTCAATCAGATTTCGCAGTGTGAAGATATAATCAATGGTTGAGTGCCGCGGTCTAAAGTCTGCTTGCGTGAGGGCCCGCACCTCTATTGCCTCTGCCCAGACCATCAACTACTCCCTAAGAATCTTGGCTAGCAGTTTTGCAAACACCAAACTAACCATAATTGTTCAGTAACTGGTTGGGCAGTGTGGATCACCTGCCTTGTAGATGGGAACAACTCTGCTAGTGGGTCCTCTGCTGGGGGAAACCTTCTTGTAACGCCCCGTTGAACAAAGCAGTTCGTACTAGTACTATGGACGGTTCTGCCCACTTGAGCAACTATGTTTGCATACCATCCAGGTCAGGCGCTTTTCCATCTGTAAGCCCTTGGGGGCCTCCATTTCTTAACTAGCTTTGTTAGCCATTTGTTAACAAGCTGTTAACTACATCTAGGAGAACGGAGAGAGTTTTGAACAAAGCGAACTTTGGAAAAGGGAGAGAGTTTTGAATGGAGCAGCATGAAGAGCTCGTTTCTTTCTATATTCAGACAGGTCGGCCCACTTGTTGTCACTGAAGAACAGGTTAATTTCTTCAAAAAAATTCTTCCCCTTGCAAAATCTACTTATTCAAATGCACACATAATGTAGGGTTTTGAGCAGAATTTCTAGCATGCGTTGGAGCATGAGGGCAAGATTGTGGATTCTCAGAGGGAAGTTTATACATTTATCCATCAAAGAAACATTCTCAAGTTACATTTGCTAAATTTTAGTTTTTTCAAATGCAAACAGGGGTTTCAGACTTATGAACATGCACTGAAGTGACAAGAAAGGAGAGATTTCGGATTTTCAAGGGTACCTTCTTATCTGCTCTAGCAATGTAAATGGCGTGACATATTTCTGTTTTGAAATGTACTAAAGTAAATGGTCTATTTGATATGTGGTTCATCCACATTTAGTCAATCTACTCTTCGCTTTTTTGTTACAATAGTAACTGCTTTACATATCCAGCTAGGTTAGTACTTGGTGGAAAGGATGTCACTACTTTTACAGTGGGCGGTATCCCTTTGCAAAAGGTAACAGAATATAAATATCTTGGGATTGATATAACATGTAATTACAGGTGGACAAGGGCTCCTCAGAAACGTGCATCAGGGGGATTGCAGGCATTTTACGATATGATGTATCAATGCAGGCTTAATAATTTTGAACTTTGGAAATTGAGAAGATTACTTTTTAGTGTTCAAGTGAAACCAGTTATTCTGTATGGTAGCCCAGAATGGGGCCCAGGTTTGTCTCGAAAATGCTGGTCTGATATTGAGAATATACAGAAGCATTTCTTGTTAGGCGAGCTTGGTGTAAAGCCACAAACTCCATATTGTATGTTGCTAGCAGAGACAGACCTAATGTCGTTGGAAGTTGAAGCATTATGCATAACGATAACTTATGTTAATAGGGTTCTTGCAATGGAAGAAGGAAGATTTCCTCGCCTAGCCCTTGAGCAATCTAGGGAAAAAGATGGTGTGCTAAATGGATTGGACATGAGAAATGGCCGAAATCACTTAAATATAAGGAAGTTTATGTTGAGGTAAAAGCTTGTGTATTGAAGGAAATGTGGAAGCTTGAACCAGACAGGGATGTCAAACAAAAAAAAGGTTTTATCTTGATGAGATAAATGATCTAAACACTTATGAAGAACAGGCTTATTTGCTCTCCAACATCTGCAGGAAGAATCGCATATTGATCTCTCAATTGCGGTTATCATCACACAACTTACACATTGAAACAGGTAGATGGAATGGTACACCTCGGAATGAGAATTTTGTTTGGGATGCTTTGATACTGCAGTTGAAACAGAAAAACATACTTTTCTAGATTGTACAGCATATGAGAACATCAGAGTTAAATACGATGTGCAAGGTCAGACTCTAAGAGAGCTCCTAGAAATGCCTGCTCATAAATTGAGCGCTTATCTTAGAGGAGCGTACAGATATTATAGATCTATTTAATTTCATGCAGGGGTTTGATATTTCTGGCGCTTCGGATTGAGTGCCTATACAGAATGCTTGTATTTGTTTGCCATAGAGGCCCGGGGGCTTAAATGGCTTTAATAAATTAAATTTTAATTTTAAATTAGTAGCAGTTCTCTAGGTTTTCTAGGATTTGTTTTAGGGTTGGAATCGTTGCAAGACGAGTTTGTCGACCAAAAGTAGGTCTTCGAGCAAAAATATCACAGAAGAGCTCTTTATAGGTGCTGGATCTTTGCAGTGCCTCAGATCTTTGTAGGTGTCGGATCTTTCTCAGGTGCGCAATCAATCAATCTATAGCCAAACCCCCTTGTTTCGCTAAGAAAGCATAGAAACCATCCAATTAAATCAAACCATTAAATTGATTCATGAAACTTATCTGCATTAAGTGGATTATATTTTTGCATATAGAATAGATCCGACTACTATGACCATCAGATTTGCATATTTGCGTCGGAAATAGGCTAGAATGGTATGGCCTGACAAGAAGTCAAAGATGGCACATGGCGAAATGAAACAATGGCACGTAGCATAGGAGGAGAGCAGATAAATAAGGTTGAGATGGGGCTGAGAAGAAGAAGAGGAAAATGGGGGCGATGCGGAATGTGATAATGGCGATGGCAGTGATAACGGCGGTGATGATAGGGAGGGCAAGTGCGGCACCCTGCAGCTCCAACGTCATGGGGCTGCAAAGGGAATGCATGGACTACGTCACCAAGGTTCACAAAAATCCGTCTGCCGCATGCTGCACGCAGCTGCGTCAAATCCGCCGCACCTCCACCGTCTGCGTCTGCATCGCCACCGTCGCCGACCTCATCCGAATTTTTACTCAGCAGCCCTTCAGCCAGGCCCTTGCCAACAAACTCCCTGCCGCCTGCCACGTCCGCATGCCCGATGCCTGTGAATGTGCACGTCAGCATTTTCTTTCCTTTCTCTTTCCACTTCTTATTTTGCTTTATTTAATATTTTATTTATATGCAGCTTACCGCAAGGCTTTCCCCAGCCCTAATCCTCCTCCTGTCCCTCCCTCTTGCGCTTCTCCCCCAAGGTTCTTCTTCACTTTCTGAATTCAAATTGATTTCATCCAATTCTCGTACTTACCTTGCTAATCAATAATTGATGTCTTATGATGCAGCGTCTGATCTCAACAACCAAGAAGAACATATACATCTTTATCTCTATTCTACTAGAAACGTCTGCCCACGACATTGCAGGCATTAGTTCTGCGCCTATTTGCTATATGCAGTGTAGTTTTTAAGTCATAATATAGGGAGAATTTTAAAAATGCCCCTATATTTTTCCATATTTGTTAAAATGCCCTTGTATTTTGTGTATTTATCAAATTGCCCCTATTTTTATACTCTTCTGCATATGGCGTAGCTGGATCGATCTCTTTGTTCCTCCGCTCCCTCGCTTAATCTCTACATTTATCTTGATGTTCTTTGTACAAATCTATTCTTTTTGTATTCAGTTCTTTTTGTATTCAGTTCTTGTTAGTTCTACGCCTATTTGCTATATGCAATGTAGTTTTTAAGTTACATAATCTAAATCTTGTAGAACGTATCTGTATATGGAATGCAGTGGAGTGCCTATAGCAAAAGTGAAATATTTGGCAAGGTCATTGATTTGAATTGCTATGGATGCTTGCCATCATCAATGTACATGTTAAATGTGAACTTCATGGGTCGATTTGATTTTGATCTGATTACAACATTGGACATTGGTTTATAGAATACAAGAAATTTATCGCAGCGGCCAAGACCGCCACGAACATTTCTCTCTTATCGATTTTCATGTATTAAGCAATTTCAAGATTAACTACTCTTATTCCAATGGGTAGGTGCTTTATAAACAAAATGTGTGCCGCATGAGCAATACCAGAGTTTCTCAGTGAAAGAGTCTTCATGTTCTTGTGTATAATAGATTAAGTGGTGTTCACTTCAAAAGAATTGATTCTGAAGGGGGGGCAATGGTGTAATTCTCTTTGAGTCCACTGCTGGGCGCTAGGGCATTTTGGCAACTATAAAAAATACATGAATACTAATGTTCACAAGTTCTATCTTATTGTCATCCTGCTATAAACATTTTCTTTGGCGCATCAAAGTAATTTAACACCTTTTTATCATGTTCAAGCATTTCATACACTATGCTTCTAAGTGCATCTAAGCTGAAGCTCTGATGTCGTTCTAGTTGCTTCCTCAGATCTTCGTGCACATCCAACCAGGCCTCAATAGGCGATAAACATGCGCATAAACCGTCTTTGGCCCTCTGGGTCCTTTTTTTTTTAGCCGGGTTTCTTCTTCATATTTCTTATGCACATGACAGGCTACCTGCAAAACAACAGCCTAGTTCAGGAAAAATGTATAATGCTTAATGATTGCAACAACTTAAAAAACTCAAACAATGCTAAAATGCTTACAAAACAACTTGCATCAAATATACATAGCTTAAATGCATCTGCAGGCACTTGGAGAAGTATATGTTTGGAATAGATGAACTTGATAGAAGGGCTTTGGAAAAAGAATTATTAAATCTTACATTCAGAAATGTCCTAAATGATAGCTTATGCTTTTGCTACTTGATACTTTACCTCCAAGACATGGTCATCATCAGATATTGAATCACTTCTTATGGATCCTTTCAATCACATCGACCTCTTTGAAACCACACATGAAATCACAGTGTTGAGTGTGAAGCTTGAAGCTCTGGGCCTGCCAGCTCTGCAAAAATATCCAGACTAGAACATAATTAGCTCCAATACCCACAAACTCAGACAACATGGAAAAGAATTTTTTTAGCTCTTTCTCCTTACTCTTTTTGCGGCCAAATCAGAGAAAAGAACTCTGCAAGTCCCGTCAAAGGATGCAAGATCTCAAGGAACTAAAAAGAGGTTAGATTCACTTACCCATATTCATGTAATGCTTAGGTTCACTTACCCATATTCATGTAATGCTTAGATTTCACTTTATATTCATATAAGTGTCATCGGAGACCGTAAAGATGGTCTTCACATGATTCATTGGAAACTTTGTAATAAACTCCTTTCGCTTGGATGGTTCACTTGGATAAATCCTACTTGCAGCAAGTCGATATGAGAGCCTACAATTTAAGACAGAACCTTCCTCTATTTTAGAGACTGATCATATATACTACCAATAAAAATAAAACTGGGATTTTACCTTTTAAAAAGGAGAATGCTACATGAACTTGTGAAATAGTTGTACCTACAAAATAAGCCATGTATTCCCTGCAACATTAGCATCAATCACAATTATGATAAGATAGAAGCCTAAAAATAAGAAATCGAAAATATTGAGGTTTTTCAATGGGGACAAATTTGTCCATTAATTCGACCCCTGGTGATGGACAATGATGCTGGAATGCAAAAATTCATCCACGGCTGGCAAATCCTGCAGTAAATTAGAACCCACACCTTTTGCATCATATTTTGCAGGAGCATCTGCAGGGCTTCTGCAGTAAATCACAGTGCACAGGTCCTCAGAGTTTGCTTGAAGATTAGTAGCCATCGATTTGCTTCCATGGAAGATTTGGAGCATGCTTAGTTCCAGTGAAGAGTCTGGGGTTGCACAAGACTGCCACGCATGGAGTGATGGAGTGGCTATGGTTACATCTGCAGTCTAAGCATTGCCCGATTCAGGGCTTATGCTAAGCAATTGTCTAATTCTGACCAGGGAAGAAGAATGCTTCTCCCGATGCCCTTGGTGGGTGGTGCAGGACGAGTAGAAAGCTTTAGTGACCGGAATCAAATCAAAGAACAAAGCTCATCTAAGAATAGAGACAATTAATTTTGGGCTTCCATACATCGGGCCTTGCTCAAAATCCAGAGCAGGTGTTGCTCGCAGAGCAAGCAATGTGAAGATTACCGCATCACCAAACTGGGAAAATTCCGTCGTCCCCTATTACGTGTCAACCATCTAATTTTTCTTTTTTTTTTTTAAGGTTTTAGAAATGAGCCAAAAATTGTACATGTCGAGCGCCAGGGCTGCTCTCGGCCCAGAAATATTAGTTTCTGATTTTGTGCGAATAGAAAATATACGACCTTTATATAGGTAGTAATAATAGATGTTTATATAGGTAGTAATAATAGATGCCAACTTCATTTCAAATGGTGCATAAGTTTATAGCACTATTTAATAAATTGCTCTTTGCTCTTCCAATAAAAATTACGATTGGCATAAATTCTTCATTGAACAAGTATACAATATTGTGTTGCCCTACCACACAATTGTTTTTCGAGCTTGATTATAACATAGCCACACTTAAATTGCGCCTGCATCGTCACATCCTAGTTCGACAACCTTTTGTCGAATCACTCCCCTAGGATTGATATGATGTGACATGGCCGCATTCATTGATGGACCATAAGCAAGAGTGTCTTTTGAATGGTTGCAGATGCCATCAAAGACAATTATGGATCTTTTGTCCTATTGTCTAATAGCGCAACTATTTTTGTTCACATCAACAAAATTACAACTATACTACAACTATAACTCCATGGTTGGATATAATACACGGAGTACATGGCTTGCACGAGCTTTTCATGTGTATGTCTAATAATAACTCTTAAAGTTTGTTGGTTCAATCATTTGTGAGTCTACTCACAAACATTAATGCACACCATAACAAAATACATTATTATCACTACACAAAAGAATTGGAAATGAAAAACAACACAAGGAAAACAAACAATACATATGTATAAACTCCTATTTCCCCATCGAAAACCCCATGCTATTTATTCGAGGGGTGACTGGAATAGCCATCCACAATTTTTATGATCCATGAAATATGAATGGAGTGGTATATATTTCAAACATTTGCAAGTCACAAACGTTAATGCAATATATCAAATATATCAAACCATGTACTCTTGTTCCATTATGTAAACATATATAATGCAGTCCCCATTTCTGTTTGAGAGTAATATTTTGTCCACAGCAAAAAAAATGGGAGAGACACGTGTTTTAGAAAAAGAATAAATGAAAATAAGAAAGAAAATTTGACGGGCTCCGGATTTCTTGCTTTGGAAGCAATCCTTTTCTTGCTTTGGAAGCAATCCTCTGCTCTGGATCTGTCGCGACAGCTTGAAGGTAAATTAAATGATCCAGTCTGGCGGTGGACAGCTTGAGCCGGCATTTGCCATATAAGAAGTGTTGCCCACTGTATAATTCTGAAATCGGTTGCTCAAATCGGCTCTGCCCCTTCGATTGCTTCCAAGTAAGTCTACTCTTACTTCCAATTGAGTCTACTCTTACTTCCAATTGAGTCTAGTTCGATTCCTTCTCTTTTTATGCAATGTTTTCCTTGAATCCAAACACAAACCCTTGGTATGGGCATTGCTATGGCGTTGGTCTGTGCACTAAGGGCGTAAATATATCTTGCTTGTGAGTTTTGTTCAGAGATCTTACCTCTTTTGTGGAATCAAAACATGAACAGGACACATTGGGAAACCAATTTCTAAGATTATAACTGGAGATAAAATGAAGTTTCAGCTCTCTCTTTTGGAAATACTGAACCCATAATGAAAGGAGCGCACCTGCGAGAACATACACAAACAGAGCAAAAAAAAAGGGCAAAACATAAGCTAGGCAGGCAAACATGACTCTCTAGGCACATATGTTAAAACTTGGGCTTCGCCCTGTGCAAAATGTGGCTATGGCCATGGCCATGGCATGGAAGGAAAAAAATGGGGCTGGCGGGAAGATGGAATAGGTCCAGATGCCGGGGACTTAGTTCAGATCGATCACTTTTTAGCACATTACTTATAGTTATGAGTTCTATCCAATTGCTAGGTACTGCCAGACTTTTAGAATCTGTGGATAATAGCATCGTATGTGATATACATCAGGGAAATCCCCTTCTCTATTTTTTCTCGGAATAGATTGAATGTCAATCGGGGCCGCTTTAGCACAGACGCAAGCCTCTAATAATCCGCAGCTTTTCTTTGAAAATGAAATAGGGATGTAGCTTGTGTTCGCCCAGAAGAGTAAAGGACTTTTGAACACAATAAATTTAACTGTATCCATGAAGGCAACAGGCAACAGGCAACCAGAAGAGATGCTGGCCTTTCTAAGTTGCGCTTGGTGGGAGCATGTATTTATTGTTTAAAAGCACACTTTTCTTGTTGTAGGCCTTATTTAGGAATCTTTGTATGGGGTCATCCGAGCTTACAGGTTAAGCCGTGACAATGAAGAAGCATTATGTCAGCGATGATTGAGGGATGTTCCTCTTTCTTAGCAGGATATTCATCTACAATAGAAGAGGTGGATTTTTTTTTATCTGGTTCTCGTCTATGACAACAATAGTTTTAATCTCATGCTTCATACATTAGATATTTTTGTCTCTTAGGGTTTCTATGTGGTACATAATCATATATTCTAAAAGGCAAACAAGTTTTCATTATTGGCATATAGCTTTTGCCTTCTTTCCCAATCTGCACAAGGAAGCCCGGTTGCATTTAAATTTTGATTGGATGACGTTTCTGGGGAAAAAGGCTTATGATTTCTTGAATTCAGAAATTTACATTGCAATGTTTCCTGTGCATAAGTGAGTTTGGTGCAAAAGCATTATTCATGGTTTACATTGTACCTTAAATGAAGATATTTCTAGTTCCTTCTATGTGGTTGGCCCTTGGCACCATATTTCAAACCCGCTCCAAAGTTCTTTGTATGTGAATGAAACCCTCCTATGGAGTGCTGAACATGGTTATGATGTTTGTCTATTATTTGTTATGTTGGTAAAAGTGCGTTCAACATATATTCTGAGTCATTATTCTGGACACTATCAGGACCTTGCTCTTATTGGGGAGGATACACTAAGGCCAAGAATGATGATTGCCCGCGGTTATGCCTTTGGCGAAGCGGAGTTCTCTGAGAGCTCTTGATCTGGTTTGAGAGGCACATGGAGGAGCTGGACAGGCTTGAATATTATGCAGAGAGAAGACTAAAGAGCCTTGGCCTTATGGATGAAAGAAATAGTCTTACTGCTTGGGTAAGCTTTATCTCTTAAACATTAGGGTCATTTGTCACTTAAGCCTATTAAAGTGGATGCATTTACTGTCATGTCACAGATGGAGTAGGAGCTTGGAGAGAAGCTTTGCTCGTGGGCAAAATAACTTGACAGTTTTGTTCTAGAAATTTGAGTAATTGCAGGTTTCCTTGGCGAGAAAATATATCAAGTATTCTTTTCCCAAAAATAACGATGAGAAAGTTGTTTTTGGCAGACAATAATAAGATAAGATAAGAATTTTTACGTCCACGGGAACCCAACGGGTTATGGGACGACACATGCAAGGGCAACAGCCCATCTAAAACCCGGGGACTAGGCCCCATCACCAAATACAATAACCAAATATTAAAAGGCTACCAAGAATAAGAGAAGATAATGCTAATGGTAGTGGTAAATTTATGCCTCTAAAATTATCTAGACATAGCCAGTCCAAGGATTGGAAGGCCATTGATCTAGAATAATTGCTACGCCTCCACATACCATTTCCATTTCTTTCTTTTGCGGGCAAAAAAAGGTTTCAATTTGTCACTGGTAATGATCCACTGGTGTTATGGTAAAAAGTACTTCCTAGATACCCTGGAACCTTGGCAAACACTTGGGGACTAAACAGTTGATTTCTATCTCTAGGCCTAGGTATTTACACTACACACACAGGATCAAGGAATGGTGGTCATGGGCATTGGAAAATTGTCAGCCGTTGCTAACCACAAACAATGTAACACAATTCTTGTCACTGACAATAAGACTATTCTATACAATATACAAAAAGGTTGATTTACCACGGTTAGGAACAATATGCTTTGTTCATAGTCACGTATTGCCGCGACTTAACTAGTCCAATGCGTTGAGTTTGGCATGGCATTTCTTCCAAAACTCAACATTTAGTCGGAGCAGGTATGTTCTTCTCGAACATCATGCTTGTGCATTCAAAAACCCACCAATCACAAGGCTGCCATGCCACCAACATGGCGTCCACACCATCTTCGAATCCACTGCTTTGATAAGTGGCTCGGCCTAAAGCAATATAGTGTGGTGTGTGGTCACATGTCCAGTTGAATGCTGCCTAATGGCATGACCTAAAACTACTATCTTTCTATTGTGCTGAATAGTTTGGGATTTGCACTTTTTTTCCTGAATGGTTAAACATTGATGAATAGTTTGGGATTTGCACTTTTTTTTCCTGAATGGTAACATTGATATCTAGGTTTATTAAGAATAAAGATGACACTTAACTAACTACCTGGATTGACTTTCAAATGTCTAAAAAATAATGTTGTGACTTAGAATAATTGCTTACGCATCTTTTGTCAGATGAATTACTTATTACATAATGTAAGAGACTAGAATCTTCTATTGAATGGAACACGCAGAATTTGACAGTAATTTGGGCCTACCGTTTATTACGTCACTGTATCAAGTCGCTCATTTGTTGTTCTGTCTTGCAAAGTTCTTATCATAGCCATACAAGTTTAGATACCCGAGTTTCTATGCATCCAATTAGATCTTGCATGGTGAGGTCGGGAACAACATTTCATATAAAAAGATTAAGCACTAGGTCCAACTTTTCCATGGTGAACGTAGTATAATGATTATGGAAGTATCTAAGGTTGAAAAAAAATGAGAAGTTAAATGTCAACTCTAGATCGTGTTTCTAAATCCATAGTCATAGCAGCCATAGGTATCTTGGGAATACAATGGTCCTTGATCGCAACACCGGTAAGTGATTAGTAGAGGACGGGGGATCGAGAGAAAGCGTTCGCGGCGGGCTTTGGCGCGCGATAAAGTTTCTTGTATATTTAAACACAAATTGCCCAAAGCCTCATTTCGAGTTCATATGGATCTAAAAGCCCTAAGAAGAGGGCACCATAACGAGTATTTAACTAAGACTAGTTATGGATGCCCGGCGTTGCCGGGCTTTAGCACCAACCTGAAAAAAGCATTTTTCAATCAAAATGGCCTTGGAGAGCAAGTGCAAGTTGCATCAAATATATGGTGATATAATGAGCATCCAGGCTTTAGCATGAACACGAACGACCTACTCTTATCAAAATCCGCATTGGAGAGAGTGCAATTTGTGTCAAATATAAGGTGACAGAGTTATAAGATATGAGCGTCTTATTCTCCATAAATAAGCGTGATGAGCTCCATTTTTTTCTAAGAATAGTAGTTAAGCATAGTATTACATAGAACATGTCTTCTAGTGGTACCTAACCGTCGGAGTTTGTTACATAATTATTTCGTTATGGGCTAACCATAAGATTTGTAAAGACTTGTGCAATCTGTAAAACTATATGATACGGAGCCATAGCAACGTTTTTAAGACATGACCACTCGATCATATAAAACCACATGGCCCACCCATTGCTAAGGTGTGCAACTCTAATTTTAATGCAATTATATCTTTTGACATATGAGATAGAAACCACATGGCCCATCGCTAAGTTCTGTAAATCTAATTTGCAATAATATCTTTGGCATATGAGATAGGAAGCATTTGTGACAATATTATTAGTTGGGAGTGGCGTATATAGGAAATGGCAATATATATTCATTTAATTGCTTTTGGGTAGTTGGTAATCTCATTAAATTTGCTTAGACATAATTACTTTGCATCTCCTAGGCCAAATTAAGAGTTTTAAAATGTGCTTGACCTTAAAAGTAAAGTTGCAATGGTTAGGGTTGAGCGTTAGGGAGTGTGATTGTCAAGAGACAAATAGAGGCAATAAGCTCATTAGTCTTTGCTTGCTAGACACATTTAGCATTTGTCAAAAGTAAATTGCAACATCAAGGGTCCATGAAAGTCATTAATACAAAAGGTATAGGCATACATTTTTAAACAAATCAATTTTAGAAGTGTTACCTTTGAAATTGCATGTAGCATTCAAAAATAAAATGCGTCGACCTAATGGAAGACCTTGGAACAAATGAGCCCACAATGGTAACACCAAGAAGAAAAAGAAATTTATGCAAACATTTAAAAAACATCAAAACCAAAATCCTCTTCTGTATGCTAGTAACTATAACAAATCATCAATAGTATGGGCCTTGCAGTCTAAATCGCTGGCATGTATTCACTTGATTGTTAAATATAGAACATTTACCTTTATAATCTCTTGGCAACCTAGTAAAGGAACCAGGCTAAAGTTGTGATCTGTTATGTGCAATAGCATATTGCAAACATGACACATAACTTCAATGTCTAGAAATTACCATTTTCTACTTGTTGTCTACCATCCATCTTCTATCCCTGATGAACTAAAAACTTCAATTGCATCAGTTCTCTAACAACTTCCAGCTCCAAAGCATTTGCAGCTCCAATGCATTTTTCATCTATCATATCAATATGTTACCTACTTACTTCTGCTAAAATCCAAATGCCAGAACAACAAAAGAGTTATGTTCCTGCAAGCAGAAATATTCCTAAACCTTTCCTCTAACACATATCAAAATTATAGGAAGCGTCGTACAACTACAGCCATAAATCAAGGATTAAAAACATGTAGCTCAGTGTCATTTTGAAGACATGGTTCAAGCATCATGTAAAGTGATACTTGTCAGTTACCTACCGTTAAATTTGGTCTAATGGTGCAGCCATTTGCGACCATTTGCTACTAAGAATCAATCAAACGTGAGAAAATTGAAGAACATGCCAAAATTGTGAAGTGTAAAACCTTAGCTTGCTTCAGGGAACTGATGTATACCTAAAGACAACAAAAAAGGGTTGAGAAGATGAACAATTTTTGTGTAATGCATAATGTTCCAATATTTTTCGTTGTTTAATAACAAGCGTCGTTTGTTTGACCTTTGCAAAAGGAAAATTGGGGCTAATGATAGCTTAAATTTGGCGTCATAAGCAATTAAAATGAAAACTCTTATTTGTTCCATTACAACCTCAATCATGCATTGATTGAATGACACCTGAAAGTTCCTATCTGGGGTCAAAACTCAAGATGTCGATTTCACCTCCTTAGTGTTGTTTTAGTTGCGCATGGATTAAGAACGCATTACACCTGTAGAACTGCTAATTGCACTTGTGATTTTACATCGTTCAACATCAAAATCCAATAGAACAATGCAAAAAACGTGTGGATTAGAAACGAATTGGACACAGTGGAAACTGCTATCTTTGGATAAGTTGTCAACTCTGCTTGCTTGGCTTCTTGGCATGCAGCTTTCATTTCCTGCAACATCTTCCATACATTACCAAGAAACTACCTAGCATCTATTGTATTAGATAAAAAATATAACATCTCGTTAATCATTAAGATAATTTCGATTAAATAATCATGAGCATCATCGATAGATTTAAAAGCTAGCATATTCAATAGTTGCCTCACATTAAAGGTTATTACATATACTCTAAATCCAAAAATGTTGTGCTGGCAGAAGAACCTCAACCCTCAATGTGTAGGAAGAGCCTTTACAATGAAAATGCAAATGAAGTTCTGATGTATAGAAAGAACCTGAAATATAGCCTTGTCTTAGATGAAGACTCCATTAAAACTGTTTGGTATATAATGATCTCACTAGCAAACTGCCCCCCTTCTATAAAGAAATTGGGCTTTTGGTTCGATATTTTCCACCTTCACCCGAACATAGACATAAACATCAAATTTTAGAAAAATATCTAATATGTCATAAAGCATAGAACCCTTTTTACCAAAAAACTAAGTCGATTCTAGAAGCGAGAGCAAAAAACCCAATATATTGGTTTCATGATATGTAGATCACCCAAATTGAGAAAAGAAAAAGGTACTCTAGGGAAAAACAGACCAAAAGAAAAGCGTTCTTGATGCCAATCGCTTGCAGATGGCGGGATCTTGAATACTGCAGGTGCATCTTCTCAAAGTGTGACCTAATTGATTACAGCTCCAAAAATATAATGCATAGAGAGGGAACCGAAATTATATGAATGAAATTTTGGCCAATCTCGAACTAACCTACCATGGTCACTCTTTGCCTAAATATCATGAAATTTAACCACGATCTGAAACAGGATTGCAAAGATTTGAAGAAGATATAAATTGAAAATGTATAATCTAAAAAAGCGTGTCTGATGTACCATGTTTCTTTTAGGTATAGACGGGCATAGAACATCCATCTTTGTGGGGTTTTGTTGTCCAAAAATCTTATTGCAAGAACCGCATCACACTTGCACTTTTCTAATATTTCTAGACATAACATGTAGAATAAACTGAAAATCATAGGAAAAGGGTTAGGGATATTGCGATTACAATTTAAAAATGGCCATAACATAGAACTTCCCCAAAATGTTCCAAAACAACATATCAAAAGAGCAAGAACTTCACCGACATATTAACATGAAAGAATTGCAAATAATCAATTTAATTGAACCACCTCTTATCTAAAATGGGAACATATGGCTTCTTCTCAGTATTTGCAGCATGAAACATTAAATAAATCTGTCTGAACCTAGGGTTTACACATCCTTCAAATCATCCCCGTCGCTACAACACAAACTACTCCACTATATAGATTTAGTAATCTCAATGAATCTAATGATATTAAGAGAGTTTGAAAGGATTTATCTAGGAGATCGTGTAAGGCTCGCTAAACGTATTTTGCATAGAAAGAGAGTGCATTGTACCCATAATGTGCCAAGGCAAGGCTGACAAGCATGGTATTCTAGGGAGACCATTTTATAATGGTAAAATTGGAGTGCCGGAAACTTCAACCATCCCCTCGCTCGATAGAAACTAATTTATAGAAATAGACACCATTTAAGACATTATGACAGGCAATAATAAGGAATGAGCTTGGAAGCATATTGAAATGCAATATACATGGATCTGAAGTGCAAGCAGTGTTTCCATAGATCAAAACTTCTATCGTTATGGAATGTGGACTCTTCACGATGTCAATTGGACATTTAATATAATCCTCACAACTCAAGCAAAGCAAAGTTGGAACCACTTTCGATACCTTCTCTAATGGCATGTTTAAGAATGTTGATATTGAAGATGCATCTAGCATTACCTAAAGCACCAACCTCGAGTTTAATGCTTAGTGTTTTGATCCACCGTTTCCTTCCACTTAAACCATGCATAATCCAAAGGTAAATGGGAGAATGAAAAAATGCGAGTTCATGCACAAACTACATTTGGTAGGGAATAAAAAATCTGGAAAGTCTGATGGTGTAATGCATTTGTAGATGTGCACATATAAGAAGCTCTGCCTTAGATAGATAGATAGATAGAATAGATAGATAGATAGATAGATAGATAGTATGCTACACATAATATGAGTAAAAGTTAAAGAAGTAGCTATGAGAGTTCAAGTATATACAACACTATCCCGGAAATTTATAGAGTAAAAGCATTTACCAATAGAGACGCGCTCATAATAGATACTCAGCTCTATGGTGATCTTATCTTCCTTTTATTAGCTATATTTCTTGCTTATTTGCTAATAAAATCCAATAACATCTTGCTTTAAGGTGGCTATAGAACCCCGATATGAAAAAGGCTATTGAAAACAAAACAATAGGATTGAGCATACCGTAATAAGCTTATTGAAATTAGAGGCATGATTGAGCTTTCACATATAATCGGTCAAATTAACATGGTGCATTTTCTTTGTAGAGATAGCGGTTGAATGGACCATGTAGTGGAAAAGTTTGAATGGAAAATGACCCATGAGACTTATTTGCTCTGGGGGTACATATTGCACCATGAAATGCTTGGTCACGAATGTGAATGGATTTGACAATTGGATGGATCCTTGCATCATAATCATAAAACAAGGTGCCTCTTGATGTGGACCTATAAATGATCAAATTTTCCTTACAAACCATAATGTCATATAGAGATTTGCACTTTTCCACACCATTTTTCCTAATATTTCTAGACATAACATGTAGAATAAACTCGAAAAATCATAAATCGTGGGAAAAGGGTTAGGGATATTGCACTTTGCAATTTCAGCATAGCCATAGCATAGAACTTGCCAAAATGTTCCAAGCACATATCAAGAGCAAGAACTTCACCCTCGATATATTAACATGAAAGAGTTGCAAATAATCAATATACATACAATGGTCTCCAAACTATGTATTTTAATCACCTTCAAAATAGAAATATGCAAAGGCTCACCCAAAAAGGCTCCCAGCTCTGCCATGTTTCTAGTGTACTAAATTGCCTCCCCCGGATAATCTTGAGCCAACATGGATAATTATTTGATAATCAAATAAACAAAGTTTGATCTAGTGACACCTACATTATTTGGCATGACCAAAGGTTGGAAATTTTAGCATAGAAATACTACATCTTCATGTGATCTCCCTCTTACATTGGATTTAAAGATGATGGGTTGTAGGTCGGATCGGATCACATGTCGAATCTAGACACGATGACAACATTAAAGCTTGATCTCATCTATCTTTTTATTTGAACAAAATCTTCCAATTATGGACGTAGTTGATCTCATCTATCCTAAGAACCAATCTTCCAATGAAGAAAATGCAAGTAGAAGAAATGCCATAGCATCCCAATAGATAGAAAATATGTATTCTTATTGACACCATACTCATAAGGATGTAGCAAACTCAAAGAAGCAAAAAAGTGGATGTAAATGTATGCAATCATCCCCGTACCTCCATGGCAGAAGATCTCTGTAATTCCTCTTGCGATTCAGTTCCATGCTTTCGTGCATTACAAACTTGATTTTTGGACCTAATTCTTGCACCAATGCAAGTGATCATAAGCAAAGCGATACAACCCCTTTAGATGCAAAATTTGAAGAATGCGAGGGAAGTAAATTAGGGTTTAGAAAGCACGGAAGAAAAGAAAATCTCAAATTGCAAAATTTGGGACTCATACCTATCTTCCATAGCGGAAATGCCCATTTGGGATTGCCTCGTAGGCTTATGCATGCTATTTGGAAGAATAAAAATATGAAAGCAAACCACTTAATTTCGCGCCACTAAAATGTCAAATACTTTTCTATGATTTTTTTAGAAGATCGGAGGTTTTCGTGGCTAGAACCCCAAAACCTTAGGAAATCAACTTATAAAAATTCAATTCTTTTTATCCAGAACGGAAAAATCCCAAATTAAAAAGAGTTGATTGGCACGTTTCAACCTAAAAGGAATAGAAATTAGAAATTAAACCTTGTTTTGTATTATTATTTAGGGAAGTTCCCTAGTAAATGCATGTGATGACGTGGCAAGCTACTAGTGATAGTTTTCCCGCGTGTTTTAGGGAAAACAGAAGCCTTTGTTTCTAAAAAAGGTCTATCTCGACCTTTTAACCTTTATAAACCTTTTAATCCTTTTTTAAACATAAACAATTTTAGCATTTGATCATTCTATCGATTCAGAGTTTGGGGCG
>JAJEKV010000830.1:0-83422 GCA_021234155.1 Isoetes taiwanensis | reverse complement strand
AATGTCATTCCCAATAACCGTATTATTAGTTTAAAGCATTCTTACCTTAGCATTCGGGCCATCAGATCCCGTGATAAATTTATCATGGACAATATAGCATTAAACATATAGCCAAGGTTTCACACACATAGAGATACCGCAAATACTTATATAATTATTCCAATAAAAAGGCCTACCTCCTTCAATAGATAGATGAGAATCATATGGAAAAAGCAAATGTCGACCAAATCTTGCAAAAAGCTCCAAATGCCTAACATAATCGTTTAAAGCTCCATATTTTGAAAATTATGACCACGTGATCTCTTTGCATAATTTGAACATGCACCATGTGCAAATACATATAATTACTTGTAATAAAAATAAAAAAATATGCATATTGGGACAATAAACTTCAATTTAAATCCATCTCGGCTGCGAAAGTTTTGGATCGTAAGATGGGTGGATTCGTGGCCCTCATTTGATTGTAGAAGCATTTGAGAGCACATCATCATCCACTATGATTATATCATCCTTATTCTCGATACCAAGCTCCGCCCACTCGCGTTACTCAAGTGTTTGATGAAGATAGGTCATTTCATTCGATCTCTTGGAATTAGTGAACTTCACACATTTGTTCCGATCCCAAAGGCCCAAACCAATGTCTAATGCGATTCTCCAAAGGCTCTAAAATTATCCTTGATGTCTTTAGTTCCATGGATGACCAAATACCAACCAAATCGTGGTAGCTCCTTAAGCTCGAAAAATCGCCAAAGGCTATTTTTGACATTTGCCTTATTTTTCACTACCGCTGAGTAGGATCAATTAGGAGTGGTGCCAATAAAATATCGCCAAATTTTATCTACTAAATTTTCTCCTCCACTCATAACTCATAAGTTAAATTACCGCCACTAAATGATGGATTCTTTGAATCTACTTCCACGCGGAATTTTATTCTTGGTAATTATTATAAATCGCCCCTTTAACCCCCAAAAATAATGTAAAATTAATATGAATTTTATTCTTGGTGAGTTTGAATCGCCATTTCCGTGAAAAGGGGAAGTAAAGGGGAAGGAGGGGGAGGGGACTATGCATGTTGGCATGGATCCTATGATCCATCCCCTTTTCTCATGTTGATACTAATCACTTACCTTCCTTGTGAAGACACATATGCCAAATGTCCGGGTAACATATATATATTCATTATGTGAGACACGCTAACCTACCACTTTGTTAACTCGACACCAAACAAAATCACAACATAACTAATCGAAAAGATAAAATTCATTTCACATTATAAATTACACCTATGAAAATTTGGGCTTGCTGACTACCTCGCCAAATAACCGAATGCCTCATCTGGAAGATCTCCTTTCATGCTACCGTGATAGATCCACTTGTGTTTGATTCTACCGGGTGTCCATGAAACCGATCTCTAGCCACTTTATTTTTCTGAAAAGTCTTGCAAAGGACTCCATTTAGGCTCTAACACCACAACCTTCTCTAAACGAATGCAAGCCAAACATCAAACATGTATCCGGGTCGCTAAGATAATGATAACACAAACAATACAAACGCGCTTCTGCCAGTATCGGAGTTAGTCTTAACCAAAATGGCTGATGAATTCAAAGGTAATACAAATTAAATCATCACGCTGGCACGATTGCAAGGCGCTTTACAATCATCATCTTCATTGCCGTTTGGCCATTCTCCCTTCGCCAATTCTTAATCTTCATGCTCACCTAAATCTGACTAGAGAATTATATGTACAAGAAGGGGAAACGGGGCCATAATATCAATGAAAATATTAGAAAGAACATGCCATACCATGTTCAAGTCTCCAAGACAGAGTACAGTTAGAGAAACCCGCTGTGGTTTGAAGGGGGATACAAACCCCAATTGTGCAACTCATGACATTACAAAAGTTAAATGCATCTCGAAAGGTAAAGGAACCACAAGTCAGAATTTCCATGCAACTCGTGACGATATCCCAAATGATAATAGAAAACAAAGGAAGGGGAGGAGGGGATCCGCATCAGGGCCTTCGTGACAAAAGGGCCGCATTAATAACCAATCGACTGAAGAGCACATGATCTCCTTCAGAATTCATAATCCGCAATGTATGAGATCTGATTCGCATTTTCCGCTACCAACTTGGGACATTAACTGTGTTCCACATTCACGTATGAATCCGGCGGCAATCAGAATCTTGGCCGGGTCACCATACGCGACTGGCGCTTAGAGTCAGCCAAGCAGATGAGCTCAGAGGGCGATGATGATTGTTTCTACTTCACCGAGGCCATTTTTGGGGTCGGGTCGACTCCCCTAACAACATCCCATCGAGAACCCATCCGTGAAAGCTTCATCTTCAGTAATCCATAGCCGATTCTAAGAGAAAGCATGAAATCACGGGTGATTGAAGACCAGTACACAACAAAACGTATGCTTAATTGCGATTAATTTGGCCTCCTGCAGGATTGAGCTAAATGGAAGAGAGGATGCTCGAACACCGAATTTAAACAGATAACTAGAATGATGCCAATCGGGTTCCATACCGGTGGTTCTGGGGATTTCCAAAAATCCCCGCTTTAATGGCAAATTACCTTCTCGCCATAGCGCGAGAACATTCTACTAATTTGGATATGGCCGAGTAGTGGATAAGGAAGATCTACCGAATTTTCATGGCGAAGGCAAAATTGGCAAATGCTGACTTGGTGAGTAATTCTGCCACCGCCATGCAGTCTTGTAGGTGGCATCTAAGCCCGTGACCACAAAAGATAGACGCTGGCCAAATATTAATACGTCCCGTCAGGAGAGACTGGCCAGCGCAAGTGTATTCCAACCGGCATGGTAGGTGGCACTTATACGGTCCGCTAAGCAATAACTCTCAACCCCGGCCTCGACATTACAATATGTGGTTAGGGGCATGACGACGATGGATGCTAGACTCTACTTTGAGCTTCATAACTTGCTATTAATCTCGTGATTTTTTATGTTACTTTTACAATATTGTGTTGCATACAATAATAGGTATCCAAAATGGCCGATTTGATTGAGGGATCGCATGAAATCTCGGCTACTGGAACAATTTGGCTCTTAAATGCATGAAACGCGGGCTTAATTCATAATTCATTGATGATAGATACACAAAGAATAAAAGCCATTATCATTTGAAAAGAAAAAGTTTAAAATAATATATTATTTCATATCCTTTTCCCAACGATATAGCATATGTTTCCGTGCATGCCATATGGTTGTGTCTATGACCTACCATTGTTCAAACCATAACCCATTACACTTTGTTATTGCAAAATATGTAATTTGTGATATCAAACGATGCATAGCTATCATGTGAAAATTAAATACCTCCAATAGTTCTACTAAAACCACAAAATCTCTTTATCGCAAAAGATGTAATCTGACGCATTTTAAAATAATGCATAGCTACGCTTGTGAAAAATTAAAATTTCAATAAAAAATAATGTGCTGCCGTGAATAGAATGCATGTTGTAATAAGATGTACAATTTTTGATGTAATAGATTTCATCGATGAAGAAAATGTGGTTCACACGCCACACTATCTCCCCGACAGCACAAAAAAAGAAACCCTTCCAGATAGAAACTCCTTCCAAATTTCCTAAATTCCCAAGGGTTTCCATAAGAATATTATATTTCTTTTGGATTTCTCGGTGACATCCACCTGCAATTAATGAATAGAATTAAATTTTTACTGAGAGGTATTAAAGGTGCCCCACGCTGCAAGGGACCGGCGAGTATGAAGCCCGGTCCACACCCCGCTGCATAATCATGCAGTAAGCAACATGTCCTCACCGTGAAAGTTCTGGGAGGATATTTCTTTGCCACGCATACCATCAGAGCCACAAAAGTTTGATTACCCATTATCACCAAAGATCGAAGGAGATGAAGCCAACATCTGAGGAGAGGAAGCGATTGTCCTGCTTTAATTCAGGCCCGAAATATGCTTAAATATCCTCCTAACTTCTTACTTCGGCCTGGACAAGAGCTTTTCCGTAAAACTGGTTTTACTCTTCTTCCCAGCTTGCACTTCAAGCTTTTCAAAGCTTTGTTCCAAATGAGCTCCATCAATGAGCCGCTGTGCCTATGGAGTGCCTCATTTTTGATTGAGGAGCTCTTTCGGTAAGCACTAGGAGATCAATCTTCCGCCGTGCTTCTTTTGTCAAACTGTATGCTATTCCTTTTTCGCTTTTTTTGCTGTTTCTAACCCAGCTCTTGTTGCACGGTGTGTTGTTCTTGCAGCTTTATGGCTACATAGTTCTTAAGTGAGATCCGCATAGCCTTTGCTCATGTATGGACTGTGTATTTTCCTCACGGGTCTTGGCAGAAAATTAAACCGCACTCCACAAATTTCAATCCTCTTATTAATTGATCCCCCCTCATATGCTCCACATTTTCAAGATCCTCTACCAAAATCACATAAATTATCGATTCTTCCCATCTCACGGATAATCTTCCCTGCTTGTGCCGGGCCAAAATTGTACCCAGACATGGAGATGCAGTGGTCACACATTATCCAAAATACACAGACCGCCAAGATTCTCTCACAGTTCAAGACATCCTTATATTCCCATCATTTTGGGATCCGCAAGATCGCTTGAATTGAATGTGCTTGCATGCATTGATCTTAATGCACTATGCAAGTAAGAGGAAAACCGTGGCACATCATGCTACTAAATGAAGATGGCACAAACAAAGGTCAGCCGCCTGTAAGCCGTGGACGCTTGTTCCATTGATGTCAATTTATTTTGAGAAGCAGAGAAGCTTCAACTCAACCAGCCATTAGTAGTTTTCATTTTACATTGCTTTCGTGATTGAGCAATCCATTTTAAAAGGCTAGACAAAATTTCACCAAGATTGAAGGGCATAAGGCATCCGCCATTTTGCCTAGTTTATCCGGGCCTCTTATTTGTTGTAGGAAATTTGTGCACACCGTGGTGGAGTAATCTCTTTGTACCAAAGATCTTTTTATGCTTAGGTACAAAAGGATAATTAATTCGTATGCGATAATGATCAATGTAGCTGTAGATTTACTCATGTTCTGCATACTTCCGAGAAGGTTATATAATACCCGCCGCTTTGAAAACTCATATGCCATGCTTTTCAGAATTAGCGAAATATACCAGATAACCGTATGATATATTGCGGAAATGCAAGGTGGTTCAAAATCATGCCGCATCCACCAACATTTTAATATTGTAGAACATGAATGGATTCGCTTTTTGATAATTTACAGATACAAGGCAAATGCTTTTTCTCGATTCGCTATGGAACTTTAATATATTGACTTCTTTTTCAACAAGCTTAAAGTGTACAGAATGTTGGTATATATTAAAGTTATTTATGTCATTATTTAACACTATAGAACCATCTAGCGCTTGAATTAAGATGGTTGAGCATCTTATAAAATTTGACTTTATTGGAACGTGCATAATGCATAAAATGGAATATGTGCATCTTGGATTTAAATGGATTAAACATACAAGGTTTTAGTTCAGCCGTTTCATCTCTATTATTATACGTTCTACCATGAGTAACTTTTAAACTTGTGCTTTAAGCAGTGCTTTTCATCATCTTAACGTATGGCTCGTGATATCGTGAAAGGAAATAAAAGCCCTAAAGTAAATAAACATTAAGCATGAATATCGCCAGGCATTCCTAAAGGTAAATACAAATGATATTTATGGATCAGCTACTCTTAAATGAAAGGTATCAAGCACGCAAATATATCGCATAAGTTTAACTAGGAAAATACACGATCTCCCAAGATTCTCCATAGTTCTCGGGTAATGGTGGTTACGCCTAAACATACCATGTAGTCCGTAATTATCGGGTATCGAAATGATTTAATAAATCCGGGCAAGGACCAACAGTGGATGATCAAGAATCACTGAAAATGATTTAATAACTGGGCAAGGATCAATAGGTGGACATCAAGAATAACCGCTAACCGGCCGGACTCTACACCTCCTACTTTACTTTGGTTAACTCAAAACTTTGTTGGGCTAGCTATTATAATGCCCATCTTTCTAAATTGAGTCAGTGAATGACGTGAGATTACAACCATGTTAAAGATAAAGATTACAAATAATGTTGCAAGATAAGAAGATTTTTGCAAGATTAGATCGACGTAGATTACAAACTACATGTTGCAAGATAAAGATTACAACCATGTTGCAAGATAAGAAGATTTTCAAGTAAGATTAGAAATTTTGATCTGACGTGGAAACCTTCCTATTTTCCTGGCCATTGGAAAATAGGAAGTGCTTCCATTTGAATTAAATTTTGAATTTTCTGCATGCATATTTTATACGGCACCATTAACGGGCTGCTCGCCTTCGGAAGGTACCGCCCATAAATATAATGGCCAATATTAAAAATATTAAAAAATGGAAACCCTTTTCCGCTTAAACCTCTTCCGATTTGGGTCGGGAAACCTTCTATTTTCTGATGGAGAAACCCCTTCCTATTTTCCATGGAAACCCTTCCTATTTTCCAAACATGGAAATTCTGGTGGCTCATGGAAAATAGAGAGCTTTCATGGAACCCTTCCCGGTTTTAATGAAAGCCGGAAGGGTTTCCATGAAAATGTGGTTTCATGGAAATTGAAGGGTTTCCATGGAAATTTGAAGGGTTTTAATGGAAACCCAAATCTGCATTCTAAAAAACCATCAACCACTCCGGGGTTCGCCATGTTATTTTAGTATGAAAAGTATTACTTGAATTGTATGCACAATAAATACAAGACAACTCACAGATACCAATACATCCGCACATCCAACTCCGGACGCATTACTGCCTACACTATCGGGCTCCAAAGGCTATGTTACAATTTCCATTAGGAACCTCCAAGATGAATTGCATCCTCCTCGAGCTCAAGAATCCTCGCCATGAGCCAGGTATATTCAGGTTTATGACCTCGAGCTATGCCCAAGTATCAAACTCCGCTTGTCAAGCCCAGTTCAACTCCGGCCATTCCTCAAAGCTAAAAAGCAAACTAGCCATGGAGGAGGGTCTTCGCCCTACAAAAGCTCAAGAATTGGAAATATAAGTGCCAAGATGCTAAAGCCCACTGGGCTATGTTGGACAACCTAGGGACAAGTTTAGAATCAGAAATAGAGATGGCAGAAAAGGGCTCTTTAGCTCATTGCTTTTCTCATCAAAGAACGAAGTAAACATAATGACAAATGTAAACAGAGTACTGCACACAAAAGAATGGCTAACAAAGTCTTATATACGCTATAGCTCCTACAAGGGAAACTATTTGCGAGAATTGGGCCTTGAAATGCTTAAAAGCAAAACCAAACATAGATTATAAAAGAACATGTAATGCTCACCATCTTATGTTGGAAAACCTTCTCCTTATCCACTGTTTTAATGGCAACACATTCACAAGTGTCCACATTCTCACTAACCACTATCTCGAAATTTTGCTTCCCGCTTATAGACATGCTTTCCATATGATCAAAGCTATCCAATACTTTTATGAGTTTTATATTGTAAACAAACAACTTTGGTTAGCCTCAGACTATGGTTCTGAGGTTTGTGGGCAGCACAACCACTATCTCGAGTTTTGCCTTCCAAACAGATATGCTTTTTATATCATCAAAGCTATTGTGACAAATATTAAAAGTCAGCCAAACCTTCTTTAATTCATATACTTAAAAAGTAACATGTTGGTTTCATATAGACAACACAACCACCTATTAGAGTTTCTGTTTCCACATACACATTATTATACATCCATATCATTGAAACAATTATGACAGATATTAAAAAATATATTCCCTTTTTTTTTGTTCAAGATAATACGCCTGCCACCTAAATGTCCTCTTTACATAAATGTCCTCTCAACTTTCTAAAGCTATATCATAAACCCACCATCTTTAAGTTGTCTAGCTTTTTAGATCAAAATTTGTGGGAAGCTAAAGAGTCGCTCTTTTTCCTAATATGAATCACAAATGAAGTTGGCAAAGTCTAAATATAAGAAGGAAAACATACAGAAAGTGAAATGAAGAGGGAATTGTAATTCCTTCTCGCTTTATTAGAAAACTAAGTTCAAAATTTCACCTATTTTTATTCAAGATGCCTCAAGACTACCTATCAAAAATAGATGTTAAAATGCAAAGAGCTGAATAAACCCAGCAGATTGTGACCCGAAGTCTTCTTACCTCGACTTGTAAAGTCCATAAATTAATAAGCATGAGTCATAATGCTACTCATCCAACAATTTGTATCAAAATAGAGAGCAACAAGCAAATATCGTAATCGAGACTAGCACCACAAAGAAAAAGACTGACACAAGGTAGACACCTGATATTGGCACTGTTCCTCTTTACATTGATGTCCTTCAACTTTCTTTCGCTATGTAATTTAAAACCAGCCGTTCTATCTTCCGCATCGCTAAGAGTCAGCTTTTCTCTTGATATACTGAATCTAGCAAATGAAGCCGACAAATCCTCATTATAAGAAGGAAAACAAAATAACAATACAAAAAAGCAAAATGAAGAGGAAAAAATGTAATGCTTCGCTTACTAGAAGATGAAGTTCAAAATTTCTCTTATTTTTATTCAATTGCCTTTAATACTACCAACCAAAGATAGCTTTTTCAATGCAAAGAGCTACAAGGGCTTAATTGTGAATCTAACTCTTATAAGCATCTTTCTGCATGGAGTTGTGAATGTTCCAAAAAATTTAGAAAAGCATAAGTCACACTTATTCCGACATTTTCTACACAACTAAAAGAGGGTAAAAGCACGCTAGGGTGTCATACATTAGGGGGCAATTCATGTAAACTTTGAACGGTTGAATTTTAAATGTACTTATTTCATGTATAAATTTTGTCTTATATATTTAAAAGGGCAAAATTCCCCCGCTTGTTTGTAATTATGACGCAGTAGAGGCTCACGGCTGATGCGAAACTCCCGGAGGAAATTCTCTCCAATTTCCGTGAAAATTCCTCCGTAAAATTTCTTCCAAGAAAATTCCCGCATCGAACCAAGAAAGTAGAACACAATTTGAATTTTTTCCGTGATCAGAAAACATGCAATCCGGGTGATTTTGAAACCTAATGTGGCTGATCGTGAAAAACATGCAACTGGGTGATTTTGAAACCGAATGTGGCGATCAATAAAACATGCTGGGTGATTTTGAAACTGAATGTGGCAAAACATCGATGGTATCCGTGAATCCAAAAATTGAAGAGTAAACAACAGTGGCATGCGAATTTCAAAGTGGGAGAGATGAGAAAGGGAAAAAAGAAGATGGCAGAGCATGATAAATTTAAATCGAAAAGGGTAGTACATCCTCAAGGTATGTTACCAAAAAAATAAGGACCGGCAGCAAAATGTCAAGCATCATATGAGAAAAGAAGTCAATCTCTCTCGATCCTAATCAAAGGTACTTATTTGTTTCACATTTCAAGCATGCAAGATCACGTGCTATAAAGCTTTTTTAACCTGGTATTTGATGGATTGGGTTGCCTTCTAACAAGCAAAGTCATTTTCGGGTCAAAACCCGCATGCAATTTTAGAAAACCTTTAAGGATGGATTGGAAGAGGTAAAATGCTCTAATAGTGGTGATAAATTCATTCGCCAAGCAACTCAGCATTTATCAATGGTTGTGGGGAAAAACGGTGATTTGAAGCAAAAGGGAATTGCTTATTCTATTGAAGATGCTCAAAATGCCATTACCCGAAATCTTTCATATGTCATAAATTGTCGCCAGCGTAAGAAAGAGAATGGCAATTCGTCGGGTTCAAACATTTGGGCATTAGCGTGCGTGAAGGCTAGATCCGATTAGCGCTTGGATGAAGAAGAAAACCAAGCTAAAAGTCATCCAGCTCGGGCTTAACAACACCAAGGTTTCACCAAAGTAATGTGGATGTGAGGAAAAAGAAGCGAGGCAATCCAAAGATTCTTGACATTCCTCAATTATTAAAGCTTTTGTCAAATAAACTATTACATTTCAGCTTTTGTTGTTTTCATGTACATTTTCATGCACATATGTGAACTCCCACTAATCTTAGTTTACTTGCTTTGATGTATCCTTTTCGGTCCTGTTTTTGTTGCTATATTGACATGTAAATGAGGTTTATGGGTCATCTACTTGTTTTGGAAGTATTTCATGTATATTATGTGATATATATGTACATAGTGTAAGGATGTAAGATTAAATGTGCCGTAAGTGAACTCCTCGCCAATCTTAGTTTACTTTGCTTTGATGTAGCCTTTTCTGGTCTGCTTTTACTTAATGTATTATACATGTAAATGAGGTTTATGGGGTCATCTACTTGCTCTTGGAAGTATTTCATGTATATTATGTGATATATATGTACATAGTGTAAGGATGTAGGATTAAATGTGCTATAAATTGATACTATATTATATCTATCGCATATATGTAATCTAATATGTATAGATTCAATCAAATCTTTTACATGTACAACCGATATGTACCGGTATACATAGTATTTCTACTTATGTAATCGATATGTAAGGTATTCAATGCAATGCCTTTCTCCAACTTACCTATTTTCTTTTGCAATGTGCAGCCGAAATGATGAGCAGCTTTGTGGAGGAGAATCCAGATGCGCATGTTGGTATTAGAATGTTTGAATACCAAACCAAGTTGCATAAGGAAATTGAAGGAGAGAAAACACTTGTCCGCTAAAAAGCATGAACAAGGCAGAATTTCGTAAAAGCTTTCAACTCTATGAGGCTGAAGTTTCACATAAATTGCAGTTGCAATTGTGATGTATGTGTTGTTGGTACACATGATGGGGTTTGTCGTACAAAAAGCTTACATTTTGTAATGTTAGCACTTTTGAGAGAAATGGTTTGCCAAAAGAGGAAAGGGAAGAGGTGGCAATAAGTGGGCATAAGGGGGATTGTGAAAATGTGGTAAGCAAAAGATTCCTTATGTCCAAAAGAGACCTGACGTAATAATGAAGATGATGTTAAATGGCATGCTTAATGTTATATGGACGAAAGTCAAGGAAGGGCACTTCTAGAAGACTAAGATTGGTGGAGAAGCAAACAGATGCTCCTTTCATGCTATCCGCCATGTTTGATCACATGAAAAGTTTGTGCATCACAACTTTGCAGCTCATTAAGGTAAGAAAGCAAGGAATTTAGGAGAAGCATTCAGAGTCTAAGAGATGATTCTCGCGATATCGAGTAGACTTTGCAGAAAATTACATTACTGCAAAACTTCAAAGAAGTGCAAATCAACATTGGAATGCGCATCGATCACTATTTTGGTACACATCACCTCTTCAAGGTAAATGGTAAGTTGCGTAAGACCGCTCACTTATATGTTTCATGATAGAAGTCATGACACATTTTGTACAACATGCATTTCAACTTCATCTTCAGTGGTTGAAAGAGAATGGAGGATCTCACATGCGTATCATCTCGTGGTCGATGGTTGTGCCGCTTACCAAATTCAAGATCATTCTACTTCATATGCAGTACCATTGTCGATGGCATTCGTGGGTACAATGGAATTTCTTCTGATCAGGGCATGGGAAGGGGAACATGATGGAGAGGTCGCCAAGGCCAAGCAACTCTTGGCCGCTGAGCAAAGAAGAGAGCATGGGATTGAAATAAAGGGTGCTCATGATGCCCGGTGTTGTTTTTAAACAAGAAATCTCAAGTTTGTAGGGTGTATTGGGAAGTGAAGGAGGCTAAGATTGACAGGTCAAAGCCATTTGATGTGCAACCCTTCCTCGTGTCCAAAGCTGGTACTCTATGGTATCTTCCATAAGTTCGAGGATCCAACCACCGATGGTTAGATTCACTATCTTATTTTTTGGCAAAGCTCGCATAAACTTTGAATGGCGTGCATGTGAGTCTATTCAACACTGTGGAAAGTGGACATTGAAGAAGCTTAGTCCCATGTGCACATGCCAAGGTACGTAATTGAATCATAAACCGAATGTTTGCAAATGAGGTAGAGGAGTTACATGATGTGATATACTTTGGTGATAATTTTTTTTCTTTTGCTCTTCCCCGGTAATGAGGAAGATGTGCCATACTATGTTCTTGCTTGCACTAGAGAAAAAAGCATGTATTGGATCAAACTGGCCATTGATGATTACAAGAATGAGCATCATGCAGTGACACAAATATCAGCTTACTATTATCATCGAAATGACCAAGTTGCCATAACAAATATAAGTTTTCTTGATGATAGAGAAGTATTGGTACCAAAGAGATCCGTTATTGGAGCCAAATTTCCCATGAAGAAGATAAATCAAGTGGTTAAAGGTGCTAGTACTTTTGCATTGTCTGATGATGTGCATGAGATGTTGCTAGAAAGTCTTCCCGGTCGGTGGATGCTTTGGATTAGGTGAAGGCTTTGAATTTGGGTGCTTTGTATTGTGTTACTTTTTGAATTGAATTGAATTTTGCAAAAGGGTTTGTACCGCAGAACTACCCGGGTTTGTAAAATATAGCATGGAACATGTTGAAGTTCAAATTGTAGACAAGTGCAAAAGGTACAATATAATTATATTTCTGAAGCAAATAGTACAAAGTACACTTAATAACTTAAAAAGCAGGCCTAATCACTATGTCATCCGAACATAATATCTCAAAGATTATTGCATCATGCAAGCCTTTCTTCCAACGGTTTTCGATTTACATGTGCTACAGCCAAGAGCACTTGCCGCTGGGCATTCTCTCGGCTATTGGAAGGCCGGTCCACCCTATTGGCTGATCAACTACTCAGTAAAGGATGGTCTCCCCCAAGGATTATGTAGTAAACCTTTGACTGCAAGTAGATTTAGCAAATTGCTTCGAGTATCCGAATCACTGATTCTCTCAACCATTTCCCAAAGCTCAGAAGCATGGTATTCGACCTTGGATTAGTCCCCTCCAAAGATATTGGGAACTTAGATTTGTTTCTTCTATATCAGCTTGGTTGAAGATCTACTTCAGTTGGTTGAAGAATTTGACATTTGTTTTGTAGATCATTCCTTACATCTACAATGCATATAAAATTATTAGTATATCATGAAAGCTTAATCAGACACCTAAGTTATGTACATACATCAGATTGCAAAAAGCTCTACAACATACAACATCTAAGCATAATTGTATTACCTAAGTACACGAAGATGTGCCCGTGTCCTCGACTTGTTTGCTATCCGATGTACCAAAGACACTCATCTTGTACCCCACCTTCATCATCTTCACTAGATTCTTCTATTATGAATCTCTTCATCATGGATGCTAGGCTTCTAATTAGCAAGCAACCTCTATTGCAAAAGCTCCATAAACTATCAATGTCTTCACCATATTGAGATTTTATGCATTTCACTCTCAGGTTATCATTGATGCACGAGAAGTATCAAATTGATGCTCTTGGACATAAGTGGTAGAGTCATTTGCATTCTTCAAGTCTACAAACCAAAATAAATAGCCAACACAAATCTTTGTCTTCACCAGTTAGTCTGATGCCATAATGGGTGTGCAGAAGAGCAACCCTCATTGAAGATACATTTGAAAGGAAGGTCGAATCATAACACAACTATTTCCGTATTCTTGATACTTGAGGAGTGGAATATCCAAAGGGAAAAGAAATATGTCCTGGTCCCATCATTGGCCTCTAAGCAGAGGGTCCAACATCTATTGCCACCATAAATGAATTTAAATCTTGGTATGCCTTGCTCATACAACTTGTCTACAATGGCTATCGAACATCCAAGGAAGATCTGACCAAAATCCCAATGGTTGGAACACCAAGACAACAATGATTTCGGACAATGGACGACAAAAGAAGACTCCATCGTAATTGGATTGGCACTTGAGTGCCATTATAGTCACTGGGTGCTGATTTACAATAGTAACCCAAAATGCCTTGAGATCAAATATAATAAGCCCCCTAAGTAATCCAGGCGCTTAGGTTAGCCATACATCTAACCGACCAAGCCTAAGGATAAGACATTGAAAGTCTAAACTAATTCTTATTCAAAGCGCTGCAAACAATTTTTATTCAATAAAATTTCAAAGTACAATAGTCAATTAGCTTTAAATTCCATAAGTTGGAATGAGTTTAACTACCACTCTTTCCTTCCAAAGGACAACTTGTTTTGTCTCATCTCTTCTTCAAACCATATTCAATCATGGCTTTTATTAATACATTTCTTACGCCAAGTGCAAAATCCTTGTCGAACCATGTTGATGAAAAAACTGCAACAAACACAAGAATTAAGATCCGCTATAATAAAACATCCCAAAGGATTTATGTGAAATATAAGAACAACTCACCATGCTTTTAGAATTCACTTGGGCATCCACAAAAGCTTTTATAAAAGGCCATCACATAAAGACCGCAAATTACATTATCCGGGTTGTTGTGGAACCTCTCGAATAGTTTCCTTCTTCAATTGCATTCTTCCACATATAATTCAACTCTACGTGAGCTAGAGTTGGTTAGATATGTGATGACATCCTTATGAAGCCCTCGCACACACAAATGAGAACATGCAACTAAGATTTAAGCAAGCAAAGAAGGGTACATATAATCGAAAGAAAATGCTCACATATTTAGGAGTTTGTTGTCCACCTTATACCGGTCATGGAGTTCAACACAATAATTGCAGGAGAAGCCATTGAGGTGGTACCGCAATTTTTTTGTAGACTCTAAAACAAAAATCACCAAAACATGATGGGGTGGTCCTCAACTTGAACTCGAACCATAATATAATCGGCATTTACTAACAACAATGCCTTGTAGCCCTTTCTCAACTGCACTCCCCTAACTTGTCCCATACTATTAGCATCCGGGGCTAATCTTTTAAATGTCGCCTCGATAAGTCAAAAAAAAAGTCAAGGAAGAAAAAGAAGACATCTCGCCATTTGATGTCAATGTGTTGCTCACATACCTTCCGAATATGTCTAAATGTCTATTAGACATGTGCCTATCTTTAAACAATGTCTCCACACAATATTTCTCAGGACCTTAATCGAGGTTCAGCTTTTGAACGGATAGAATGGAACCATTGTCCTAAGGTTATCCATGTCATTGCAAACCAAGCATCAATGGTAACTAGCATAAAACACATATTTACTAATCCAATTACACTTTACATTGCTCAACCGATGTCCGGGTTCTAGTTCTCTTAGTCGTCACACACCTTTGTATCTTTTTTTTTCTTGACTTTTTCTCGCTCACACCACTATCTCAGACTCCTATCCTCGTGATTCCTCCTTCTCTTGCTTCACCACAACCACCGCTTCATATCTAGAGCCACATTCTCCACTAAAATTTCTTCAACACCAGCTTGTATATGTTCCTGCCTTACATGATTCTTCAATCTTTTTCGATTGTAGTTCCAACTAAGGCCATAGATCCACTAGTTTCCTCCTCCGCTTTCCGCAAATAATAAAATGTATGAACATGCAATAAATAAATGCAATAAGTAGTTTTGACTTACCATTTGAAAACGATTTTCAAGTTCGGTCCTAATGATGTGGCATTGGCTTTAGAATTGGTACCTTCTGCACCTTGTCTACAAATCGCAACTTTGGAGTGTCAAGACCCTACAATAATATCTTTTTCTTTAGAGTGTCGAGACGGGTTTATTGTTCTCCTCGCCGGGTTCCAAAGATACAAGATAACTCATTGTCCAAAGCAAGATAAACATCAAGAAAATGTAGAAATTAAACTAATATGGACACACACTGTGTTGCCACATTTAGCCCTTTGTTTCGTGGAGCTCAATTTGTTGTTGCATATGAAGCTACAATTGTAGCTTTGCTTGTGACAACCAGATTCATATTAAAAATGAGCTCAATTTGCTTCCTTATAAAATCCAAAAAGAAATTCATTTAAAACTAATTACTTACCTCGATGTTCCTTTTCCTCCTCTCTCATGCTCGCATACAAATGTGTTCAATGTGTCTGTGAGGTGACCTAGATGTGGACGGGGTTGACTTATCATGCTTCCTCCATAATAATCATCTACACAACTTGAAAAACCAAGTGTCTTTGCAAAGAGGATCTACTGCTTTTTGCTCAGCATCTCAGATACGAGGTGAAATTGAAGTACATATGAAGAGACCATAACCACATATCACATACCTTCTCTCGCTTCTTTATACTACCCATGTCACCTGCAAGAATGAAAGCATTGCCAATAGTAACTAAATGATCGAAAAGAAATGTACAATCCAAAAGCAATGTACAATCCAATTCCAAATGTACTCCATGTATCTCAGATTGCGTGAATTATGTACGCTTTTATGTACCCACATCCAAATGTAGAAAGCTTCCTAGAAAAAGAATTCATAAATGCATTCCATGTAGTCATTAGATATATTAGATATATGTATTTGGAGCCAAGTGTAGAAAAGCTTTTATCGAAAATTGTAATTGCATTAAAATGTATCATAGAGTACAAAGATGTATCAAAATGTCCCCCCTGTAAAGAGCACATGTTATACAAATGTACACACAAAGTACCTACTTATCCTATTTTCTTAGTACATAAAAGTAACTCCTCAATAATATCCGGGTAACACCGTACATCATGCACATTAATAATATGCATGTACTAACATGATGTTTACACCAGAAAGAAAAGCAAAAAAACGATCCAACCCTACAAATCTTCACTTCAACCTACATTTTAAAACCCAAATGTAATTAATATACTACGTAACAATTAATGCACAACCAATGCACAACTTCTAACTAATATCCATCTACCAATCTTACACCTGAACTAATAAAGAAAGACATGAAAGAAATCGACATGCATGCTTACCTTTTTCAATCAGCCCCAATGCACGAGGTAGATTCACATTCCATGTGCACTGCACCGCACGCTAGCTTGTTCCTTGTGCTAGCAAGATAGGAAATACATAATAGGCAGTAAGGATGTCTCGCAAGATGCCAATACCACTGGGAGGAACCAAAACACCGCCGCAATTTGTGCAGGATGAAAATTAGCATTTGGTCGCTTCAGAATCAAAACCAAAGAAAGAGGAGGAGGCCGTAAGCTAAGGACCGAGGAGTGATCTAAGAACTCCCTCAACTCCAAAATCTTTGTGTCCCTCCTCCTCAATTGCTCTCTTTTTGAAGACCTTAAATTGAGTTCGGAATCTAGTCTGCCTCAACTCGGATGCTTTTGCTTCCACTTCCTTGCTAAGCTCGCCTAGATCCCGCCCCACTTGCTCTTCTCACAAGAATTGCATCCTCCACCTTCCATTTTATGTGCTCAAACTTCATAGCACTACCGCCACTTTCATCCATCTCACACGCTGAAATGCCTCGCAACTCCTCGACATCGATTCAAGTAATTAGTCTCGCCTCATGGACTAGCTTAGAATATACCGCCCTTTCCCCTTCCCTATGCTTCAAAGTCTCATATAGCCGCAGCTCGCCCTCATTGAATTTTGCATCTCCTTACATATGCTTTCCTTCAAAGAGGGTCTGCTCTCAAGAAATACATTCAAACTGTTCGTTATCCTCTTTTTGTAGAAAGTATCATAGGACTTGTGGCCTTGGCATTGCTCGACTTAATTGTTACAACTTCACCAAAACCTCTGGATTCTTTGACCTTGCTTTTTAGCCGTGGGCGTTTTTTTTCACATCATCCCAATCAACCCGATTCACCTTTTAAGTGTAAGGCAAATGCTCGAGCAAAATACAGGGGAACATAGTGATTCTCCAGACATCTTTCCTACCAATGCAAACTTAGACGCCCTCGCTAAATATACCGGGCCGCCGCATACTCTAGGCAGAAATCCCCGTCCGCTCAACAACCGCACAAAGTCCTCCGTCTATCCCGCACTGATCCTCTCAGAGGCGGGAAGGGGACACGAAGGTGTCTTGGCGCGGCCCCTTCCCCTATGGGCTCCTATCACAAATGAAGCATAAACAAGTCAAATTAGTAATACAATACAATATGCTATTTCAAGGGTAGCTCAATCGCATATCCGAGATGCAAAGAACATAATCATATGCCATAAAACATGAGAGCTCCTACCAAGGGTTCGACACATAAGGGAGTCGACTGACTGGGAAGGCCTCAAGATAGAGCAGACCGAGTCATAACAATGGCGGGGCTGGCATAAGACAATGGCTAGGGTTGACCACTCCATCCGCCCCTCCTGTGCATACTTTGCAGATGAGCTAGATCAAGCTGTGGAATGACTCCAACCTTCCGGATACGCAATCCCAGGGCATCACCCCCTTGGGACTACTCCAGGTTGCATCTCCCTGGTCCGACGAGGTAGGAAGGGTTGCATCTCCCCTTCCCGAGGTCTAGAAGCTCCACGGGCAGCTAGAGAATCGCGACGACACACGATTCTGCACTGACCAACCCCCAAACAAGAGCCAAGCCGACACTTGCAACTTTGAGAGGCGGGGCACACCATTGCCCCAGAGGTGTTCCTGACCCATGCTCGCCCACATGAAGTGACCCACCATAAGCCTAGCTCACTATGGGATCCCCCGAAGCCCCCACTCGGGGATCCACCCTCCATCTTACCTCTAGCCCCGCTTGTATAGTAGTCAGAGTCACATCATAGCTTCCATAGCCCCTGGGTTCCTATGCACAAAGCCGCAACTAATAGGAACTAAGGGATCTACGCTTAGAGCATACTACCTATGGCCCTAGGTCTCTACCCCCTTCCCAATACAAGAGGAGCAACATGATCAACCAATATCACATACATCACATCATGATCAATATCAATATCAATATCATATGAACATCTTAACCTAATCATACATAGCTAACTAACAGCTTAGGGTTCCTTGATTAGGGTTCAAGATGTTCAACAAAGGATCTAGGGTGGCTCTACTCTAGATACTAACTACTAACCCATCTCGAGTGCTAACTTCCGTGATGAACTAACATGAACTCTACTCAACCTACCTCCTCCGTAAGCCCTCCCATCCCCGGGCGCCCTCCATGCTCCTTGGACGTGGATCGGGCTTGCTCCCTCTAATGATCATACACACCTTCCGGGGCTGCCGCCCGTGCTAGACTATGATCTAAACGGTGCTCTCAAACGGGGTTTCGCACGCGGATGAGAGATCAGGTGCTCTATCGTGAAAAGGGTCTAGGGTTAGGGTTAGAGCCAATATAGGTGTGGGTCCACATGGGATGCCACGTGGCACCACTAGGATAAGGCCGTGGGCGGTTTCCCAATAGGATAAGGCCATGTGGAAATGGGCCTTATCCTAAGGTTATCTAAGTTAAACAATTAACTTAGGTGTGCACCCCTTGCCACTTTCTCGAGGCATACAAGGCTACCTAGGTAGACTTGTATGGTGACGGGTCCAGAATGTACGTGATTTATGGCATATATTCCCCGAACGCCACATTCTCCCCTTAGGACAATGCTGCCCCTCAAAGATTGCGCTAAGGTGACGAACCTAACTATCCCCGCAAAACAACATCGTAACATACACTTAAGTTAAGTTTAAACGATCAACTTCCTATTAAAAAGTTAAATGTCAAAATTTAGGCTATATTTGTACTTATACAAAATTATATAGCCTTAACAAAGTTGTTTTACAATTATAAGCGTTATTAGGTTCATAATCTAAATTATGGTTCCCCTATCTTCTCGTAATGCGCCCACCTCAAGCTCCTTCTCACTTGTCGCCATGGAGCACATTACGCTAGTTTAATTAATAAGTTTGTGGTTTTAGGGGACCACCCCCCTTACCAATACCTTGCACTCGATCATGGCCCTTTTGGATTTGAGCTTAAGGACCATTTAAGATGATCCCATCATCGCCCATGATCAAGTGCTACCTTGTACTCGCCATTACCCGACGAAAATTCCCCTAGTGCATCATGCCCCAAGGGTTTTAAGCTAGGGAACGTCTCACGATCCCATCATCGCACATGATCACTTTAACCTTCACCATGACCCCCCTATGGCCAGGTGTGCGAGCCCCGCATCGTGGCATAAGGAGCATCCGATCGATGTCCCATCATCGCACTATGCCTCACTTCCTCTCTCGATGACCCTATTGGTCATGCGCACTCTTGGTGCATGTTGGCCTAGAGAACGCTTTAAGGGCTTATCTCATCATCGCCCACATAAATTAAGATTCGCATATGTATTCCACTAGCTAGAATACATCTGCCAGAGCTAGAGGCTAACTAAGAACATACTAAGCTAACCTCCCCGGCAAGTCGGGTCGACCAAGCCCGAGACGACACGCCCATTAGACTCCTTCACAAACTCCGGTATTGCTTCTCCAAATCCCGCTTCAATACCCATGTCGCCTTCCACCGCAAGTGTTTCCACTTGACCAAATATCGGAGGAACTAAGATCTCCTAGTCTTCTTGAATGACTTATCAAGAAGTAACTCGTGCACCCATTTCACTTGCTCCTCCGGCATTTCCAACAAGGTTGGAGTATCCAAGACCTCCTCGGTTAGGATTGTGCCTTTTCAATAAACTTACGTGGAAAACCTTGTGAACTTTGAGATGGGCCTAAGATCCAACTTGTAGGCTTGGGAGCCCACTCTCCCAAAATCTTGAACGGACCAGCCCATCATCGAGGGGCAAGCTTCTTGCAACTTCCAACTGCTTAGCTTGTTTGACCTTGATCTTCAACCACACGCTATCGCCTACCTTGAACTCTCTTCATCTGCCCAGGCTTGTCGGCTACACTCTTCTCGCCGACTTCTCGCCGCTAGGGAGGTAACCCTCACTTCTTCCACCAACCGGCCGTGATATCTCCTAGCATCTGGCCGGGACACTTCAACCTTTGACACCTGATTGTGCCAAGTGTCCTGGTTAAGCAATCGGTACCCATAATTTACCATGAAAGGAGACATCCGAGATGACTCCCGCTGGCACTATTGTAGGCGAATTCCACCAAGTGGATGTACTCATCCCACTTGGACCGCTTATTCCACACAAAGATTCTAAGCATATCCTCAATGATTCATTCTCGCCCTCTCCGTCCCGACCATCCGCTTTGGGGATGATATGCCGGCTCAATGGAGAGCTTCGTCCCAATGGTGCTAAAGAGGTCCCCGCCAAAAGCACTCATAAACTTAGAATCTCTATCGATATTATCTCCCGAGGCATGCCATGGAGCCTAAAAAATCCTTCACAAATAGCTTGGCAAGATCTAATGCCGTGTTTCCAGAGTTCTACAAGGCACAAAATGTGCCATCTTAGATAATTTGTCTACTACGCACCATCAATGCATCTTTGCCCCAAGAGTCTTGGGAAGTCCCGATAAAATCCATACTTACCACTTCCCATTTCGCGTTTCGCACCGCTAGAGGTTCCAAGGCTCCCTGAATTCAAGTTGCCCCGCTTTGGTTTGGTCGACACAACCGGCACTCACGAATATATCTTGCTATTCGCTTCATCATTCCCGCCGTAAATAGCTACTTCAATCTTGAAGTAGGTCTTCATAAAACCTCGCATGCCCTCGCTATTGGGTCATGTTGTGTGTGTCATGAAGGATTAGCTTCCTTATACCCCGACGATTCTGGCACACAAAACTTATCTTTATGGTATAACAAGTTGCCTTCCTTCTTATAATGCTTGAAGGCTTCTCGCTCCTTATCCTGCTCTAGCCTCCCTAGAGAGGCTTTCCCCATACCTCCTTGAAATCACCATCTGATGGTAATGTCTCCTCAATTTTCTTGCCATACCCACTGAAAGAGTTGATATAGCATTACAATGTGTTCTCGCCTCAAGGGGTCTTCTAGAAAGAGCATCCGCAACCACATTCAACTTACCCGCTTATAAGCAATCTCAAAATCATACTCTTCTAGGAATTCCATCCACCTCCTTTGCCTTAGATTCAGGAGGGTTGGGTAAAGATGTATTGGAGGCTCGTGATCGGTATCTAACCGAAACTTCCTCCCCAAAGAAATAGTGCCTCCAAATACTAAGAGCTCGACAATAGCTAGAAGTTCCCCGATCATGGGTTGGGTAGCTGTTTCTTGGTCGCTCAACTTCTTGGAGTCATAAGCTATTACTCTTCCTTCTTGCATAAGGACTCCACCTGCTATCTTACTTGCATCTTGCTACTATCTTGTCCTTGTCCCAAGTCCGGCAGAACCAGTAATCGGTGCCGTTGTTAAGGCCTCTTTAAGCTTTTCAAATGAAGCTTGAACATTTTCTAACCAATGTGTTCTCCAATCTTTCACCTTAACACTCTTAGTGAGGTCCGTCAAAGGGGACGCCCACTTGGCGAAGTCCTTCACGAACTTTCTCAAATAACCCGCTGTGCCTAGAAAGCTTCTTACCTCCGCCACATTCTTTGGAGCTGGCCAATCCACTACTGCTTTGATCTTTGCGGGGTCGGTGGAGATCCCTTCCGCCGATATGACATGGCCCAAGTACTCTACTCTTTCGGTAGCAAAGTGGCATTTGGAGAGCTTTCCATACAAGCGATGCCGCCTCAACTTTTCCAACACCCTTCTCAAATGCTGACTATGATCTTCAATGGACTTGCTGTAGACTAGAATGTCGTCAAGAAGACAATGACAAACTCATCTAGGAACTCCCCAAGACGCCGCTCATGAGGCGCATGAAAGTTCCGGGCATTCGACAATCCAAAGGGCATTATCAGAACTCAAAGTGACCATATCGCATTCAAGGTGGTCTTATGGATATCTTCTTCCTTTATCCTTATTTGGTGGTATCCCTCGACCTTAAGTCAATTTTAGAGAATACCTTTGCTCCTTGAGCTGGTCCATCAAATCATCCGCCCTTGGTAATGCATACTTATTCTTTATCGCCCGCTTGTTGAGTCGGGCGATAGTCTATGCACATTCTTAAGTTCCCATCTTTCTTCTTCACGAAGAGTATAGGTGCTCCAAAAGGAGACACACTTGCTCTAATAAAGCCAAGCTCAAGCAATTCCCTCGAGCCGCTTCTTGAGCTCAATCAACTCCGGGTGCTCATCCCAGTATGGTGCCTTGCTGGTAGGCTTAGCATCCGTGCTAATGTGATCTCGCACTCCACACCTCTATAAGATGGCAGCTGTTGGATCTCATCCTGAAATACATCCTTGAATTCAAATAAGCCTTGCTACCGCTTGGGCAATCGCTTTCCCTTTTGGTCGATCCCATCCCCGCTTATTGGGCTCAATTGCCTCTAATCTCAAAATGTAATCCACCTTATTTCTTTCTATACTTTTCCTTAGTCGCTTCAAAGAAATGCACCGCATAGAAGAAGTCGCCTTCTTACCTTTCACTATGAATTTGGTGCCGTCCGGCTTTGCCATGGCGACTTCATTAAGGGTCACAAATGATCATGGCTTTCACGGGCTTTAGGAACTCCATTCCTACTATAAGGTCATACCTTCCAATTTCCATGACCTCTGCCCCCATCGGCCACTTACTTCTCCACTAAGGTTTATGTCGAATGTGATCCTCCTCCCCTTAGTGTGCCGAATGGCGCCATTTGCCATAGCAACCGGCCTTGGCTTAGACTTCAATGCCTTGTTCTTCATTAGGGCAGCCAGCCTAGGAAGAGGCTGTTGTGCGAAGCTACCGTGTCTATGAGGACTACATATGGGTTGCTATCTATGATTCCATCGTACCGCAATGACCGCCGACCGATTTTCAATATCATCCGACTCAATATTTGCACAGATATGGCACTCACCATCTATGAAGTCCCGGCCTCATGCCGGTCGCCATCTTCACCGCTACGTTGGTGAATCCCAGCCCCAAGCTCGCCAAAGTCTGCCCGACGAATGGGCATGACTTCGGTGCCACCGGCCGGAAGCACCCGGAAATATAGCTTCTCGATACACTCTTGCCTCTTCTCCTTTGTCGAAGCACCTGAAGATGCTTTAGCTATACACGATGCATTCTCTTACTCCCCAAAGTTCTTACCTTCTTCCCGATGCTGCTGGCCTCCCGATGGCGAAGATTGCTTTAGCACGCCCTTGGTACTGACTGTTGACTTTCCTTGAAGGCCGACCGTTTCTCCCCGACGTTAGTGGAGCTTCTTCCAAACTTATGGCTTTATCCTCCTCCCCGACTTTGGGTTGATTGCTCGGACTAGCCTTTTTTATTCTGCAATCCCTCAATGTAAGTTTCCACCGCTGTTTTCTTTCCCCTTGGAACATGGAGCCCCGAGGCATGAATTCCCCTCGCGTGCTTTGCTCTTTGATAGGGTACCGGTTCAATCAAGAATTGCTGGATCTGCCTGCTAGTATGTGATCTAGGCACATAATGTCCACGAAAAGGCCTTGCCGAAGGTTTTAAATCTGCAAATCGTTCCTTTTGAGCTTGTTGGACTTTTGCGTAGCCTTTCCACCAGATTCTAGCTGCTCCTATCAAGTTTGTCAGAGCAACTTTCCCTATATCCTTGTCCTTCATGCCATAAGAGTTGCCAAACTCCTCCATTTCGCTGCTAGGCTTCGCCTACCATGCGACTTCCCTCGAACCACCCAACTTCCTAGTCTTCCACACATTTCTCATAGCAATCGCTAACTTTCTTTTGATAGTCATCTGCCTTCCTTGCCTGGCTCTTACTCGAAGTATCGGACTCACTTTCGAAGCCGGAACCGCCTTTGATCGGTTCGGTGTCGGATGAACCGGAGCTAGGTGGTGTTGGACTCTTTCGCTTTCTCCTTTTCCTCTTCCCCGCCTCGCATTTCCCTCGATTGTCCCGCCCCTCCGATGTGGACCTTCCTCGATGCCTTGCCGAGGTAGCGGTGGAGGTGGTGGTGGAGCGGTGCATATTCCCGGCATTCATCAATGGGGTGGCCGATTGGATCACCGATGCATCCGGTTCCTCATCCGGACGAAGCCTTTTGCGCTTGATTGCTTCCCCAAGGCCATTTCGCTTCATTGTTGTCATCTTGATCACGCCCAAACAGGTTTCGAGTACCCACGGTGATGCCGCCTTGAGAACCTCGAGCTTGTATTCCTTGTTTGCAAGGATTGATCATCAACACTTGATATTTAGATTAGGCATTAATCAAGCTTATTTACATTTGAATTATTGTTAGGTACAAAAGAAATCATATGAAAATTCCACTTACAAGTCAAGATCATAGCAAGACATTAATTAATATATATATATGAATACATGATAATGATTGAAGAGAGAATATTTTTCAATACAATTACTTAATTAACAAAGCATATTTTCCTCAATGGTGCTTCCTCATGGACTTGAAGAAGTTCTTCACATTCTTCAATCCTATGCCCTTGCCGACGATCTGCAGGATTCTTGCCGCCGATCCTCCCTCCAATGCTCTTGCCATCTGAGGTGCCTAAGTTCCCGTGCGCTTGCTTCGCCACCATCGACAAGTGTGCGGCCCCCGAGGTGGCCTCTTGCGGTCGAGGGCATGAAGTGCTACGGATCTCTTGAAGAGGATGACATGGTCCATTCCGTAATCCATCTTGGCATGTTGTCCGAAGCCTGAGAGTGCTATGAGGAGCGCCACGGATTCTTCCCCTCTTGGGCTGAACTCCTTGTGTAGAACCACCATCTGCCCTTGGCTAAGGACCGGAAAATAGTACCTGAGTGATTTATCCCTGCCTCCCGCCGCAGCCTCCCGTATCCCTCCCTCCGGCGCCTTAAGCAATAAAACATCTAGTGCGACGAGATCTTCGTGGTCCCTCCACATTGTTGCCGCGTTCTCCGCATTGATGCCGCCAGTGCTTCCCCATGCTCCTAAAGCGACCGGGTCACCTTGAGCTTGGGCCTCTTCCCCGCTTGTACAACCCGCTTTGGATCTCCGGAATTCCTCCTCCGAATGATGGGTTGCTGTCACACTGATACATCCGCCTTTATCCGTTGGTAGGCTTGAATGTCCGACATAGTTGTCCCGGCAGAGGAATGTCGCCTCGGCTACCTCCTTTGGAATTTCTTGGTAATCATAGTCGATGAAGTCGCTGCCCTCGCTCCTTTGCCATTAGGCTTAGGAGCTCATCGGGTCCCGAGGCCTTCTTCTTGACAATAGGAAGGTTGAGGATGTCGTTGGCGAATATATACTCCTCGCCGCCGATGATCACCTGAGTGGGGCCGTGGATACCCCTTAAGGCTCAAGTCTCAGCCTTTAGTACCTCCTATTGCCGGAGCCAAACGCCTCTCCATCCTTCTTGCCTCCCTCATCTCCCAACTTGGGTTCTCTTCTTCTTCCTCTTCATAATCCCGCTCAATCTGCAACACGTATTTTTCATGTGGAGCCGTAGTATTCATACTCCGCAGCCTCGATCTCGAATGCCTATCTCATGCTGTCCGAGTGTCGAGGGTGCCAAATCCAAAGGTTGAATTGACGGCTCCCCGTTGGTTAACCGCCTGCATCACCGCATGAACAAAGCTAAAGCCGCTTGTTTTGAGACGCACCTATGCCTATGATGCTTACAGTCATGTAGTCCGGCATGTTTACGGTTCTATCCCATAACTTATTCTTGATCCTAGATCCCTCCTATGGCTTGGGGACAGAGTCTAGAGATACCCATTTCCTCCCCTAGGTGGCATCAACTTCCCAAGGTAAGACCTCACATCATATCGCAGATAATGCCTGTAATAGGGAGTTCTAGTCAAGATGGCATGAAGATCAAAGAGATGATCGAAGACATGGAAGGTTTGCTCAGCAGGGAACTCACGGATGTGATTGGCCCCATTGTACCATCTGACAAAGCTTGAGGGCGCCATTGAGCTGAAAGGAGTATGAAAAATGGCTAATGAGGATAAGCAAGGAGCTAGGAAATCGCCAAGAGGGCTGAGAGCAGTTTTGATGGGGAGAAGATGACAAATGAGGCCACCTTTTATAGACTAGGACTGCCTCGGGTTCCGTGCACAAGGGTTCCTGATGGGGAAGACTTCAAATCTATGGCCATGGGTGTCCAATTGAGCTACCATGAAGTGCAATTCTAAGCAAAGCAAAGCAAGAAATACTACATGGCAGTTTGTTGGATGAAAATTGGTCAATCTAGGCAAAAATGGGCGAAACCGGGTGGCTATGCGAATTTGGGCCTTCCGTGGAGGGCGGAGAGGCCATTCTCGCACAGCCTTCCGATTTCGGCTGTTTGGGACTTCTATCAAGAGTTTTGGAAAATTTGAAGATCCTAGCATACTTATTTGGAATTTTCTAACCTAATTTGGATCTTTTCCTGGGCTAATTGGGCAAAATTTGGTCTGACATGGTGAAACTGGATGGCTATGCGAATTTGGGCCTTCCGTGAAGGGCGGAGAGGCCATTCTCGCACAGCCTTCCGATTTCAAATTTTCTGGCCAAAATTTAACTAATTTGCCTATAGTACCTTTACTAAATTACCCTATTTGGATGCTTACAATCATGATGGCTACAACTAAACTAAAATTTGAGCAACTTAAACACATTTTTATACAAGAATTGAAGTCAGTTTACAACAAAATTTTATATTTATAGGGGGAAAAAGACTTAGCAATTACATTATTTTACACAAAATTGCATCCTCAAGGGTATTCCTTGCGGATGCGACGCGCCAAGTATAGATCCTTGGGCATCAGGGTTACCCTCTTCGCATGAATTGCGCAGGTTTGATTCCTCGAAGAGTCAGGGTGAGCTCACCTCGTGACTGTTACAACACCACGGTTGTGAGCGACGTCACCCTATAGTCGGTGACGAACTCTTGCATCACCTCTCGCATGAGCCGCTCGAAAGGTGCCTTCCTTATCAAGAGATTAGTGCAACTGAAAGTCTAATCTCGAAAAACTCGGGCGCAGTGGGGAGTTTGGTCCATGGTGGACCTTCTTGGGTTTCTCACGCCGTGGCGGCGGCTTGGGTTCTTGTTGGCTCGTGGGCCACCCTTCACGTGAAGGGCGGCATTCGGGCGGCAGCAGGGCCATTATACCTCGGCCCAACGACGGAGGTATTCTTGGTATGCTTTGAGGCTGGCCCGAAGAGGCGTTCCTCCCTTAGGGGCTTAATCCGCCGGCCTTCCTTCTTAACCACCTTGGGTGGCTTGGGCCACTTTGGGTAAGGTGGTCTTCGCGTCGGGGTTTGAGGCTTCCCAGAAGACCCGGCCGATCCTCCTCTCCTCTTCTTCCTCGTCGTCTCCTCCTTCTTCCACCTCTTCCTCTTCGGGTGGGAGGCTCTTCAATCACCTGACCCGGTCCGTGGCCGTCGTTCGATCTCTTGGTCCTCCGCTCCTTCTCAAGCAGTTCCCTCTCTCTCTTCTTTCGCGCTGCCCTGTCCTCTGGCCACTCTGCAACCTTCTCATTGCCCTTCTTCTTTGGTGCCGAGGGGCCCGCCTCCTGAGTTTGGTGCTGGTGCTGCTCTTCGACCTGCTCTTTCGCCCGTTATCAGGCGAGGGCCCAAGTGGCCCGGACTTCGCCCGGTTCTCACGGGTGCCCTGAGGCGAAGAGCTTCTGCTCTTCTTGACGCCTCCTCTTAAAGGCGTGGAAAGTTTAAATTGCGGCTTCTGGAGGGCAGCCCTTCTCCCGGCTTAGGTCGAAGGTGCTCAGGGATCTTCTTGACATGGCGGCCTGCTGCTGCGTGTGCCATTGAGAGTGTAGGTCGCCGTATTTCTTTGTCTTCTTGGTCTTGTTTCATACTTGACGGTCTAGAAAACGGATGACGTAAGGCTGAGCAAGAGAGAGATGGTGGAGGGAAAGGTTGGAGGGAAATGAGGTGTCAGGGATATTTAAAAAGGAGGGTCCCTGGGAATATTCTCCTACCATAATTAGGCCTACTTATTAGCCCCCCTTATTAATTACACCATAGTACCCTTATTATTAATATATATTTAATTCCTAATACACATACTTAAATTCGTATTATACCTTTAGAATTTCAAATTTCCTAATAGTTTGAAGTATTAATTATGGATTTGCGCCATTTTTCACCCAGGTCTCCGATTGGCATGATTCTTCGACCCATTTTAGGTGAAATTTGATGCAGATGCATAGTTTTCACTCCAATTTTACTAGAAGGTGAATTTGACTCATTCATTCATTCGTCTAACACTTAACCTAATTTCGGACCCCCTACCTAGGAGAAAAATTTTTCCCCTATTTTCGAGGTTCGATGGTGGAAATTTTTATTTCACACCCCTATAAGCCTGTTAGACTACTTTCATGGTTATGGTCAATGCTAGTTCCTGGTCAACCAAGAACATAGCTCTGATACCATTGTGACGCTCCCTGCTAAATATACGGCGCCCGGCCGTACACTCGGCAGGAAATCCCCCGTCCGGCTCAACAACCGCACAGGCCCTCCGTCTATCCCGCACTCTGGATCCTCCGTAGTGCGGGAAGGGGACACGAAGGTGTCTTGCGTGCCCTTCCCCTATGGGCTCCTATCACAGCGGAAGCATAAACAAGTCAGAACTAGCAATACAATACAATATGCTACCTCGAAGGGTAGCTCAATCGCATATCCAGGGATGCAAAGAACATAATCATATGCCATAAAACATGAGAGCTCCTACCCGCGGCTCCGACACATAAGAGAGTTGACTGACTGGGAAGGCCTCAAGATAGAGCAGACCGAGTCATAACAATGGCGGGGCTGGCATAAGACAATGGCTAGGGTTGACCACTCCATCCGCCCCTCCTGTGCATACTTTGCAGATGAGCTAGATCAAGCTGTGGCATGACTCCAACCTTCCGGATACGCAATCCCAGGGCATCACCCCCTTGGGACTACTCCAGGTTGCATCTCCCTGGTCCGACAAGGTAGGAAGGGTTGCATCTCCCCTTCCCGAGGTCTAGAAGCTCCATGGGCAGCTAGAGAATCGCGACGACACACCCATTCGCACTGACCGAACCCCCCAAAACAAGAGCCAAGCTGACACTTGCAACTCTTGAGAGGCAGGGCGACACCATTGCCCCAGGAGGTGTCGGACCCATGCTCGGCCCACACGAAGTGACCGACCATAAGCCTAGCCCACTATGGGATCCCCCGAAGCCCCCACTCGGCAGGGATCCACCCTCCATCTTACCTCTAGCCCCGTTGTATAGTGCTGAGTCACATCATAGCTTCCATAGCCCGGTGGGTTCCTATGCACAGGCCGCAACTAATAGGAACTAAGGGATCTACGCTAGGAGCATACTACCTATGGCCCTAGGTCTCTACCCCCCTTCCCAATACAAGAGGAGCAACATGATCAACCAATATCACATACATCACATCATGATCAATATCAATATCAATATCATATGAACATCTTAACCTAATCATACATAGCTAACTAATAGTTAGGGTTCCTTGATTAGGGTTCAAGATGTTCAACAAAGGATCTAGGGTGGCTCTACTCTAGATACGAACTACTAACCCATCTGGAGTGCTAACTTCCAGATGAACTAACATGAACTCTACTCAACCTACCTCCTCCAGAAGCGCTTCCTCCCATCCCTGGCGTCTCCATGCTCCTTGACGTGGATCGAAGGCTTGCTCCCTCTACGATCATACACACCTTCCAGGGGCTGCTGCTCCAGGCTAGACTATGACGAACGGTGCTCGAAACGGGGTTTCGGGCACGTGGATGAGAGATCAGGTGCTCGGTCAGGGAAAAGGGTCTAGGGTTAGGGTTAAAGCCAATATAGGTGTGGGTCCACATGGGATGCCACGTGGCACCACTAGGATAAGGCCGTGTGGCAGTTGCCCAATAGGATAAGGCCATGTGGAAATGGGCCTTATCCTAAGGTTATCTAAGTTAAACAATTAACTTAGGTGTGCACCCCTTGCCACTTTCTGAGGCATACAAGGCTACCTAGGTAGACTTGTATGGTGACGGTCCAGGAATGTACGTATATATGGCGTATATTCCCTTGGAACGTCAGAAAACTCGTACCACTTGAAAAATTCTGCCTGGTCTTCCAACTTCACCAGCTCATCCTTGTATCCGTACCTGGTAGGTTCCTTAGATCCCCAAACTTCTGTCACTAAAGAGTTGTACTCTGCAAATTTTTCCTTGAATTTCATATTCGCCAGATCCCTTGCAGAAAATACTGTTTCCTCATTTCGGTTCTCGTTACTACAGCCAGGACTTCCAGACTTCAAATGTGTTCCTGCTTTGGAAGCCCTGGGAGATTTTCGGACTGATGCAGGGGCAGCACTCTTCTTTGGTGTCTTTGTTAGTCCTGTGCCTCCTGGTACAGGACTATTCATGCATACGACAGACCAAGTCAGGGCCAAGGATCCACAACCAGGCGCGGGTCAGTCGTCAAAGGCTCAGCAGAAGACCAAGCAGACCACGCAGACAAAGACCACGCCTGGCGTCAACAAGAGGCGGCGCTCAGACAAGTGATGGCCCGTCACCGCCCGCGTCAACGTCAGCGTGATTTCAGGCTTTTCAAGAGGCACCGCCAGCATTCCTGCAAATCAGGCCTCCTTTCAGGAGTCGGCACCGAAATCAGTCAGAGTGTCTATATTGGGCCAAAGGCCATTGTACTATATATATGAGTAGAGCTAGTGCTCTAGTTTTTAGATGAGTTTTGAGTCTTGTCTCATTTCAGTCTTCTCTCGATTGCGAGAGCTCATGTATCTTCATTGACATCAAGGAAGCTTATTATTGTGATCTCATTGTTCTCTTTTGTTTTCTTTTCCCTTTCCTTTGTTTTTCTTGCAAATCCCGTGTGACATAGTCCCCGGATTCTCCTGTTAGATCCAAGGGTCCTCACAGAGGGCTGTCTTGCAGGAGTTCCCGAACCCAGACCCCAAACAGTCTTTGCCATTGTCTATACCTGCAATGCAACAACAAATATCTTTTAATTGTCCTAAAGGTGCAACAATCTGAGCTTGCACATGTAAACAAAAACCTAAAGTAATAAATTAAAAGCAGAAAGAAGAAAACTAGGGAAGAAGACGATTGTACATTTGATTTGTTGAGAATGAACGAGCGACTTCGGAAGAGCGTGCTTTAGTCGCTTGCAAGAGATTGAGGTGCCGGATCGCAGGGTAAAAGCAGAGAGATCAAAGGACAAAGAAACAAGAACGGGGAAGAAAGAATTGGAGGGAATTTTCCATTGCCTATTTTCGTTCGAAAAAAAAACCAAAATTCACGGTAATTATTATACATTTCTAAAAATGTATATGTATTAAAATGACCCAATATTTTATCACCCTAACGTGCTTTTACCCAAGACCAACAAGCAAATACCAATATTGCAAGATAGCAGCAAAACGGAAAGATTGATACAAGCTAGACATGGCATATTGCATCTATTCCAAAGCTTGATAAACAGATGTAACTGCAAACAAACATTCAAATTAGCTTATATTCCAACATATGAATGTAAAAAAAGCGAGACGTATCAAATTATAAGCGCCTAAATAATGTCCGGGCATCTGTGCTGTGTACCTGTAAGATGGCCCTCAGAGCAGCAACAGGTGCATGATTCATCAACCCATACTTCAAATCGAACTTGGCCTCATTTATTATGTAATTTTCACATAGTTGCAAGCCGCCTCTGTCAATTCCTTTATAGTATCAAAAAGAGTGCCATCATTTACATGCAAGCATGAACACAAACATGCAAGTTGGTGGCACAGGCTCATATGAATGTTGCGAGCTCATGGCTTAGTCAAGACAAAATAAGAATGAAGCGGCTCTTAATACCACCTATTCAATGACCATAGGTTGTTATAAGTTCGCTTAAATCATTGGAGTAGCTATATAATATTGCATTGCCCTTGTACAATTCCTAAGAGACAAGGACAATTTTGCTTAGATGGCCATGAGCACACTAAGCAATTACTTGATCAGACCCCCAACTAATTAGACTGCTAAAATAATTATTTTGGCAGGCGAATAGTTAATTGCAGATAACATAAATAAAAAAGGGAGTTTTTTATTATATGTATATAGCCCACCATTACTTTATCAAACACAAAACTCAACCAACATTCATTGTGCTTGAAGAAACTGTAATATGTGAATATAGTAGTTATGTGCTTTAAAGAATAAGCCAACTAACAAGTAAATTGGGTCAAATTTTTGCAGGTTGGTGCTAGTTAGTAATGAACACAGGGACAAGACGTGGGGGTTTCGTAGGAGTATTATTAAAACAATTGCCCGCCACTATGATGGTGTTGTTGTGGTCCTCAACATTGGTGAAGAGGAGGAGGTGACAACCTGTTGTGATGTGGCGGGCGGCTTACCAGTTCGAATAATATGTGTGCCACAAACAATTTTACATATTTGGCTTAGGATATGGGCGTCGTGTTGTGCGCACTTATGATTGTGGGATCCAAACCAATTTTCATCTCAAAGGATGTAAAATAGCATCGCATAAAAATAACTCGAATAAATAAACAAATAGATAAATAAGTAAATGTAATTGAATCGAAGTGAATGATTATTATTGTCTACAGAGACCAATCGGCCAATGGACCCAATCACCGAATAAATAAATAGATATAATAAGTAAAATAATAACTAGTATGGTGATTAAATAAAATGAAGATTTTAAGTGAACTATAATTGGAGTAGGCGCAGATATAAATCAGCAAAATTGCATCTTTATTATTAAGAAAAAATTGCACTATCCTTTTTTTTAATTAACATTGCCTTTTTCTTTTGCTTTGTTAATCATCCCGTATTTGTTGAGTAACATGTCCAAAGTTGGGAATCAAGGAAAATAGAAAGGCTTCGGATTAAACGGGCAAAAGTTTGAAAACCGCGAGCATTTTTAGAAGATGAAATCATAGCCGTCGCATTTCCTTTCCGGAATCGAGCCGTTAAAAATATACATAAAGTACAGCCCACGTGGATCCTCCTACATCCTAGGATTTAACGGATCTGAGCCGTTTAAAATATCATATTCAGAAGGTCATGCGAGTACTATTCCGGATGATCTAGACCGTCCATTCGATCTTTCTGCGATAGAAGGGCTTCCCGTTCCGCGGCCTCTTCTTTCTACTTCAATATCTTTGGACCAGCTGCCCTAAGCAAATCCAGGTCCGGCTATCGAGGCAGCTTCGATCCATTTTTACGCTTCTTCACGATCTGCACCAGGAGTTGCGGATTCCGGCAGTGCTTTTCGCTCGAAAATTTGGGAAAAATCGTATGTTTTTGCCTTCTTTTCTGCAAGATTTGCTTATACTTTTTAGATCTAAGCCACATTTTTATTCTCAAGCTACATTTCTCTTATAGGTTTGTTCTTTGCCTCATTCTTACCGGAAGCCCTCTTGATCTTTGTTTGAGCCCCTTTTCAGAGGTTTCTCGGTGCTGGGCGGATCATTTTTTGTTTTGGAGCAGGAGCATTTGGTGGTATATTGGTCTTTCTGGGTATTCGATACCCGTTTTCATGTCTCAGACAGCCCTCAGAAAGTTGAGCAATAACCCGCTCATCTCAGAGCGGCGAACTGTAGCTGGCAAGAAGGCTACTATGAAGGTGCTGCCTGCAGGCCCAAATGATGAAAATTTAAACATCAATCAAGCCAGTACTAGGTGTTTGCAGAGGTCCCCAGCTTCCCGACCTGCAAGAAATGGGTTCCAAGTTCCCGCGGATGCTGTAGTTGAACCCAATCTCCAAGAAATTGAATATATACTTTCCGAAGATTTGAAGGCCTTGGAAGATGTCGATGATGAAGTCAATGTATGTTGTTCTACAACTTACTCCACGTTTCTTGAGAGACTTTTAGATTTCTAGTAGTAAGATTTGTTCCTAATGATTCATTCGACCTGTAGACGCTATTGGATAGATTGGATTCAAAGGAATGGACAACTGTATTGGAAGCTCTGAATAACGTCCGTCAGATCTCGATATTCCATAGTTCTGCCATCGCTGACATATTGTAATTATCTAGACCTGCTTTTCAGAAGGTTCAACGATTTTAGTACTGGTATTTTCTAACTGTATCAAGGCCCTATTTTACAGAGGAAAAGTTGTTTGCTTGGTTATCAAAGCTATGAAGAACCCAAGAAGTGCCTTAATCAAGACTTCAATAATGGCTTCTGCTGACTTATTCAAAGCGTATCCTGATCAAATGTTGGAAGCCATGGATTCTTTGGTGAGCTTCTTCTAGTTTAATTAACCTCAGGTTATGTTTCTATGTTTGAAGTTCCTGAGGAATTTCAAAATCCTGTACTACTCAAACTAACACATTTCGCACTGTATTGACAGTTGTTACAGCTTTTGCTTAAGGCCTCTCAAGATAAGAAGTTTGTTTGTGAAGAAGCAGAACGGGCTTTGTGTGGAATGACATCGTCAATGTCTCCTATCCCTTTGCTGGAAAAGCTTCTTCCATATTTAACTCATCGCAATCCTCGTGTTCGTGCAAAGGCATCTATGTGTGTCTACCAGAGCGTCTCAAAGCTTGTATGTATTCAATCATAAGCTCCCAGTTATCTGGTTCCTTTGTTCATTATCATGAAATGCATTTTTTGATATGCATTATTATGTAGTCTCATTTATTTGTTGCTGTCTTGTGCTTGATGAAAAAATTGTTTGAGACTTATTCTTGGTAGTTAGCGAGCACAGATGCATGGGTTTTTGTATCTGAGTAAGATTTTAGGTGCTTTGGAACATTTCATACATTGCTGTATGCACTTTGAGACATTTAGATAAGACACATTTGTATGTAGAGTGGTTTTTTAGACAAATAAGTATGAGGAAGAACAGCGTGAGAAGGATTAATGACTTAATTTCTTTTATTATCTGCTTTTCCATTTAAGCACTTTATTTTCGTTTGGGAATACACGTTACTGAGTCTAATCTTACCAGGGTGTCCCTGGGATGAAGGAGTATGGAGTTGAAAATCTGATAACTATTGCAGCTGGGCGGTTGAATGATCAGTTGCCAGAGGCACGTGAGGCAGCACGGAAGCTCGTGTTAGATCTTTATGCAGCCTACCAAGAGGGTGCACTTGATGAGGAGCTGGAGGTGCCTCCTCAGACAGGACTGACTGCAGAACCCAAAGAAACAGTTCAAAGTTTATCTGAAGCAGAGGTGGATGATCAGGAATCACCAGTGTACAAGAGTCCATGGGAAAGATTTTGCTTAAGCAAGCTGCCCCAAACAACCGCACAAGCTGTGTTTCGCATCACCTGCATTGCGAATTAATCTGTGCATTTTTTGAATCAAGCCTAGGCGCTTTTGGAAGCAATGGCAGGTAAAAGTATATTGGACAGAGAACATATTTTTTTTTGAGGTAGGAAAGGCCCGAGTGTCTACTGAGGTCATGGAGGCAAATCCTACAGTCTTTTCAGTTGGAGAAACCTTAGGCTCCATTACATATCTCGTGATTGTTTTGTACAGCATCCATTATTCTAAAATCATGCAATTAAACCTGCATGTAAAAAGGTGGCTTTACGTATTCAGTGTGTTGAGAGGTATACACTGTTGGGTGTGGCTATACGTTGTAAGTAGCAAGGTGTTTCTGTTTCGTTGTCAATCAAAGCAGTTGGTGGGGGGTTTCATGTCCACCTTTTTGGTGGCCCTCACCGCTCACGCCATTGACATGTTGTATTGATGTGTTTTACAATGGACATGTTTTGTCTCTTCTCAGATTCTCATTTGTTTTGTATTTGTTAATGGTGTGCTGTGTTTTCATGATTATGACTTATTAAATTATTTCCTTCTTTAAAATTTGGTGACGTGAATATGTTTGAGAGGTTAGTGATCTGTCATGTTCTGAATATGCTTTGGGATTTAAGAAATGCCATGTATTATTAGTTAAATATTCTTTGTGAGTTTTTATCAGTAGTATATCAATAAGTGATGCATTTAATCTGAAAGTTTGGTAAAATTGTTGTCAAATTGTTTAACAATATCTGCTTGTAACAGCTAATTATGTAGTTGATATCTATGCATGCATATCGCTGCCAGCGACGATATATATACACGAATTGATGGAATATGATGTCTCATGCAACAAACTCAAGCTCTTTCTGCTGTTAAATTTTGTAGAGATTGAATTTGCTTTTTAGGATGTTAGAAATTGTATGATGTGCAACCCGAGCGTCATAACATGGTTGGTAGCTTTATGGAGACAAACGAGTACTCTCTGCTACTTCCCCTTGACCTCGATGTGAATACAATTCACTCTTTCAAACCGTATTGATTGATTGCAGCTCCAGAGACAAAACCCAACACCCCATCATGAGATAACCAGTCCAAGAAAAATCCAAATCTGAGTATTCCAAGTTCAACCATGATTGTTTCTCAGCCTTGCAAGAAGTTGCAACTGTTTCTGCCCATCCACCATGTGATTCACCTAAATGTGAGGGCAAAATTAGAATTCAAAAATGTCACTGCTTCCTTTGCTCAAGATAGATGCCTAATATCAACAAATTTAACACATAAATTAAAAATTTGATACATTAACGTGGCTTGAAACTCTATTTCATCAGTACCTTCATGAGTGTGGGACTGATTGCAGTGGTCTATTGTTTCTTGTACTGCATTATGGATACCACTAGTAGTACTACAACAACTTGACAAAGTTGATAATGGTTGTGTATGGTGGAAATGGAAATTTAGAAGCGAACATTATGGTCTCTTGAAAAATGACTTTATGGAAGAAACATTGGACCCAAACTGAAACAAGTAATGCATGCCAAGCTATTTGCATATATTGATCATCCGTCTTGGCGCAGTTTAATGTGTCTTGTACTGTTATACTGATCATCCGTCTTGGTGCATTTTGGTGCAGCCTGTCACATTTTTAAGAAATCCTTTGCTCGAAATAGTCATTTATGAATGTCACAAAGAATTTTCCTGATGAGTATATTTTCATATATGAAAGGATGTGCCTTTCATGATGAAGAGCAGAAACTAGGTTGAATATTTGTAAATTGGACACTAGGGTAGTCATTATAACATTGCATCGACTCATTACACTGCAAAAACTCATAGGTCTTCTAGCTTGCTATTAAGATTGGCAGAGGAGCTATTCCCATGCAAATGGATATTGATCTGCAGTGTGAAGGGTGGAGCATAAACTGGATGGTCCTGGTAGGGAGGCAAGGTGCCAATTACTGTAGTTACTAGTACCACATCTCAAGTAGTGCGGCCACGTCTTCAATGCATGAACTATAGCCAATAGTTCTTGCTCAGGCCATCCAGGACCCAGTTGCATCCATCCAGAAGCCTGATCTGTTCGATTGCCACATGTACTTTCATAGATAATTTCATTGATAATTTTTCAAACGCAGTGTAAGCCTTTGTTGTGTGCAAGTAGAAGCAAAAGGATCTTGTTTCTGCCATGCTTTTGCAAGCTGCGATGTAATATAATTTTTTGTTGATCAGTAAAGACAAAGACTCCATCACATTGAGCATAAAAAATGGTTTTTACTTTAAGAAATGATCTGGCGGTCAATATCGCAGACGCAAGCTCCATCGCTGGCATTTTCTTCCACAATCTCCGTTCTCACTTTTTTTAATGGAACTTAAATGTGCTCGGGGGCGGGGGATAAACCCAAATGCAAATTTTAGGGATAGTTAAAGAGGTAACCAAGGCATATCTAAACGGGGGATTAAACTAAATTTTAGTGTAACCAAGACCATTAAGGTTTAACCCCCTAAGTCTAACCAAAACCCTAACAGAATTGGGTGTGAACGCAGTCATAATATTTTTTTTTTCTTTAATTGAAATAGCCTCTTGGTGTGAATCCACCCGCACATGGTTTTGCTCCCAAGAAGACGAGCTACATGCTCAACTTGCCTGCTAGCATCTGATAGCTCAGTAGACATTTCCATACAGACTTGAAGCAAATAACGGGGTATAGGGATCCCCGGGTTATCCCCCATGAATAATGGAGTGTTTCTTATATCCATCAACTAAAAATCTTAAACAGTCAGTAGGGGTCAAGGATGCATGCAGAGGAGTTGACTGTTCAACTTACTGTGGACTCTCCAATCGCTTATATATGTCGATTATTCGATGCATTAAGAATGACATTTAACATTAAATTTTATCAGTTCCATATGAAGTAACATAGGATTATGAACTTTCAAAATAAAAAATTCAATCACAATCTCATCGTACTGTCGCGTGCACAAAAATCGAAATGCATGTTCCTCCTCATATACATCTACCATCTAGCTAATCCATCTCCCTTGGAGAATGAATTAGATAGATGAGTCTATAACATTTGTGCCTCAGAATTGTTATCCATTAGTGCAATCCATGCATCATGTTTTCAGGCTCAGTATGTTTGCCTGATGCTGCAATTATTTCTTCAATCTATACCAGGAGATGATTATCAGGATGGTATTGGTTGCAAACTTGCAATTATATATGTACTCTTGAACTGCATGGTGCTAATATGGTACATGGAAGAGAATTAATTACTTGCGTCGTTCTAGGAAGATCTCCTGGACTGCTAAGCATCATGGAATTAAAGACTTCTCTTTCATAGCTCACTTGGATGTTGGAGAGTATATCAGACAATTTGGCACATGGTTGGAAAAAATGGAAGGAGAACCCACCTTACTTGGTATAATATTTTAATTGTGTGCATATGCAACCTCCCTTCGTTTGAGGTCCCAAGTCGTTTGGCCTTGGCTGCAATCCATGTAATCATGGCCTAAATAGCCCATCCAATAGTTGCCTCAATCTTCCTTCTCATTCTCTTCCTAACCTCTCTCTAGCATTGGCCACATGCTCCAAAATTTTTTATCTCTCATGCTATACGACGAGAGATAATTTTTATAACGTATAGCATGAGAGATGCCGAGAGATAATATTCTCGCGTGGCTTAACAATGTCGTTAAAGGGCAAAAATAAAAGATAGACGTCGGAATTTTTTTCTCGAATCCCCTGTTCTTGAGATCCGGATAGCCTGTTCTTAAGATGCAGCTATGGCAGAAGGCCATACAAATAGATCGACCAGGAGTCGTGGCATTTTGACATTTAATTTGATTTCATCTCTCTCTCTCTCTCTCTCTCTCTCTCTCTCTCTCTCTCTCTCTCTCTCTCTCTCTCTCTCTCTCTCTCTCTCTCTCTCTCTCTCTCTCTCTCTCTCTCTCTCTCTCTCTCTCTCTCTCTCTCTCTCTCTCTCTCTCTCTCAGCGTCGGCCACATGCTCGTAAAAAAATCCATCTCTCGTCACATACGGTTCCTCCCCTAAATGTAATGTATTTTTTTTGGGAGGAGAGGAGAGACGATTGTCTCGAGGCTTAACAGCCCTCGTTATTGGCAGATTTTTGCTGTTTGCCGGATTTTCGATCACGATCAATTCCGGCCCGACGAGAAAAATGTGGGATAATTCGATCGTAACGTTCAATTCGGGCCCAAATTGTGGGATATTCAAGCCCCAGATTTCTTGGTTCTGGGGCTATGTGGGATAATTCATTTCTAGTTTTCCCTCCCCATTCTTTCGATTCCGCCACTAAACCATGGATCCGGGTCATTCTTGGTATGATTGCCATGCTTTTTCGTGCTTTGACACTTTGATTTGCATTATAGATATCGCTTTTGCAGCTATTGGAACTCAATGAGCTCAAGATCCAATGACCCCCGCTCGATGATGATGTTTTAGAAGACAACAATGGTATGTTTTTTATGATCTGCTGCGTTAATGGTTATGGGTTCCAGCAGGGTTAGAAGACCACCAAGAAGATTTTGGATTGCTCCAAGGCGAGAGAACACAATGGGATAATATTGATAACCACGCATGGAATTGTATAGCTTCCTTTGAAGATGATATGTGGCACCAATTTTACAGGATGAAGAGAGCCACATTTGAGAGATTGGTAGGTTTAATTGTGCCCTATCTTGTCGCCCGGTATTAAAGTAAGGCCCCCTGTTGATCCCGTGAAAGCAATTGCTATGGTTCTCAGATTTTCTTGCACACGGGGATATGCCCTTACATGTCGGGTCGAGATTTTATGTTGGGAAAGCAACAAAGTCGAGAAATATACCAAGAAAATCACGCTTGTTTTGGCTTCAAGACAATGCTTTACAAACGTTTTGTTGCAATGCCTACAGTGCAAGATTAATTGATGCATTAAGGAATTCCATGATGCAACAGGGTTGCCCAATATATATGGTGCGGTTGATCGGATCCCATATTTTTTATGGAGGAAACCCAAAAAAAAAAGACAATGGGGAAGACTATTACAGCTAGACATAAGAGGCATTCATGTCTCATGCAAGGAATTGTGACACATAGCGCACTTTTTATAAATGTTTGTGTAACAAGAACAAGTTCACCCATGATTCAAACCAGTTCAGAAGAGCTCCATCTATAACAAAATTGCCTCCAAACAAATTTTGCAAGAACCAGTGGTGACTCTTAGTGGCAGAAAACTGAAGAAGGGGCAGCCTACTGATCAAGATGTTCAGGTAAATATTCCACCTCTTCTATTAGGTGACTCAGCCTATTCTAGCAGGCCCTTTCTCCTTAAAGTTTTTCCTCAAAATCGGGTGCTTATGGTAAGTTCAACAAAAGGATTTGTAGGGGCAGAGTGTGTGTGGAGAATGGATTTGGGATTGTTAAGGAAAAATTCAGAATTCTGAAACACTTGCCCGTGCATGTTGCCAAAGCTTCCAAGATCATACACGCATGTTGTGTTCTTTGGAACTTCTGTATAATGGAACACAAGGGCTGGGACATCTTTGCCAATTGAGGATGATCCTCCACCAATTTACTACTATGAAACGAAGCCATGAACAGTCATTAAAAAACAAGGTGATCAAATGAGGCACGTGTTATTTGAAAATCTGGATGGACATGTGATCCTGTGATTGTTTTTTTGTAGACAAAAAATATTAAATTCAAATGTCAATTCTTATCCATCTCGCTATCTTTACTTATTTGTCAGGCATTTCTTACATTATGATAAATAAGTGATTGAGTTTAGAGCTAAGTTTCCATTTAGAGCCTCAAAATATTTCACTTAGAAATACTGAACAACCTGTTACAGAATTAGTGAGTCCTGTGACTTCACAATTAGAGAACTTACAAGAGCAGGAAAAATCATTTGTACACAAACAAGTTTGAAAAGAGAAGTTTATATTCATAAAAGAAGATTACATGGGCATATAAAGCCCTGTTCAAAATATTTGAGCATTTGAGCTGCCAGAAACATTCTAAGTGAGTCAAATGACTTCACTATACTAAAAACAAGTCTGCACACCTTCCAATGATACCAGGAAATCTGCATGAATACACATTGGCATTTGTTTTCAACTGTCAGTTTCCGAGCAATCATATGAGAAAAAAGAATGGCAGCCATGCCATTTAACAGAAACAAAGGCATTTTATAAAAAGAAAATGCATAACAAAAAAAAGAAGTGAAGGAGAGTCAGATTCGCATAGAAAGGGGACACAGATCACAAGGAAAGGTTGGACTACGAATTTGATGGAGGCACCACATTTCCTGTAGCTTCAAATAGACACACTCCATATGTCCTGTACGGTTGTTTGCAGAATTTGCTGCCCATTCCAAAACCTCCTGATCCACGAAAATGCCCATTCGAATAAAAACTGAAATGGTCTCCTTACTGAAGCTGCAATGAATAACCTTGTGAGACATAACTTCAACTTCAGGGTCTCCTGGCTGGACAGTGGGAGATGAAAACTCGCTTTCTTCTTGCTCCACTTCGTCCGAAGAGTCTTCTTGATTTTCCTGAAAAATATTCTCTAAGCTGACAGGCGGGTCACTAAACTGCAGAGAATCCCCACTGCTGCCTGGAAGAACCTCATCACTGGAGGTAGGCCAGGTATCATGGTCAGAATAGTAGGGCTTCTTGGAGGAAGATGAAGATGTGGTGGGTGGAGTTTGATAGGAACTCGAAGAAGAGGAACTCGAAGAAGAGGAGCTTCGGCTAGGAGAGCTAACGCTTTGCTTCACCTACTCTCTCCATATTGTCGAAGGGGCTTGCATGCAAGAATTGGAGGGAGCTTAAGTAGCCTTTACGAATTTGGATGACTGTGACTAGAAGGCAATATTTAATGCTAAAATAATAGGGCTGTACAACTTCTTTAATATTTAAGAATACTGGATGATTTTGTGACAGTTCCAAAAAAGAAATTCTAAAAAGCAAATAACTGAAAACGAACCTTTATTCCTTGTTTTTGGCAGCAAGTTTGGCAATTTCGAGCAAGGTCTCCTTTGTCATTTCACATATGCTTTGAGTCATTGCAGCCATTGACTCTGCAATTTTCGATTTGTTTTGCGATCTTATTGTTTCCAATTCCCCGACCAACTCAATTTTTCTTGCACTTTCTTCTTTTTTCGTAAAATCTAATTTCTTCACCTCTGTGTCCCCAAATGTGCTTGCCATCCGCGTGATATTCCCATTGCAATGTCCTCATCTATTTGCAACCCGACTTCTTTCTACTTGTAGGTTTTCCACAAACTCGGTGATTACATGTTTGCTGATCTAGGACTTGAAGAATCATGCGGTTTCCCTCGTGGGTGTCCTATTGATTGGAATTTCGCATCACTTTGGACTGCTTTGGATTTCCGTGTTAACATCATTGTTTGAATTGGGTGGATCAGCAAATTGGTCTTCAAATGCTGCATCTGTTCCAACAGTTTCAAAAAAACTGTCATTCATGAAAGATTCTGAGTAATTGGCATGCAAGTCTGCAGCCTCGAAAGCTTCATTGCCAAATTCACCATCATCACCAGCACCTGGTATTGGATTATCAGAGGTAACACCATATTTAACTTCTTCCATTCTCACATACCACCGCCAACTTGATGGTTCGTGAACCCAGATGGCTACAAGCCTCCTTCTCATCTTTAAATTTAGCTTGCGCTTTATCCCATTTGTTCTTTAGTTGTCTCACCCCACTAAACCCCCAACAAAGGGCTGCAATTTCATCATAATTTCCTTCCACTGTGTGTTGGAGAGGTTGAGGGTGCCTCCGGTTACCAATTTCATCTCGTTCAGGAGATTGAGGAATGTGGAGACATCGTGATCTGTCCATTGCACAGGGGACTTCCTATTCTTTGTGTCTATCACTTTCGAATTTTCCTGCTCATGCACAACAATAGCCAAAGCAGAATCGGTTTCTAAAGATTCACTCACAATATTGGAGGATGCCTGAATTTCGCTGAATACACGCTTGGATCTCTTTTCTTTTGACTGTCTTGAAGAGGGAATTGGCTCAGAATTAGTCTCCAATTGCACATCCATGGAGATCTGGCCTGTCATTTTTTCTAAATCCTTCTTGGTGCCATTTTTTTCAATCCAAGGAGGCACGAAAAGGCTTGGCCGGTTGCTTTCGGCAAAGTAGATCGAGAGGCCTTAGACATCTGAATCCAATTAATTGATTGGGAATAAGGACGACATAAAAGGAAATTGACGATCAGAAATTAATGAACGAATGCACAAAAAACATAATGAAAATGCCTGCGTGATCGGATGAATACCTGGATCGTAATCGGCTAATTGCTTCGAGGAATTGGATACTTGGAGCAAGAATTAGGCGGCCTTGAAGATCAAGAAACAGGGGAAATGGCGCCCCTGGTATTCGGTGTGGGAAACATTTCGGCGCTTTTTTCAAAATGCAAAAATTAAGGCTAATTGTTTGGTTAGTGGGCAATGAAAACGCCCCTAACGGCTGTTAGGGGCGAATCATCTCTCGAGGTGAGAGTTGGGTTTTCCCACTCTAACCCATCTCTCCCATCTCTCCCCCCATCTCTCATCTCTCGTATTCTCTCGTATTCTCTCTCGTCATCTCTCGGTCAGCATGTGGCCAAGGCATCAAGGAGGCCAAAAATGGCGCTTACCCTAAACTCCAGAAAAGCAAAGCCAAACATGTCGAATCCTCTGATGGGTCCGGGCCTGACTCTGATGGGTCGGACAGGGAGATGGCTGGGGGTATTTCCGGCTGCCCCAAAATAATAAAAAAAGGATTTGTTGCTTCTGGAACGGATACTAGTGGTGGTACTAGCAAAATAGAGACGATTGTTGCAACATGGATTAAAACTCCGGATGCTGCTGCTGCCAAGAAGGACAAAATAAAGAAGTCTGTTACAGAGTCAGATGACGAACTGAGCACCCCAATTTCATTGGAAATAATATGGCAAGAACTCATACAATTTCGGAAGGAGGCAGCTATAAGAGAAACAAAATGGATAGATGCACATGAAGCTTTGACAAATGAGATTCGAAGGCTAAATAATGAAAACAAATCAATCAGGGATGATATGGCTCTGCTGAAAACTGAAATGAAGGAAGTGAAAGGGGATATTAAATCAGAAATGGAAGAGGATATGGCTCTGCTGAAAACTGAAATGAATGAAGTGAAAAAGGATATTAAATCAGAAATAGAGGAGGTAAAAGAAGATATATTGAAGATACAAAGCTACCAGGATAACTTCGAGATTATGGCAGTAAAAACAGAATTACAGGAATATATTGAAGGGCAAGAAAGGAAGCAGCGGGCATTGAATCTCAGAATTGTGGGTATGCCAGAACAAGAAAATGAAAACACAAAAGACGCAGTGACTAAACTATTTGAGGAGAAATTGGAGATAATGGATGCGAGTGTGCTTGATGCTTTTCGGGTAGGAAAGAAAGAGGCAGGGACAAGACACGTTGTGGTTCGGTTCCAGACTAGAGATGCTCGTTTTTCTGTACTTAAGAACAGATTCAAATTGAAAAACCAGTTCATTTGGATCAATGAAGATCTGACAAAAGAACAAATGATGGAAAAGAAACAGGAATTAGAGAAAGTGAAGGAAGCTAGAGCCAATAATAAGAAAGTCACTTGGAGAAAGGGGAAGGCTGTGATTGAAGCATAGGAAGTGCAGGAGACCTTTAGGATAGGTATCTGGAATATTAATAGACTTACAGTAGATAAGATTATCGGTATGGAAGATATTTTATGTGAAGTAGACATGATTTGCTTTGTAGAAACTAAGGAGCACGATATGTTTGGGCTGCCAGAAATTGAAAATTTTAAAAACATTTACTCAGTTAAGAATATAAGATTTACGCAGGGTGATTGTGGTAATGGTGGAGTAGCTTGCTATATTCGGGAAGAATATGCACATACTGTTAAAGGGATAAGAAAGGACAGGAATAACCAGTACATGTGGATAGAGATCACTAGAGGCATGGACATCACATATATGGCAATCTGCTATTTTGCACCGCGCCATAAGCAGGCTTATGCAGCTGCTCTGGATGCTTCAAGTGATGACCCATTCTATAATTTGGAGCAGGATATCATGGTATATCAAGAAAAGGGCCAGGTTATCATAACAGGGGACTTTAATGCACGTACAAAACATAAACAAGCCACGGTTTACATTGATGCTGAAGACCACCTGTGGCTTGAGGCTGAAGATGAGCATACGCTGGAAATAAGGGGCTGGAGACGCACATCAGCAGATCCAATTCTGACCAAAACGGGTAGGCAGCTATTGAATTTATGTAGTAGTACTAATATGCGCATCATGAATGGCATAAGCAGATACCCGAGATCAGGAGGCTTCACATGTAGACAGCGAAGTGTAGTAGATTACCTTATATGTGGAGAAGATACAGCCCAATATATCCAGGATTTTATTGTTCTGGATGATAGGATTGAATCCGATCATGCCCCAATATTCTTTGCTCTACCAGCTCTAGCAAGTAAAGCAATGCAGACAAAGTACTTGCCGAGAATAAGATATGATTACAAGCAGGCTGAACGCTTTAGAAAGGATACTGAGCAGGCTATTGCAAACATGTGTTGGTCCGATGATGCATCTACATTATCTGATACCATCGCCACGATGTTAGTAGGATCTGCCAACAGATGTTTTGTCCCACAGCGCATTGTTAAGGGATTAAAATGTAATGCATGGTATGATGTGGATTGTAAAGAATTGAAAAAGAGGTTTCTAAGAGCAAAAGGAGAGAATAGAAAGAAGCTAAAAAGGGAGTTAGTAAAGCTAATAAGGAAGAAGAAACGTGCCTATCTCTTTAAGAGGCAAGAGCAACTCGTCCAAGAATACCTCAAGGAGCCAAAAAAATTCTGGAATAGGATGAAAAAAAGGAAAAAGCAAATGATGTAGCCATTACTGCGCAGGAGCTATGGCAACATGTGCATAATTTGTATCATGTAGCAGGAGTAGGTGAAGATAGAAATGGCAAATCAGATCTGCTCATAACCATGGAGGACGTTGAGGACGGAATCAAAAGACTATCAAATGGTAAGGCGAGAGATATACAGGATCTTGGGGCTGAATTGCTGAAATGGGCAAGTACAGAACTATATGTAGTAGTGGAGAAACTACTTAACTTGGTGCTAAACAAGGCTTTCCACTTTCATGGCAGACTAACAGGATTGTACCTCTTTGGAAAGGTGGTGACCCTGCAATAGCCAACAATTACCGTACCTTGATGATCAGTAGCTTATTCTCTAAACTATTTGCCACTATTATAGAGAAGAAACTAAGCCAATGGACGGAAGAGAAACATATCAGATCTGAAACTCAGGCAGGATTTCGTGCTCATAGATCTACAACAGATCACCTTGTTACATTGAAGGCGATCATGGACTCGGTTAAGGGTAAGAAGAAGCCAGTTTACATTCTTTTTGTGGACTTTAAAAAAGCATTTGATAAGATACCCAGAGATAAATTATGGAGACAGATGGAGCAACTGCAGATACCTGTTGGTCTTAGGGAAGCAGTAAGAATATTATATGAAAAAGTTCTTGTGCAGTTATCCTTTCCCTTCTCATTAGATGCTCCTGAAACAATCTTAAGTAATATCGGAGTTAAACAGGGTTGCCCTTTATCTCCTACGCTGTTCGGACTCTTCATTGATAGTCTGGACGCATGGCTCACTGAGAATGGAGGAGAAGGTACGGTTCTACATGATTATGTGATAAGATTGCTAATGTATGCTGATGATGTGGTCATTTTTGCGCGTACTCCTGAACAAATGCAGAAACACATAGACGCACTAGCCTCTTTTTGTGATCATACTGATATGCAGGTGAATCTCGAGAAAACAAAGGTTATGGCAGTTGGGATTCTTAGGCAGACATGCTTTAAGTTTAAAGGGGCTGAAATTCAGACTTGTGAATCTTATAAATACCTTGGACTAGAAATCCATCGAAATCATAGATGGAATGCATGCATAGAACAGAGGATCGAAGGTGGGCTTAAAGCCTTATATACTATGCAGAGCATAAACAGACGAATCCATTTATGGTCTTGGAAAATGAAAATTAAGCTTTTCTTTGTATTAGTGCAGACTGTAGTGCTCTATGGTCATGGCATATGGGGGCCAAGTCTGCCTAAAGGATTATGGGAGGATATAGAACAAGTGCTGAAAAAATTTTTGAGACAGGAGATAGGAGCTAAAATGCAAACTCCATTTCCCATGCTGTTAGCTGAATGCGGTTTGATGCCGATGGAAGGTGAAGCAATTGTCAGATGTATCCGATATGTGAGAAAGTTGAACAAACAAACAGATGATCGGATTCCACATAATGCCATGATGTCTAGTCTTGAGCGAGGGTGGTATGCTGACATACTGTCTTGGCTAAAAAGATGGGACATTACACTGGAGGATGCACTGTTGTATGATGGTGATGTCAGGCAATGGGTCAAAAAGAAGGTAATAGATAAATTATGGCAGAATCCACCAACCAAGATGTGTTTGTATAGATTGAATATGAATCCCAATTTAATGCAGGCTAAGCATCTACAGGAGAACATATCTATAGGTAAGAGGCATGCTATCAGCCGGCTCCGTCTCAGTTCACATAGGCTGGGTGTGGAAGCTGGGCGTTGGAGCAACTTACCTAGAGAATGCAGAACATGCAAGGTTTGTGGAGGTGCAGAGGTAGAGGATGAGAATCATGTGTTGCTGGTATGCCCTGCGTACGAGCTATTGAGAGCTCAATACAACATCAAAGTAGAGAGTCTATTCCAGTTATTTACTTTAGATGCAAATGTAGTAGGTGCTTTCATTATTGATATTTTAAAATGTAGAGACACATATGTAGAGAGAAATTTGTCTTTTGATATTGATGACATTGATGATTATGAGGAGAGAGCTGAGGAAGTCCTATATGAGGATTTCTCAGAAGAACTGATGGAATTACACTTTGATTGTCTTATAGACCTATGAGGTCTCCGCAGACGTAATAACATTTCATTTCATTTCATCTCTCTCTCTCTCTCTCTCTCTCTCTCTCTCTCTCTCTCTCTCTCTCTCTCTCTCTCTCTCTCTCTCTCTCTCTCCTCCCTCCCTCCTCTCTCTGGGCTACATAATGCCCAGAGGTACATAATAAGTGCATGGCTATATTGTACATTATTGATGTATGCCGATGATGTTGTTATATTTGCAAGATCAAAAGAACACATGCAAAAACACCTAGATGGATTGGCTGCATTTTGTGATCAAACAGTATGCAAGTGAACTTAGACAAGACAAGTGTTATGATTTGGTGCTCTCAAACGTAGACCTATTTTCCATATAAAGGGAGTTTTGTGAGTATATGTGATTCTTATAAATACTTGGGCCTTATTTTCAGCAGCAGGAATCATAGATGGAATATGTGTATTTCACAACGAGTTGATGGAGGGCAAGAGCCTTATATGCGCTTGCATAGCATGTGTAGGAGGTCTCATTTATGGTCTTGAACCTTAAAGTAAAGTCAGACTGTCATCACTTGTGCAAAGTGTAATCCTATATGGATCTGAAATTTGGGGCCAAGCATTCCAGAATGTCTATGGGATGATATAGAACAAGTCTTGAAGAAGTTCTTAAGGCTTGAGTTGGGAGTGAAAGCTCAAACACCTTACCCTATGATGTTGATGGAAAGTGGGCTAATGCCACTTGAGGGAGAAGCTATTTTGAGGTGTATTATGTACCTCAAGAAGGTGTTGGCATTGGATGAATCTCGGCTTGCTCACAAAGCTTTGATATCAAGTAAAGAGAAAGGATTATTACATGATGTAACAAAATGGCTCCAAAATGGGATATCCAATGGGAAGAAGTGATCTTGGTTGACTCGGATCTAAGACAATGGATCTCTAAGAAGATACTTATGAAGATGTGGAGGCAGCCCAAAACTAAGATGATCTTATACAAGCAAAGCATAAATCCGAATTTGGACGCCATCTACACACTTACAGAAAAATATTTCAATACAAAAGAGACATTCTATCTGCAGGATCCGTCTTAGCTCCCACCATTTGGGGGTAGAAGTGGGGAGATGGGGCATATCATACCACGAGATCAAAGATACCGCAAGGTATGTGACTCAAACCAGGTGGAGGATGAAGATCATACATTGCTTCATGTAGGGCCTATGAAGCAATTCGAGATAAACACGGTATTCATTATAACGATCTACCCACTCTTTTTTACACTTAATAGTGATATGTTGGGAAAATATTTGATTGAACTTCTCCAACATAGGGATACTTGTTTAAGTTCTCACACTGTTTGTTAATGTTGATAATTCAGATAGTTTGAGGAGAGTGATGAGCTAGATGAGGATTTGGAAACTCATCTATTATTTTATGAAGATGTTTATGGTTTTGTCTAATAGGCCTTTGAGGCCTCCCATAGACATAATAAACTCTCTCTCTCTCTCTCTCTCTCTCTCTCTATATCCTAAGGGGATGTTGGCTTGTGCTACTAACGTAAAAAATACATCTCTCTCTCTCTCTCTCTCTCTCTCTCTCTCTCTCTCTCTCTCTCTCTCTCTCTCTCTCTCCTCCCTCCCTGGCTACATAATACTGCCTGTGAGGTACTGAGTACATGGCTACATTGTACGCTTATTGATGTATGCCGATGATGTTGTTATATTTGCAAGATCAAAAGAACACATGCAAAAACACCTAGATGGATTGGTCAAGCATTTTGTGATCAAACAGGCATGCAAGTGAACTTAGACAAGACAAGTGTTATGACGGTTGGTGCTCTCAAGCAGACCTATTTTCCCATATAAAGGAGTTTTGTGAGTATATGTGATTCTTATAAATACTTGGGCCTTATTTTCAGCAGAATCATAGATGGAATATGTGTATTTCACAACGAGTTGATGGAGGGCAAAGAGCCTTATATGTTGCATAGCATGTGTAGGAGGTCTCATTTATGGTCTTGGAACCTTAAAGTAAAGTCAGATCAGCCACTTGTGCAAAGTGTAATCCTATATGGATCTGAAATTTGGGGGCCAAGCATTCAAGAATGTCTATGGGATGATATAGAACAAGTCTTGAAGAATTCTTAAGGCTTGACATGCAAGGTTTGTGGAGGTAATGCCACTTGAGGGAGAGGATGAGAATCATGTGTTGTTTGGTATGCCCTCACAAAGCTTTGATATCTATTGAGAGCTCAATACAACATCAAAAATGTAGAGAGTCTATTCCAAAAGACATTTACTTTAGATGCAAATGTAGTAGGTGCTTTCATTATTGATATTTTAAAATGTAGAGACACATATGTAGAGAGAAATTTGTCTTTTGATATTGATGACATTGATGATTATGAAGAGGAGAGAAACACGGTATTCATTATAACGACCAAGTCCTATATGAGGATTTCTAAGAACTCGATGGAATTACACTTTGATTGTCTTATAGACCTATGAGGTCTCCTCACAGACGTATTAATAATAACATTTCATTTCATTTCATCTCTCTCTCTCTCTCTCTCTCTCTCTCTCTCTCTCTCTCTCTCTCTCTCTCTCTCTCTCTCTCTCTCTCTCTCTCTCTCTCTCTCTCTCTCTCTCTCTCTCTCTCTCTCTCTCTCTCTCTCTCTCTCCTCTCATGCTTGTTGTAAAAACCCATCTCTCGTCATATACATCTCCTCCCCTAAATGTACGTATTTTTTTGTGAGGAGAGGAGAGACAATTTTCGCTCGAGGCTTAACAATCTCGGTTATGGGCAGAATTTTTGCTGTTTGCCGGATTTTCGAACCTGCATCCATTCCGGCCGACGAGTTCTTTGTGGGATAATTCGACCGTAACGTTTCATTCGGGCGCCAAATTGTGGGATATTCAAGTCTGTTTTTTTCTTGGTTCGGCAGTCTATGTGGGATATTTCATTTCTAGTTTTGCCTCTCTATGCTTTGAATTCCGGCTGCTAAACCATGGATCCGGTCATTCTTGGCATGATTGCCATGCTTTTTCGGGCTTTGACACTCGGATTTGCATTTTACAGATACTGTATGCAGCTACTTGCGCTCAACGAGCTCGAAGACCCAACGAACCTGTTCGATGATGAAGTTTTAGAAGATAATAATGGTTTGTTTTTTTGCGCATCTGCAGCTTTAATGGTAGCATTCCAGTAGGGTTAGAAGACCACCAAGAAGATTTTGGATTGCTCCAAGGCAAAGAACACAGTGGGATAATATCGATAACCATGCTTGGAATTGTCTGCCATCCTTTGAAGACGATATGTGGCACCAATTTTACAGGATGAAAAGGGCCACATTTGAGAGACTGGTAGGTTTAATTGTGCCTTATCTCGTCAGGCCCGGGATTAAAGTAAGGCCCCCTGTTGATCCAAGGAAAGCAGTTGCTATGGTTCTGTATTTTCTAGCACACGGGGATATGCCCTTACATGTGGGGCAGAGATTTTATGTTGGGAAAGCAATGGTGCAAAAATATACCAAGAAAGTCACGCTTGTATTGGCTTCGAAGACAATGCTTTACAAACGGTTTGTTGCCATGCCTACAGGAGCAAGATTAACTCAGTGTATTAAGGAATTCCATGATGCAACTGGGTTGCCCAATATATATGGTGCAGTTGACGGTTCCCACATCTTTTTATGGAGGAAACCAAAAAAAAAAAGGATACTGGGGATGACTATTACAGCAGACATAAGAGGCATTCATGTCTCCTGAAAGGAAGTGTGACACATAGCAGATTGTTTATAAATGTTTGTGTAACAAAAATAGGTTCAGTCCATGATTCCAATCAGTTCAAGAAGAGATCTATAATAAAATTGCCTCCAAACAAATTTTGCAAGAACCAGTGGTGACTCTGAGTGGCAGAAAGTTGAAGAAGGGGCAGCCTACTGTCCAAGAGGTTCAAGTAACTATTCCACCACTACTATTAGGTGATTCAACTTATTCTAGCAGGCCCTTTCTCCTTAAAGTCTTTCCTTAAAATCATGGTGCTTATGGTAAGTTTAACAAAAGGATTTGAAGGGGCAGAGTGTGTGTAGAAAATGGATTTGGCATTGTCAAGGAAAAATTCAGAATTCTGAAACACTTGCCTGTACATGTTGGCAAAGCCTCCAAGATCATACATGCATGTTGTGTTCTTTGGAACTTTTGTATAATGGAAGAGACGATCCTCCTCCAATATATTAGTATGAAACGGAAGCCATGAATAGGACCTTGAAAAAACAAGGTCATCAAATGAGGCACGTGTTATTTGAGAATCTGGATGGACATGTGATCCTCTGAATGAATTTTGTAGCCAAAAAAATGAAATCCATAATGTTGATTTTTGGGGTTCTTGGGATCACCTTGCAGCAGCAGTCCATGACTGCCGGATGCCACAAGGCTGCCATAAATGCTCATGGATCAACAAAAGAAGGTGGGAAGAAACTCCAAGAACAAGAACAAAGCAAAGAATGAACAAAACTGAATCATATTGATGCTCCAAAAGGAGGTGCTCCAAAACGTGAGCAAAAACCTAAAAAATGAGAGGAAATGCTCTCTCTAAATAGTAGAGCAAAACCCTAACCCTAACTGACGTCTCACCTACCACAGATCTAGGCTAAATCTGGGCCATAGATTGTGGGGTCCAATATGACAAATACATGTGGCCTATGCCACCTACCACATATGTGGGCTAAATCTGGGCCCTAGATCAAGTGGTCCAATGCGATAAATACATGTGGCCTATGCCACTCATACATATGTTTAGCCTAAAGGGCTAATACATAATTCAATTCTATTCGATTTGACCTCTTTAATTCTCTGTCCTGCATCTTTACAGAATGATGAAAAGATAAATATGTTTGAAGCATAAGTTTAGAGCTTAATTTCCAACATATAGTTTAGAGCTCAAAACATTTCATTATGAATACTAAGCAGCCTGTTACAGACATTGTGAGTCAAATGACTTCGCATTAAAAAACAAAGAAGACTATAAGAAATCAACAATACAGGTACAAGTAGGATAAATCACGTATGTATTCATAAGATTTCATTATATGTGCATATGCTGCCCTGTTCAAAATAGTTCAGTATCTGAGCAGCCTGTTACAATCATTGTGAGTCAAATGACTTCACAGTATAAAACATAAAAATGCACGCCTTCCAATGAGCATAGGTAATCTGCATGAATAGATGGACACAATGTGTTTCATCTGTCAGTTTTCGAGCAATTACATCAGTAAAAAAATGGCATGCATGCCATTTTATATACAACAAAAGCCTGTTACAAAAAGAAAATGGACAACACAAAAAAAATGTGAGACATATCATGTTTTTTTTATCTCATGGCCAAGGCCTAGGACATAGCTCGCACTGAAAGGTTACACTTCGTATTTCATGGATGCACCATTTTGCTTCATGCCTAACGTACACACATTCCATATGGGCTGTCCGATTCTTAGCAGAATTACTCGCCCATTCCAAAACCCCAGCTTCTATATTCACCTCCATTTCCAAAAAATTAGTAATGGTCTGCTTGGAAAAGGTACAATGGATAAGCTTGTGGGACAAGATTTCCACTTCAGCTTTTGCAACCTCAACCGAGGGGGAGGAGTATTGGCTTTCTTCTTGCTCAACAGAGTGTTCTTCCTGCACCAGGTTCTCCTGCACTACGTTTTCTAAGCTCACTGGATGAGCACTTATCTCTGGAGATTCTGCACTACTTTCAGGAAGAATTTCTTCACTAGTAGTCGGCTATGAAGAATATTCAGAGTAATAGGACTCTGAACTGGAAGAAAGAGCAGAAGAATCTGGAGGCAAGGAAGAGGAAGATGACTTGGAGGAAGACGAAGAGGAACTTGGAGACCTAGGGCGTTTCCGGTTCACGATTCGAACCATATTGAGGAGCGGCTTGCATGCAAGGCTTTCGAGAAAGCTTAAATAGCCCTTTCGAATTTGGGTGATTGCGATTAGAAGACAATAATTAATACTAAAGAAATAGGCCAGTACAAGTCAATCAATATTTAGGAATACTGGTGGGTTTGAGACAGTTCCAAAATAGAATTTCTAAAAAGCAGAAAACTGAAAACGAACCTCTAATCCTTGCTCTTGGCAGCCAATTTAGCAATTTCGAGCAATGTCTCCTTTGTCATTTCACAAATGCTTTGAGTCATTGCAGCCATAGACTCAGCAATTTTCAAGCTGTTGGCAGACCTTATTGTTTCCAATTCCCTAACCAACTCAAATTTTCTTGCACCTTCTTCTTTCAGGAAATCCAATTTCTTTACCTCAGTGTCCCCGAATGTGCTAGCCATTTGTGATATTCCCATTGCAATGTCCTCATCTATCTGCAACCTGGACTTCTTTCCACTTGTTGCTTTTCCACAAACTCCAGGCTGGTTACATGCAGCTGATCTAGGACTAGAAGAATCTGCCTGGTTTCCTGTTGGTGTCCTATTGCTTGGAATGTCGGGCATGACTGGACTGTTCGGATTTCTCGTGTTTACATTATATTTGAATTGGGTGGAATGCTTTCGAAGTGGTCCTCAAATGCTGCATCTGTTCTAACAGTTTCAAAGAAAGTGTCATTCATGAATGATTCTGAGAAATTTGTATGCAAGTCTGCAGCCTCAAAAGCTTCATTCTCAAAATCGCCATCATCCCCAGCCCCTGGAATTGGATTATCTGAAGTTACACCATACTTCACCTCTTCCATTCTGTCATACCACTGCCGAGTTGAAGGTTCCGAGCCCGTCTAGCTACAAGCCTCCTTCTCATCTTTGAATTTAGCTTGGAGCTTATCCCATTTATTCTTAAGTTGTCTCAGCTCCACTAAACCCCCAACTATAGGCTGCAATTTGATCATAATTTCTCTCCATTGTGTGTTAGAGAGGTTGAGGGTGCCATTAGTTACTAATTTCATCTCATTTAAGAGATTGAGGAAAGTGGAGACACCTTGATCTGTCCATTGCACATGAGACTTTCTATTCTTTGTGTCTATCACTTTTGAATTCTCTTTCTCGTGCACAACAAGAGCCAAGGCAGCTTCAGATTCAAAAGATTCACTCACAATATCAGAGGAGGCTTGAATTTCGCTCAATACTCGTTTGGATCTCCTTTTCTTTGGCTGTCTTGGTGATGGAATTGGCTCAGAATTTGTCTCCAAATGCACATCGATGGAGATCTGGCCTGTCATTTTCTGGGTCCTTCTTGGCGCCATTTTTTCAACCCGAGGAGGCACGAAAGGCTTGCTGCTTGCTGGCAAAGCAGATCGAGAGGTCTTAGATATCTGAATCCAAATAATTGTAGGGGAATAAGGAAGACTTAAAACGAAATTGAAGTCGAAAACTTAATGTATGAATGCTCAAAAAACAGAATGCAAATGGTTGCGAAATCTGACGAATACCTGGATCGTAATCGGCTAATGGCTTCGAGAAATTGGATACTTTTGCAAGAATTAGGTGGCCTTGAAGATGAAGAAGCAGGGGAATTGGCGCCCCCGATTTTCGGTGTGGGAAACATTTCGGGCAGTTTTTTCAGGCCGCGAAAATTAAGTCAAAATGAATGGTTAGTGGGCAATGAAAACGCCCCTAACGGCTGTTAGGGGCGAATCATCTCTCAAGGTGAGAGTTGGATTTTTCCACTCTCACCCATCTCTCCCATCTCTCCCCCATCTCTCATCTCTCGTATTCTCTCTCGTATTGTCTCTAATCAATCTCTAAGTCAAAGATGTGGCCAACGCTCTCTCTCTCTCTCTCTCTCTCTCTCTCTCTCTCTCTCTCTCTCTCTCTCTCTCTCTCTCTCTCTCTCTCTCTCTCTCTCTCTCTCTCTCTCTTACGAATGGTCTATTCTTCCTGCAAATTCATCAACTTATTAGAAGCAAAATACCACAGGGTACTCGTTTTACCACCCAACCGGACCAACTAGAAGAGATATCACCAAGTGAAGCTACTCCGCAAGACTGTAAGAACAAACTCTTTCTAGCCACCAACCACTGGTGTTACATGAACTCCTTCTAATGATATGATCAAACAAGGAACAAGAGAAGATACTAGAAGGTAAGGCTAGGCACATCATCAACATAGGAAGAAGGAGATCTAGTTGTGGAGTCAACTTAGGCCCCTATGCACCTTTCTAGGCATAACTTTCAACATGTAAGGAATCTATAGACAACCAAGCCCAATCTAGAAACTAGACTTCAAGGGCTTTCCAACAAGGTAAGGATCGCCGATTTCTGAGTTGTGGACGCGGAGATATCACGTCTCAAAGTTGTCCTTCTATTTATAGGTAACAACACCACCTTTTTTTTTTCCTTTTTGCTTCTAAATAAAGGTCAAGGTTTATTTTTAGCTCTCTCTTTGATAATAGCAAGGTTTAGACATACTGGATGACTTTCTTACTTGATCATATCAATAAATATTGTTCCATGCAAGGCCACTCCCCTGAGCACCATTATTAGTTATTAACCTTAAACCATATCAATTCCTCCCCTTCTTGGGATTGATCGTCCTCGATCAAGAAATTATATGGCAAATTTGACACAACCAAGTCCATGGCTACAATCTGCATAATAAAAAGTTGTCAAGTCCAGCCCTTTAGGCTAAAAATTTCCAAGTCCAGCCCTTTAGGCTAAAAATTTTCGTAACCAAGTCCATGGTTACAACCCTGATTGAATCCACAATCAGAAAATAATTTACCACAACCAAGTCCATGGTTGCGACCCTAGTTGAATCCACAACTAGAAATATCTACCACAAATTGAACATCAACTTAATTTGTCTCAACAAAATGTTTACTAACCTCCACCAGAAGCACCAACTTCTGATCAATCTCCATTCCAGTTTGCAATCTTTAGCACCAACCAAAAGACCTGCGAACATCAGGAATAACAAACATTATATTCACATGGACATGATCACCAACTCATTCCAATCTCTTGGACATGGCATCCGCTCATTCCAATCGCTTGGTCAAGAGCACCAACTCTTTCCAACCTTGAGGCACCAACCTCAGCCATAAGGATGCAATAATAAATATCTAAAGATTCTAATCACAATCCCTAAATATCAATTTCATACCAGACAAGAGGTAACCTATTTGCAATTTGCCCCTCTTGGACCTCTTGTGCTGCTTAGCCACTTAAATTTCCAACGCCTTCCATCACCCACAGCTCCGCTGGCGCAGACCGGAACTGGGCTCTGATACCAATTGTTACGAATGGTCTATTCCTCCTGCAAATTCATCAACTTATTAGAAAGCAAAATACCACAGGGTACTCGTTTTACCACCCAACCGGACCAAGTAGAAGAGATATCACCAAGTCAAGCTACTCCGCAAGACTGTATAAGAATAAACTCTTTCTAGCCACCAACCAGTGGTGTTATATGAACTCCTTCTAATGATATGATCAAGCAAGGAACAAGAGAAGATACTAGAAGGTAAGGCTAGGCACATCATCAACATAGGAAGAAGCAGATTTAGTTGTGCAGTCAACTTAGACCCCTATGCACCTTTCTGGTATACCTTTCCAACCGTAAGGAATCTATGGACAACCAAGCCCAATCTGGAAACTATACTTCAAGGGCTTTCCAATAAGGTAAGGATCACCGATTTCTGAGTTGTGGTTGCGGAGATATCACGTCTCAAAGTTGTCCTTCAATTTATAGGTAACAACACCTTTGTTTTTGCCTTTTTGCTTCTAAATAAAGGTCAAGGTTTATTTTTAGCTCTCTCTTTGATAATAGCAAGGTTTAAACATACTGGATGACTTTCTTACTTCATCATATCAATAAATATTGTTCCATGCAAGGCCACTCCCCTGAACACCATTATTAGTTATTAACCTTAAACCATATCTCTATCTCTCTCTCTCTGGTCAGCCACATACTCCAAATTTTTTTAACTCTCACCGTGTATGACGAGAGATAAAAATTATACCGTATGCCTTGAGAGATGTACGAGAGACAAATGTCTCTCGTCCTCTAACTGGCCCGTTAGGATAGTCTTCGACCGGAAAGGAGGGAGATCCACCGGGATTTTTCTTCCCGCCTCCTCTTTGGCGCCAGTTCGAGCTCGAATTATCCCACAGCCAAGATTTCGCCTCCTGGTGAGTTCCAAAATATTCCATATCCTTGTTTTCCAGTTTCTAGTGTCCCATATTTTGTGTATAGAAGTCATTTGCATTCAATCCCGGCTCAAGAATAAGACTTCTCGGCCCGTATTGCATTATTTTGATGGATCCGGTCATTTTGGGCATGATTGCCATGCTTTTGAGGGCTATTCAACTCGGGTTGGCTTTCCAAAGCTACTGTCTATATTTGATACAGGAGAATGAACGAGAAGGGTCAATGGACATTTTAGAGCAGAATGCAGAGGTAGAAGATAATATCAATTACATGTGTGCAGCATCTTAGCTTCTTCGAGATTAAGGAGGCCTCCCCGGAGATTTTGGGTATGTCCAAGGCAGACAATACAGTGGGACATCATTGATAATCATGCTTGGAATTGCCTCCCCTCTTTTGAGGATGATATGTGGCACCAGTTCTATCGGATGAAGAGGGCTACATTCGAGAAACTAGTTGGTCTTATTGTCCCTTACTTAATCAGACCTAGAATGAAGGTTAGACCCTCTGTTGATCCAGAAAAGCAGTGGCCATAGTGCTTTATTTCTTAGCTCATGGTGAAAAACCCCTGCATGTAGGTCAAAGATTTTATGTAGGTAAAGCTATTGTGCAGAAATACACAAAAAAAAAACCCTTGCTTTGGCATCCAAGACTATGCTTTACAAGAGGTTCATTGCTTTACCAACAGGCCAAAGATTGTTGGACATAAACAAAGATTTTGAAGATGCTACAGGTATACCAAATATCTTTGGAGCTGTTGATGGATCTCATATCTATTTGTATAGAAAACCATGGAGCAAAGACAAGGGTGATGACTACTACTTCAGGCACAAGAGACATTCCTGCCTATGCAAGGTGTGGTTACTCACCAAAGACTCTTCATTAATGTCTGTGTAAATAGGACTGGTTCTGTGCATGATGCAAATCAATTTAAGAAGAGTTTGTTATACAAGGTTGGCTGCCAAACAGATAATGCAGGAACCTACTGTTCAGATGACATGTAAAAAGATTAGTCAGGGCCAAATGACTGATCAGGAGGTTGTAGTTACAATTCCACCAATGCTGCTTGGGGATTCAGCATATCCTCTCGAAGATTCCTGATCAAAGTTTTCCCAGATGGAAAGGGAGCCTATGGCAGATTTAATAAAAGGATCTGTGGAGGTAGAGTGTGTGTAGAGAATGGATTTGGTATTATAAAAGAAAAATTCAGAATTCTAAAAGCATTGCCTATCCATGTTGGCAGAGTTGCCAAAATAATCCATGCTACATGTGTATTGTGGAACTTTTGTGTAATGCAAGATCTTCATCTTGATTACTTGCCATTACTATCAGATGTTCTAGAAATAGACTACTACGAGACTAAGGTTATGAACAAAAGGATGAAGAAAGAAGGGGATCAAATTCGACATATTATATTCTAGAATTTGGAATTGGTAAATGCAGACTGAGTTCTTCTGGATAACTGTTAATATTTCACAAGGCCCCCAAAAAATATCCATTATTAGTATTTTATAATAGTTTTAATATAAGAGCACTATAAAAAAGTAATATTACTTTGTGGGTTAATATGTTGAATAACTATGGCTAGTTATTTCCCACAGTTCACCATCGTGATTTTTTATGGTAGTTAATGTATTTGATTTAGTAGTGTGTTTTATTTCTATGCTTTAAGTATGTGGTCAATTACAAATATAGACACTCAATCATTAACGATTTTAGCTTTAGTTGTTTGAGTGTTTTCCTAAGAAAGTTACTTAGATTTTTTTACATGAACTAATGTGGTTTCATACAATAAAAAATGTCTCAACATTTTATCAAGCTACTAGTGGTTTTTTCTTTTATCAAGATGCTGATATTTGGATCGAATAAATGCTGCTTTGACCAATGCAATTGGTTTGGTTTAACAAATATAATAAGGCATACTCTATTTTGGAAACCATTAATGTTTGCAGACATAAAGTGGCATCCAATATCAATTTTGCGATGGATTAAATTAGTGACAGTTTATCCATCAAAATGTTATTGTTTTATTCATCAAATTCTTAATGTTTTATTCTATATGATCCGTGGTTGCCATCCAGTTCATAATAATTTTTATTGAACGTCCGTTTGCCATTTTCAAATGGAAAGATGTACACAAAAGTCATTAAAGAATGACAGTTCATGAAGACAGTTCAAAGGCCTAGGGATTTGAACCCTGGTATTTCCATCTAGCCTGGATAAGCAGCATATAATTCATTTTCCATCTCCATTTCAAAATCGTACAAATTACTTTACAAGTAATCCCATGCTTCAATTCAGCTTTCGATCAAAATAGTAGCCTCCCAATTCCTTAATAGTAGGAACGCGGAGCAGCTTCACTGAAATTTGACTACTTCAAACTCAGAAGTTTTGGGCAGCTCAGAAGTTTTGGGCAATCATCCTTATAATATGTCATTCCTGACATTTGCATGGTCTTTCTCCTGCTGCATAATGCAGCTGCATAACACAGATGATAACATTATAATATACTACTACTCTATCCAAGCGCATGGCAACAAAAGCTTAAATTATTATTAAAACATTCCGTTCTGTCATCCATTTGCACTACGGAAGGTGGTAAGCACGACTCTCTCTCCTAAAGCCCATAATTGGGAATATCTGCCAGACTGGGAAAGATCAAGACATATTTATCAAAATGTGCATACTGGACTTCAAGTCCATGTTGTTGGATACCACAAAATTGCATACTTTGACGCTTGGGTAGGATTTAGAAGCTCAACTAACAGCATATGTGTGGCAAATATCACGTACCTCTGTCCAATCTTCTTGAGGGAGATGTTCAAATCGATTGCTATGATAGGTAATGCCATCATAGCATACACTTTTAGTGATAACAGATACTTGCAACTCTATGCAATAGCCACTCCAACTGTTGATGAGGTAGATCTCCCAAGATCATCAATTAGGTAATGCCATCATAGCATACACTTTTAGTGATAACAGATACTTGCAACTCTATGCAATAGGCACTCCAACTGTTGATGAGGTAGATCTCCCAAGATCATCAATTAGGACCATGCTTCGGGTGTTAGTTGCCAACTTAGATAGTAAATAAACGCACATCTCAGATTTGTAAGCATACCACCTTCAATAGGAAAATAAAAACTATGTCATAAACAGCAAAGGTTCATCATCATATGCTATAATATACTTCATATCTTGTTTTTTTAACTATAATATGTCTTACCATGCTCGAATTTAACTCAAGATCTCGGGACTTTTTCTATCCTCTCGCAGACTTTGAAACAACGTCAAATCCAACGCATACATATGTTGCACCTGTGATCATACCTTTGTATCCATTAAACATAAATGGTTTTCCTTTGACAACATCAACCTCAAATATCCTAGCACCACCAACGAAATAATGGCCACTTGTTAAAAGGAATAATTAAAAAAAAGGCATCACTTCTTTTAATCCTTTTCTTATTCCAAGCTGCATCCAAGTTCCTTGATGCAAAGAAGAATAAAATCAATGCAGACAGAATAACGTACTCGATAGTAAAATATGCGATATGCGAATGCAGGTTCAACTTTCTTGACCACCAGGTTTCAAGAAGGATGTAAACAATCCATGAATGGCAATGTTGTAACACATATTCTGGCTGTAAAATAACCATTTCGAGGCATGAAAAAGGCATATGCCCAAAACATAGCCAGAAATTTGAGAGATCTATGTATACCTTGTTGTGGGGATCCTACAGAGACCTTTGTGAAAAAAACCTACAAGAAAAGACCAAGAAGAGCACAGTGTCAAATAAGAAATTAAACAAAAGAATAAAATTTGAGCACAAGATGAATCGGTAAGACAACAGAGAATTATCGGCTTCGTAAAAAACAATTGGGCTCTCTGATAAATTCCCAAAAGTCAAGTTCTTGATGGCTATGGCAGATGGTATGCGCTGTAGATACAGGGAGCCGACTCCAGCACTCTGCAAAACCCTAAACTATAGCAAAGGAAATCCGATCCTTGGTCGCGTTGCCGCCTTCTAGCAAGCAATAGGTCTAGGTAGTAGGGTTTGAATAATATATATGTAGAATAATTGTTAAGAATTTAAATGATGTATTATGGAATTTTGGATCTTTATGCCCCAAAAAAATTTGAGGCACTTACATCACTATGGGCACATTTGCAGCCAACCTTGCCAGATTTGGGTAAAATATTAGCTAAAATGGACTAAAAATTAACAGATTTTTATTGCCGCTTCCTTTTTCTTCCCCGACTTAGATTGGTGAGCGATTTTTTTTTTTTTTTTTTTTTTTTTTTTTTTTTTTTGAGAAACGGCAGTGATTATATTATATTACATGCAAAGGGTACATAGTAATACAAAATACAGAGAGTAACTCTGTTATAAGGCCATAGTTAAACAAAATGGCCTATCGCTCCAGAGGAGGCTATTTTTAATAAACTAGAACACTGTTTGGATATGTAAACCAAAGAAAAACAGGAAATATTATCACCAAAACATCAGGATAAGGACTTCAGCAGCTATCTCAGTCATCCATAACTCCATCCAGCGATTTAATTTGATGCGAAGTAGAGGAATATGAATCAGAGGAAATAGAGTAATGTAACAGGGGAAAGGAATAAGAGTTGATTTCCCTGAGGCATTTTTTACCTTTGACTTCCAAGCCATGATGCAGCTTACTCCATTCCCATGAGACCTCTGACCCGTCCTTGTTGCATATGTGGCCCTAAAACATGTATGAATAATGCCTCTACTACATCATGCTACTACATGGTGTAATTTCAACAAAAGCCGCTCTTTACCCCCGGCGAGGCTTTTACCTTCGCGGCTCGCCCACCACCTCAACCCTCATACGATGTGAATCCCACAAGGGCATTTCATATAATACGTATTTGAATACCCCCGTGGATTCAAATATAAGATCACCTTCACATCCCTATTGGTCACTTTTACATCCATATCTTCGTGCGAGAGTTTCCATTTTGACATTCTTCATTTATCCATTCCTTATCGCAACCTTATCGCTACGTGCAACCTTTTTTATTTATTTTTTGCTCAACCATTGCATTACAAACCATTGGATTTTTAAGTCCAAACAACAAATACATCAAAATGTATAAGCCCGGCGGAAGCAGAAATCATGCCAGCGCAAATCAGACTCAATCATTTAAAGCCCGGTGGAAGCACAAATCCGTCAAGAACCAAGAAACCAGAGGCGTCAAGGATCAAAAACCAAATATGAATAACCGTTTCAACATCCCTGACCAAGCATGGCCATGACGATCGGATAAGACGAGCTGTAGCAGATCTGAGATAAGAATCCAAAATCAAGCTTAAAGAAAGAACAGAAACAATACATCCACATCAAGAACGAAATCCAGAATACGAATTTGAAGCAAGCACAAAAAGAGCCCTTCCTGGTGCCCTGCAACAGATCTACTGACTGGGGAGCTCAACTCTGGCGAAAACTAAGTAGGTCTGGTGTAGAGAAATGATGAAGAACAGTGCAAGAAATCCAAAAAAGAGATATCTGTAGGTGCAGCAACCAAATTCCCCACCATCGCTCTATGGTACAGCCAAACTGGAAGCCCATGTGACACCCATAAACTGTCTAAACATAAACCATTCAAGCTAACTAAACAAGAACGAGAACCAAAATATTTAAAACCCTCCCCAACCTTTAAAAAACAGATGCAAATCATCTATTGCAAACCTTATCCATTCATTTCAATTCATTACAATACATTTACTTTGATATCTACCTAAAACTTCCTTGGAAGTAAATTGCATGCGTCCAGAACAACATACAAGCTACCTGCAATGCAAGAAGGTTTGCCACATATTATCAAAGTATGTCATATATCGCAAAGTTGCATGCTATAATGATCTTTGAAAATATACGTATTCTTTCTTTGTAACAACCGTCAATCGTTATGGCTGTTGGATCAGCTATTAACTTCCAAATTAAATTGTCTTCCTCTATTCTTCGAGTTAAGCTGCAACCATCAGATTGCCCAAATTTAGAGGGACCATCTCGTATTCCGTTTAGTCATTAAGATAACTTTGTAAAATATGCATTCTATTTGGTTCTACCAATAATGCTGCCTATTAAGAAGCCACACTAATACGCTCTTTTGTAAACTTTGTGATGAAAAGTTGAGGGATTCAAATATCTAAATGTGGTTAATATATGGTGTAAGTATACCTATCAAATTTGCTAGAAGAGGAGGTTTCACAGGCAATGCATATAATAAAATGTGCCTTACAATGTGTATATTGGGAACATCTGAGACAATTATTAGACCTATGTTTTGTTCAATGAGATAATATCTATATTTGGCACATACTCATTGTATGTGCCAAGCAACCATGATTTAGATGATTAAAACCATGTCAAAATCTTATATAATGGTTTTAACAAACCATTATTAGTTTTAATGAAGCACTATGTATGCATGGATATGTGGAATCTGTCTCATAAACCACAATTGGTTTTAAAATACCATTGTACAACATTGATAACAACATCAATAACCACTATAAGTTTCGACAAACCACTATAACAAGTGGTTTCTTCTACTAAATTAATTTATGCATAAAGAACTACATATATGATGTTTAAATATAATTGTTCTTTTTTGGGCTCCTTGTGTTTGAGTACACTATGCTGTCATCTGTTATGCAAATAGATAAACTCATGTGAACTAGTTATTTGAGCAGCATAATTAAATGGTTCCTTTCCAAAATTCTTTCTTGTTTTCTCTTAGTATATTCTAATACCATAATAGTCATTGTTGTTTGCAGTTGGAGTGCATTATTTGTTTATATTCAAGATTGAATGGTCGAGCTTTTTTTGGTCAATGCACTATTCGTTTGGCATTGACCAAAAAACTGTAGCATTGTGTATTGTCCAGAATTTTTTTTGGTTCTTGTCACTTTATGAATACTGCATCTTTCTTCATTGTTTAACTATGAACAGTTGTAAGAACAAATGGTCGAATTGAAACCAACTTGCACATGAAATCACACTGATTGCACTTAATTCACACAGATCCAATATGTAAACAGAATCAACATTTAGTAATTGAATGATGAAGTACATTTAGAGGTTCTGTTAACAGATTTTTTGGCAAACTTAAAGAAACATTGCAAAACCTTAAAGATCACTGATAGACTTTTGTATATTACTGTACTTATTGGAATGATAAGCTATTTTGTAAGGCCAGATGATATTCTACTCAAACTTTTATGTTATGCTACTGAATTCTTTCTGTTTTTCTGCACAGATTTGACAACAGGGATGGAAGAGTCTTTCTTTTGAAATTTTTTTAAATTAAAAAAAATTCAAAAGAAAGACTCTTCCATCCCTGTTGTCAAATCTGTGCAGAAAAACAGAAAGAATTCAGTAGCATAACATAAAAATTTGAGTAGAATATCATCTGGCCTTACAAAATAGCTTATCATTCACATAAGTACAATAATATACAAAAGTTGTGGTAAAAAAAGCACTGATTTACATGCAGACTTATATTAGCCGAGATCTTTCCAACACAGGGTTATGTATGCAGATTAACTTAGCCGAAACTTACATTAGCCGAGAAGGGTTAGCTAAATACAACAACTAAAAAAATCCAGTCATATTCTTCCTCAACAGAATTCGCACGCAAAAATTGGGCTTCTCACTTCGTACATGCACCAGGCATCTCCATTTTTCAGAAAGGTAACTTCCAGATACAAAACTTGACGCAGTTCTGCTGCTTCAGCCCAATATAACAGCAGCTCCTCGATCCTTATCCCCATTTCGTAATATCCCATGACAACGCTTTGGGATATCGTTTGGTGGTGCCTTCTCACATTGTGGTGGAAGAATCGGCTTGACTAGCCATGGACATGGAAGAAGAGCTTGATCCTAAACACGAGCTCGAAGGCGAAAGAGAGTAGGAAGAGGAGCTCGAGCTTGAAGGCGGGGCGGGGGAGGGGGGGAGGGAGCGCCGAATCAATAACTTTCTTCGTGCCATGCAGAAGAGAATAGGAAGGGACATTTCACGCCAACCTATGTAGGGAAATTTGTGCCATTATGTTCTGTTTAAGAATGGTATCTCATGATGTATAAATTCAGCTTTTTGCAGAATTTGACATCATGTCATGCACATAAATCTAAGAGGCAATTAAACTTTATGAAGCATCTATTTCATGAAACCAATCATTCAACAATTGAAGTAACTGAAACACATAATTAAAAATTACATAACTCTGAAATCTTTTGAATAACAAAATTACAGAACACTTACCTAAGAATTCTGTTTGGATGATGCAAGCTTGGCAATCTCGATAAAGGTGTCCTTTGTCATCTGACAAATACTTTGTGTCATGCTGACCATGGATTCAACAATTTTTAGACCGTTTGCTCTCTCATTGTCTCCAATTCCTTGATCAATTCTACTTTCTTCAATTAATCCTCCCTCATGAACTCCAATTTCCTTGCTTCATTCTCACCAAAACTGTTTGCCATTTTAGATATTCTTGTTGCTATGTCTTCATCTATGTGAACTCGTGATCTTCTTTTAGTTGTTGGCTTCCCACACACTCCTGGCTTAATGCAAGCTGCTGATCTTGGGCTTGTCTCAGAGATATTGCAGCCACTTGGTGTTTCTTTGTCACTATTTTCTTTTTGAGCACTTGAAATGTCCTTACTGCTGTGATTCTCATTACCAATAGGGCTGTTAGGACGGTCAGGAACACCTCCAGTATTGTCAACATTTATGAATTCCTCTTCCACAAAAGAGACTTCAATACCAATTGTCTCATAGAATGCTTGAGACATGAATTCATTTGTGAACATTTGAGCTCCCTCAAGTGCCTCGGGACCAAAAGATTCATCATCTCCACCACCAGGTATGTCTCTCTCATTAGTCTGTCCATGCTTTAAATCTTCCATGAATTCAAACCATGGCCAACTCGAAGGTTCTGCACCAGTCCTATTTGAAGCTTCTTTTTCATCCCTAAATTATATCTGCAACTTATCCCATTTGTTTCTCAATTGCCTTAAATCTTCTAAACCTTCCACTGAGTGTTGAAATTTGATCATGATCTCTCTCCACTTACTGACAGAAAGATTAATATTTCCATTGTTATGAATCTTATACTCTTTCATCAAGGATAACATTGTACCAATTGCATTGTCAGACCAATCAACCGGCCGCTTTGTTGTTTTGCTTTGAATGGCATCAAAATCATTATGAACAATCAAGGCCAAGGAATTTTCAGGGGGCATCGACTCACCAGGATTTGAAGCTAATGTCTTTTTCTGCTTCCTCAGATTGCGATCATTTGCACCTTGAGGCTGAGAACCGATCTGCAATGCATTGGATTCAAGAATTTGGCCAGTCATCTTCTTTGGCCTCTTTGAAGGCAATTTCTCGGTTCTAGGAGGCACAAAAGGTTTCGCATTCTTTGGAAGAGCGATCTAGTAACTCTAGTCATGATTGAATGCCCGGTAGAACGAAATTGACAACAAATTAGTTCTTGATCACAATTTACATCAGAAATTTACAAGAACAGTTACAAACCTGAAACTGGAAATCCTATTGTCAATGCTCGAGGATATTGAATTGCAAGGCCGATCTCTTAACCTAATGCGGAATTGAAGTGGTGACTACGCGGATAGATCAGAGAAAGAAAATGGAGATCATAACAGGGGGTCCAAATTGGTGGCTCAAATTCTAGAGAGTTTTGGGCGCTAAAAATGAGAAACCGGCCTTTATGCCCCTAACTATAAAACAAGCGAGGGGTTAATGGAAAAACGCCCTAACAATAGTTAGGAGCCATTTGTCTCTCAAAGGAGAGCCAAATTTTTTTACTCTCCCTTCATCTCTAGCCATCTCCCATCTCTCCCAATCTCTCAAGTTGTCTCTCGACAAGCATGTGGCCAACACATCTCTCTCTCTCCCCTCCCTCCCTCCCTCCCTCCCTCCTTTCATTTCCTTTCTTTTTCAACCTTCTATGCAGGCTTCCATATCAATGTTTCAAAGCTTTCCATACAAGGATTCCCTCCTAAATTGTGGATACACTTTGATCCGAGTGGTCTTAATTATTAGAAATCAAATAAATTCAAGCAAGATTGCTTCGATTGTGATAGCAACTATGGTAGAGTGATCTTAAAATTAGTTAGGAAAACTTCCATGCTTTGCATTGCATCGAGTTCATTATTGCTGAATTAAAGGCCTCTAATTGGCATCACGGCGGAATGAAACCCTAAAAACTCCTCAATGGGCATCATGGACAAAGGTTTTCTGAACAAAAACGTGATCTCATCTTTTATCTCAATAACTAAGAAAATACAAACTCTAGCGTGGCCCTTTGTGTTGAAATTGCTAACCTGGTGAAGACGCCTTTTGGTATTGAAGGTTGTTGAATTGTTAACATATGCATATAACATCTAATCATGTGTTTGATGACTGCGCATGCATATAACTCTAACAATGTTATAATTTCAAATGCGACAAGCTCAATGCTTGTTCAATGTGTGAGCTTGAATTTATTTTCTAGGATGTTATAAAATGTCTAATTTGCAATGAGTGTCATAACATGGTAGTTTGATTATGATAGCAAAATGATAAAGTCGATAAAGTACAATTGGATAACACCTATAGTCAACATGCTTCTTTAAAGTTAGCTAAGATCTAAGAACACAAAAAACTAGTGGATTATAAGAAATTGAAAAATTGAAATGGGCCTTCATAGTTTAGGGAGACCAAATGGCCTATGGACCCAAACAAATAAAGAACAACCAACCTATTCCCCACGTCCAGGATTTTCGAGACAAAACCTTAAGCGGGATTTTCGGCGGTTTTGTGGGGAAAACCTTAGCGGTAATAATCTTGTTAATGAACCATATATCAATATAGTGATCATGAGCACAATTGAGACCGTAAGCCTAGTACCTCCCCGAATATAAGATGCTAGCCCTCTACGGAAGACGTTCACCATCACAAATAGTGGTTGGTTAGGTGTAACCAAACCCGTATATCGCACTTTCGGGTGCAAATGCCGGACAATTCTCAAAAATGTGGCACTCATCTTCAATAGATCCTAGTTGGCAAAGATTGTCAAACTCTATTTTCTCGCTCTTCTTCTTGGGCCCATACCTCTCTCAATTCAAGGGCAATGTGCTCATATGCAAATGGATGCAATCATTCTTTGCTTTCTCATATGTGAATGTGTTAATAGGTACCCCCAACCCCAAGTTTATGGATTAATCTAGTTTTTAGTGCAATGTTCTTAATGAGCTCCGCAGTATTGTTAACCCAAAGCTTACTTAAGAAACATGTGTCCAAATATCGGTAACTATAATTTGCACTACTTTTATCTTGACCTTGGTAAGTGAAGGAAGGTCGCCACTAACTTTCATTTTGTGAATGTAATTTGATGTGAAACTTAAGTTTTGATCTTGAACTATCACAACTACCACATCATCTAGTTCAATAAACAAGTGCAAGGCCACGATCTAGTATGCATCATCTTGGGAAACCATCAGAGGACAACCTTTAGTCATTGGATTTCATAGAATTTTCTATAGGTTGGATGCAAAGTGTATAAAAGTGAATCTTGCACGTTCTACACAAACACTTTTATGCAGGACCCTCGTATTTACACTAGGTTCTCTAAACAACAATTGATCCTTTATGTCTTCCACAAGGTTTCATTATGTGGGTCTCCTATGTTGGACAATGGAAGAGAAAGTCAAAGCAATAGTTGAAACAACATTTTTATATGAAGATTCAAAAATGTACAATTTCCAAGGTCGACTTGTTTCTTTATAAACAACTCAAGGTATTAAAACAAGTGGAAGTAGTGATATGGTCTCCTTCCTCCATAAATCTCTTTTAATAGTTTGTAAAAGGGAAACCATCCATTGATAGCGTGCTCTATCCCTTCCACAAAATGCAATTGAATGTATTTTTGCAGATTAAAGTTGGCAATAGGCAAGGAACAAGATCTTAACATCTCAAAAGCTAGAGATTTTCACCCCATTAAAGCTGACTGAAAGCATGCCAGTAAAAGAGCCATATTTTACGTAACAGAAGGTAACTCTCTATATCATAATGAAACAGTAGGTGAGCTCATTGACCTTGCCCTCCTTTCTTCCCGCTAAATTTTATTGGCTATCAACTTCTTGTAAGTACATATGTACTGCTAGAAGGGCAAGGCTAAATTGAAGCTTCACTTGTACCTACCAGCAAGTTATTTTCCTTGTAAAACAATGTAACTTGAAAAATTTCCAACCATATATTACAGATGACAACATGTACTTACATTGTAAAGAATTGTATGTATAACGTTCAAAAACAGAATGAGTCACTACTGCCTGTATGTAAGCATCAGAGAAAAAAAAGTCACTAATCAGGTAGATTTAGAAGTTGTGCTCCATAAGCTTCCATTGTGACTGGATTTTGAAAGAAGACTGCCACTCCACTTTTTGTCTTTGCATACCCTTCCCAAAGTGAGAAAGTGACCTGTGCATTCACAGGCTTTGGATGGCCAGTCCTTTTAATGTGCAGGCTTTCTCCAGCCCTCTTACCACAAAATCATTTGTGAGCATTCTGCCTTTATTTTCACCCCTTTCACAATTGGTAACCAGTCCATTCTGGTAGATGGCTACCATTACATCAAGAGCGAAGGTGTCGACTTTGATTTTCAAACTTATTTTGCAGAGAAACTTGCAAACGACAGCTCCGAAAAGCCTTTCAAAAGTTGCCTGCAATGAATAACAATTAATTCAGTCAGCCAGTTTCACACGCATATTTAAAATTCAAATCTTCCAACTAGTCGACCCTTTTAGCTAATATGAATCCCTTATTGTAATTTCTAATCAAATACAGATGTCTCCCTCAAATACAATTCACAACTGCAAATGGCATTAAATATTTGGATCCATGTAACATATATTCTCTGATCATTCCCAGCCAAATGCAGACTTACTGCAAATTAGATCTACAATCAAAACATGATATGAAGAAAGTGACAAAATCATGTTTTTATAAACTTACCTTGATTTCAGGTTCAGGAAATCGAGGAGCAGAATGTATAAGACCCAATATTGGATCTATTGCAGATGCAATACAATGGGATCTTCCTTGAACAACCACTTCAGGAGTATAAATTGAATCCTGTTGCAAAGCCTGACCATAAGATCTCTGTCTCAAAGTCCAAGCACTACTGGCAAAAGGGTCACGCCAGCCCAAATAGTCCCAATAATCAACATGAAAAAGCTAATACCACAATTGGGACTTCTAGAGCAACTTCCTCAGACTTGCCTCCGCCAACTTTGGAAATAAGAAGATCTGCAGAAGGGCATGAAGTGCATCCTTGGGAAGTAAACATTTCTACCAATACAGCGCCCTGGGAACTCTTTTGCTGCCTTAGATCCTGCATTTCCTTGCTTTCTTTGAATCTTCAGGATTGCTTGCATTTTGCTGCTTAGTCCCGGTATCTGCTGTACTGGAGTTCACCTTGCTAGCTTTTTCTGCTGCCGACCTCTGTCTAAACAGCAACACAGCCTACGCAACATTGTGAAACAAGAGCCACTAAAGATTTGGCTCTGGTTTTCCAATTTTCCAAATTTAAAAAACCCAGTTGCCGCAGATCTAAGCTAAATCTACATATACAAAGAATGGGTCGAAAATCGATCAAGAAAATCAGACTTTTACCGGAAACAAGAAGCTCTGAGTAGTGGTCTCTAAAATGTATGATTTATAGAGCGCCCAAGTCTGGAGGCAGCTGCAGAGGCGATCGATCGTCCCCTAAGGCTAGATGTCGGGGGCGGCAGAAAAAAACAAGGCAAGGCGAAAAAAGGACAAAAATAAGAGCAGGGGGAGACGATTTATTCATCCAGCACACGTACAAATGGACGGCAGATCCTTGATAGTGGGACACGTATTCTCTATACTATTTTGCTTCCATATATCCATTTCATTTTATTATCCCTCCATTTTTAGAATGATCTTTTTTTCGGCCATTGGGAATTAGGGTGCACGTAACCTAGAGCTTTCTACCGTGCTAATCCCTAAGATTATGAAAGAACAGGGATTTTTTTTTCCTCAAAAGGACGACGAATTGTATTATACCATAATATTAACAATATAGAAGTTGGGTCCGTTTCTTCCTCATTCGTGCATTTTCCTGGCGCCACGTGGCGCGTCCTAACGGCTGAATGGCAATTGGGTTAATGTTATCTGGCCAAATTTACCAGCGTTGTGTTACTTGTTCTTCGCTTTGTTTTTAGGGTTCTTCATTTTAAGTCCAGCGCGGTTACGATGAAGCAGTGCAAATAGATCGTTGGCTCTTCTTCCAGTTTGAAGCAAAGCAAATAGATCGCCGATTCTTCATGCTCGCCGCCATAACAGAAAGCATTTTCTTGCCGGATCCATTTTTCTTTGTTGGTTTCAGTGATCCGGTCCGGCCAACGCCGACCCCATTTGAAAAACCCGAATGGAGGCCCCAACCTCCATTCCCCTATACAAATACACTATCAAAGGAGGGAACAAAAGCCTGCAGGATAATCACAACCCACCTATACATGGAAGTAAAGACTCACAAATAAACCTCAAAAATTAGGTGTCTCTTGGTTCACGATCTAAACTACCCTCCTACTTTTTATTCTAGCAAGACATATGCCTTTTTCCTCCCTACTTTGAACCAAGTTATAGGGTTATTTTCACATTCTTAGGATTGCGTCTCGAAGCAATTTCTTGTTGGGGTCTCCTTTCTTGTATAAGGGAATCGCCCGCTAGGTGACATTCCAGCATAGTCAAAGCCTGTTGATGCCATGATGGAATGTCGACCAACAAGTGATTCGTTTAACGTCAAGGCAAGTGGGTCCGTGTTCTTGCTCGATACTCATCATCATTTTGTCAAGAATGGAAAATGGGTCCACAAAACCCCGGAGAATCCCGGTTCTTCTTGCCTTGACGTAGTACAATGGCATGGGCTTTGTTACCGCCCCAGACCGCCCGCCTCACACCTGGCCTCCCGACTCCAGGTCATGGGGCAGCAAGAATGGCTTCCCCATGCCATTCTACATAACATGAAGTTTGGCGTATCCACTCACAAAATTGTGTGGGTATTTAAGTACACTTGACACTGATCAAATATATGTATTTTAAAGAAAATAGTCCAAAACTTAGCATGTGATGCGCCCAAGTTTTTGGTAGATCATGAGCAAGATTTGACCCATGGTTTACTCCTAAATGGCCCGTGATTTTTTCTTTATCCTTTTTTGTTTAAAGGATGACAATTTTACTATGAAGAAAAATCAAGATGCATACCAGAAAGGATCGATACCCCAAAACCTAGGAAGAAAAAATAGTCCACTAAATAGCCACCCACCACAAGCATTGTACAATAAAGTCATTGTGCCATCTTGAGGCATTTAATGACCTCATCACAATCACCCATGTTCTACAACATTCAGATGAGGATTTTGGCTACATGTACTTTCACTCTCCTATATGGCCTCGTGAGAGTGGTTGACCTCCCACAAAAATCAAGTGCTCTGTAGTATTTCTATTGTGCAACTTTTTTGAATGCGAGTGTCTAGGATCGCCAAGAGTTACCTTAGAGCTAAGGGTTAGGGATATTGTCGCCGAGCTATCACCTTGTCCGTGGACAAATATAACTTTTCCGAAGTTGGCTTATATATGGAAAATAGGATGCACATCAACTTCATTTGAAAGCTCTAACTTATATGTTATCTCATTGATCCTTCTTAACACCTTAAAGAGTCCAACATATTGGGGTCAATTTGGGAATCTTTTCCTTGACCAATGGTTTCAAAGTCCCAATCTTGAGTGCTGAAGGGTAAACAATTCGTAAAATGTATACTGCCTTTCTTTGAAGGTTAATCTCTACAATGTTTGTTGAAAGACTTAGATGGCTCAATCTTTGTTTTGCATTTAACTTTGCTCTAAACTGATATAATATGGTTTGTATATCTTCCCATCCTATCCATCCTACCCATCATGGCCATAAAGGGATTTATTAAGAGATTCATTTTAGTACCTGTGTGTGGTACGCATTGTTATGGGTAAATTTTACACAAGGCAAATATTTTTCTACTTGATCGATTTTCAAACACAAAATATCTTAATATATCCTCCGTGATCCTCATAATATATTTTCTTTGACCATTAGTTTAGGGGCTTATTTTCACTACTCATAATCGAGACTTTACTCCTAACCTCTTCATGAAATCTTTCCAAAAATGCCTCCCCGCGGAACTTAGAGACCCTGATCACTTACAATCCTTCGCGGGCGTAACAAATGTAGGGTGCACAACTCGTAGGTACTCCTTTGTCACATCTTGTCCAAAGTTGGCATCAATTTAGTGCTAAGAACTTTGCATATTTTGTCAAACAATCAACCATCACTAGTACTTGTGTGTTTTTGTTGATTGGATCAAGGGGGTGCAAACTATGAAATCCATACTTATGCATTCCCTCCTACAAAAGGTATGGTAATGGTCGTAACAACCCGCATCTTGCCATGATCTCTGCTTTTTACAGCCTTTTGACATACTTGGCAATCGCGGATACATAAGATTTTAAATCTTGTTTCATAGCGTACCAAAAGAATCGCCTTTAATCAATTCGCATATCTTCCATCCTTCACGGGCCTTGCTTTATGCAGTATTATGGAAGTCGTGAAGGATCTCCTTCCCTAAGATTGCCTACTAAAGGTACATAAATGCCCCCTAATTTCATACCCAAAGATTACTTTCGCTTTTGGTTGATCTTGATCCTTCTCATAGAAATCGCTGATTTGAAGCAATCCCACTCTAGAGATGCCATCCCATCGATATATTATATTCTCAAAAGGTCATCCAAGAATCAGGTTATCTTTTTCCCCGGTGTTTATTTCAAGTGGAATTTATGTAAGAAATCCAACCAGCGCTTTGTCTCGGGGATTTACTTCCCCTTGCAAAAATTCCAATGGTTTATGGCCCTGTGAATACTATAAGCTTGCATGGTTTTGTTGGTAACTCGGACTCAAGTAATGCCGCCAAGTTTTTAAGGTATGAACTATAGCCAACAATTCTTGTTCATAAGTGGCATAGTTGTTTACACGCTGTACAATAAAGTCATTGTGCCGCCTTTAGGCATTTAATGACCTCATCACAATCACCATGTTCTACAACATTCGATGAGGATTTTGCTACATGTACCTTCACCTCCTATGTGGCCCTCAGAGGGTTGACCTCGCCACAAAATCAAAACAAGTAAGTCGGCAGAGTATTTCTATTGTGCAACTTTTTGAATGCGGTAGTGTCTAGGATCGGGCCTCAAGCTACCTTAGAGCTAAGGGTTAGGGTATTGTTGCTCTGAGCTATCACCTTCCTGTCCTGGACAATATAACTTTCCCCTTGGCTTACATGGAAAATAGGATGCACATCAACTTCATTTGGAAGCTCTTAACCTCATATGTTATCTCATTGATCCTTAACACACCTTAAAGAGTCCAAAGATATTGGGGTCAATTGGGAATCTTTTCCCTTGACCCAATGGTTTCAAAGCCCCAATCTTGAGTGCCGTAAGGGTAAACAATTCAGAAAAATGTATACTTTCTTGAAGGTTACTTCTCTACAATGTTTGTTGGTGACTTAACGCATGGCTCGATCTTGAGCTCTTTTACGCTTGCTCTACACGGGGCCATATGGCTTGTATATCTTCTCCCTATTGCCTCGGCGCCAAGGCGCCTCGGGCGCCGCTCGAGGCCTGCCCGAGCGATGCAAGTTGATGGATGGCGCTGAGAGCAGCCGCAAAGGAAGGATGGCTCGCGGTGTGCCCCCGAGTGGATGTCCTACCGCTGCAGGCATACCGGGTGCCGGGCCTTTGGTGCGTGGCCGGAGGATGGGTGAGGAGGCACCTCCGGGATGGGCGACATTTCCCCTCGAAAGCTTTTTTTCGAGCTTTCCCGGGCGTGTTCCGGATATTACGCGATATGCGCCTCGCTTCAAAGACCCGGGGCCAAGAGGTTACGGGTTCTGAGTTGCTTGGTGAAGCCTTGCCTCATTGAGGTATGAAGGTATGCTTGTTGGCTTGTGCAACAACATATGGATTTTGGATCGTGAGCGCCTGATAGTCATCCCTCGCAACGTTTTTCCCCTGTGTGGTTTTTAATCCGGTCATGATGGTTGTGTTCTAGCTCACGCTGTGCTTTTGGTTTAAGGGCTTCGCCCATGTTCTTGTTTGGACTTCTGGCCCCGTGACTTCGTCCCTTGAGGTACTTGGTCCCATAACCCCATTGGGTTCCGTGGGACTAAAAAATTTTTCCTTCCTTCCTTCCTTCCATCCTATCCATCCTACCCATCATGGCCATAAAGGGATTCATTAAGGGATTCATTTTAGTACCTGTGTGTGGTACGCATTGTTATAAAGCGAAATTCTACACAAGGCAAATATTTTTTCCACTTGGATCGATTTTCAAACACAAAATATCTTAATATATCCTCCGTGATCCTGTTAATATATTTCTTTGACCATTAGTTTAGGGGCTTATTTTCACTACTCATAATCGAGACTTTACTCCCTAACCCCTTCAATGGAAATCTTCCAAGTAAAAATGCCCCCTCGGAACTTTTAGAGACTGGACATCACATAACCAGCCATGGCAGACCAAATGCGGTGCAATAACTCGTGAGGTACCCCTTTGTCACATCTTGTCCAAGCAGCATCACCAGAGTGCTAAGAACTTTGCATATTTTGTCAAAACAATCAACCATCACTAGTACTTGTGTGTTTTTGTTGATTGGATCAAGGGGGTGCAACTATGAAATCCATACTTATGCATTCCCCTTTACAAAGTTGCATGGGTAATGGTCAATAATCCTAGCATCTTGCCATGACCGCTTTTTAGCTTGACATAATGCGGCACTGTTACATAAGATTTTAAATCTTGTTGCATACCGCATCAAAAAGAATCGCTCTTTAATCAATTCGTGATATCTTCCATCCCTAAATTTTGCTTGGGGTATTATGAAGTCGAAAGGATCTCCTTCCTAAGATTGCCTACCAAAAGGTACATAAATGGCCCCTAATTTCATACCCAAAGATTATTTTCATTTTTGGTTGATCTTGATCCTTCTCATAGAAATAACTGGATTTGTCGGAAGTAATCCCACCATTCTAGAGATGCCATCCCATTGATATATTATATTCTCAAAAGGTCATTTGCAACCGGGTTATCTTTTTTTCCCCGGTGTTTTATTTCAAATGGAATTTATGTAAGAAATCTAACCAAGTAAGCTTGTCCGGGATTTACTTCTTGCAAAAATTTCAATGGTTTATGGCCTGTGAATACTATAAACTTCTGCATGGTTTTTTGTTGGTAACGCTTCGACTTCAAGTAATGCCGCCAAATTTTAAGGTATGAACTATAGCCAACAACTCTTTGTTCATAAGTGGCATAGTTGTTTTTTGCGTAATTTAACTTTAAGGCTCTCATAAGCCACAACATGCCCTTGTTGCATCAAGATTGCCTTGTAGAGCTTGTCTACATGTACCTGGTGTAAACCATGGGCAAATTTAAATCTTGAATTTTTCAAGGTGGTTCGGAGATAAGACCTTTAATCATCAAAAGGCTTTCTTTTGCTCAATCCCTCAAACCACCCTCCAAACCCAAAAAATGAAAAGCTTTGTCCCTTTTTGGTAGATCCGTAAATGGGAGCAGCCACCTTGAAAAAGTTCTCGTGGAACAAATTTTCTATAAATAAGTGGCTAGGCCTAGGAAGCTTCCTCACATCTGGCACAATACTAGTTGTGGCCATTTATTTTCCGCTCATACTTTTGTCTAGATCCGGGCCAATCCCATTTCTCGAGACCATGTGTCCAAGAATGCCACTTGTTGCTTTTAGAGAATCATACTTGGAGAGTTTGGCAAAATATTTGCACCCCTCGAGCAATAGCAACACATTTTCCAAGGTTCCAACTATTCCTTTACTCCTTGGAGTAAACTGAAATATCCACCAAAAATATTTCGATAAACGTATCTAAATACCCTTTGAAACATATTATTATTCATTTAGCCGCATAATCTGGCTGAATACAAAGGGCATTATTAAAGTCAAAACACCATGGTTGGTTCAAAAGCCATTTTGGGTTCATACCCTTCCCTAGTGCTAATTTAATGATATCCACTTATTATATCAATTTGAGAAATATTTTGCTCCCACTAAACGATCCTCTATATCATAATTCTAGGCATTGGGTAATGATCCCGATCATAGCTTTAACCCTATAGTCACTACACATGCACATGTTTCCCCATCCTTTTCTTTACAACATCATAAAATTTCGCTTCAAATGGTGACTTGTTTCGCTTAATGAAACCTTTTGGAGCAATTTTGAATTTGTTTTTAACTTTTTGCTCCAAGGGACTAAGTCTATATGGCTACCGCCACCGTGCATAGTTACCGACTTCAATTCAATCTCATCGAGATTTCAGAATGGTACTCCTCCGAGAGTTCATTTGGAAACGATCCCGATATATTTGTTAAGCAAACTCAAATTTGTTATCCTTTATCCATAGCATTTATTTGTATCGAATCTATGGGGAGTCGGCACATAGACAAAGATATTTTTCATTAATATTGGAATGAAAGAATGTCTTGCTTTGTATAGCAGCTTACAATTTAAGGGAAGCTACATATGAGCAATTTAATATTTATTTTCAAGCAGACGGTCAATCCTTGTCGAAGCCTCTCAGAAGAGAGGGTTTTTAGCGTCGGGCAAGGTTCAAATGGCTACACATTCACATACTCTTACAGTAACAGCTCTACTACAACCATGACCAAAGGATGGTGGCCAGTTCATAATACCAACTTATTAGATTCACTCCATAAGTGACCAATTTGATATACGCCAAGATATATGCCAACTCTTTCAAACCCTTAAGGCGCAATATCCCAAAATATTATGACTAGCAACTTGTTGTGTAGGCTATTTACACCATGGAATACCCTTATATTTCTAGGATTATGCTCAAGCTCTATATTGGCCAAGCACATGGACATAATTTGCTACTTGTGGGGCTAAAATCAGCCAAGTGTAGGGACATAATTTTGCCACTTGTAGGGGCTATTTTTTGGGAGGGGGGAGAAGGGGATCAAAAATTGTTTTGATTCAATTTGCAATTTGCATTTCTAATTTGTTCTTCATCATCCTTCCTAATCTACTTCATCTTCCCAACTCAAATCAAGGTTAGTCTCCCCATTTATCAAGTACCTCAGCAATATGCTTTTTAGTGAGATTCATCCTAACAATCCATTTGGCTTCTACCTACATTCAACATGTTTCATACGCCCAAATGATCTTATAGTAAATCTTTTAAGTTAGTTAGATAGCTATTATTTTAACATCTACAGGGACCTCTCACAGCCAGCCATAGTTCATATTATTAGTGGACTCTAGGCGTCTCTACCTAATTACTCAGGCCAATGGCCTAAAGCCTAGCATGCATTGTTTGCACAACCCATAGAGCATCATAGAAACTCTAGACCGCCTTGCCGCATTGCCATCATCCTTACGCGGATATGTATGGATATGGCCAATGCAATTTTTTGGGGAAAATGTTACCTATAATTTTGGCATTTAAGTTACAACCTCTTGCGCGACATGATTCAAAAGGCCAAATCAAACTATACTTAGCAAATTATCCAAGGTGTGTAATGGCCAATATATTATGCCCCACAACAGAATAGAATACATTTGTGTCCATGTGGTCGTGGAGGTCATTGGACTTAAGGTGAAAGAATCATGCAGCCACCCCAAAAGGGGTTGCTACCATTCCAAGTAACACTTAACACATTGTAGCTATCCCGCGCATCCCTTGGATTTTTTTATATATACCAAACATAATCGCTTTTAGTTGGCAATCGGTATCATTGGATTTGTGTAGCATCAAAGGATACACCCCCAAAGGTTTGCTAACACGCTAACGCTTAGCAATATTGTAGCCATCCCTGACTTCGCTTGGATTGTTCCAAAGACACCTCTTTGCTGACATTTATGTCATGCAAGTGGCATCGTTACATTTCCAAATTTTGAGTCAGCATACTGTGGGTTCCATTGACGACATTTTCTAAGAGATATCAAAATTATGAACCCTCTTTTCTTTTTGCACCTCATACGTAGGCGAGAGTTGCTTTGTTCCTCCCTTAGCTTGTTTGGTTGTGGAGGCCATCGCTTTCTTTTCCTCAGGATTTTGGCCATTCCTCAGCTATATGCCCTCAAGCAGCACCAATAATTGTAACAAGCAAATGACTTTAGTGGGCTTCTTCCCTAAGAGGCCCCACTTGCCGCTTAATATTATTCAGAGGAAATAACTTGGGCTACTTAGTACGTATTAGTGTCTACCCCTGGGATCCCGAGGAGAAATTAATACCTACCCGACATTCTGGCCTTCGGGCCATCGGAGTCCTGCTCTGTGGCCCCTCCGGCTCACCGCGACCGACACACACGGAGGGGCTCCACGGAAATACCGCCTCGTCGTGGATGCATCCTGCCATCCGCGTGGTATTCTCTTCCTCCCATATCACCAAAAAAGTGTATTGTCCCACTGAATTACCAACACGTTAACCTCCCGATCCCCAAGCCATGGTCGATAATGATGCCGAATCACCCCATGTTATCCCGGACGCCCGAGATCCCTATGTCTCGCAGGCGATTCTCCAGATCATACGTATAGCCATACCGGGATCACCACCTCTACCATGTTGCCCTCTCGGGATGAGATTCCAAAGGATCATGTCCTCTGGACTGTTTCATCAAGTGGGGCTTGGCCAACGGAAATGATATTGGCCAAAGGGAATATCCTCATCCTAATCGCGTATGATAATCTCTGAATTGCCAATAGGCCAGTCCGAAGCAAATCATAGTCATCCATATCCAATGTCCGGGGATCCCCACCTACCCAAACACATCTTGACTATCCACGTGGTGACATCACAACCTATCATTTGAATTAATGCCTACAACGCAGTATAACGTGCTCCTAACTTATATATGCCCTTAACCAATCAAAACCGCCTAGACGCTTTGGCGAGTAGTCGCTTTCTAGCCATTTATGCCGGTCTCGGGAACATGACATTCGCATCTATCGCAGCAATCTCCCCATGGGTCTCATATACCCCACTATAACTATGCTCGCTCGAGCATCACAAGCATCTCATAGATCCGCACTATCCCATGGTGTCCAAGACCATGTCATGACCTCACCGCCCAACGTATTCCGGTCATACTTGCCCCTTACGGTAACCTCGTAACTCGGTGCCCGCCCGGGATACCAAATGTAACGCTTCCAACCGCATATGCCCTTAACCACCGGGCAAAACCGGCCTAGCATGGCGAGTAGTCGCCTACCCATTTATGCCGCTGTCTCAAAACACGCATAACCCAGATCTACTCGAAAGGTTCCTCATTGGTCCGCTACGGCCGTAGTAAAAGATCACTCTTTTTACCATCGCTTATCCACTCATGGTGATACCGACGGTGGAAATAATCACACTACCATAGAGCATCCAATGGAGAGAGTGGCCATGATCCATTTCGGGACCTATGAAGGACCAAAATTCCATGCATACAAGTGTGAACTCATAACTACATTCACAATTCAAGGCATGGAAAAGCCGGGCTAAATTCCCACCTCCAATGAGTCCCCAAAATCTCACAATGGTCGTCGATTTACACAATAAAGGAGGCACACACATGTTCCAACAAAAGATAAAACATTTTTAGAGTTTAATCATGACCATTTAGCACAAATCCGTGTCACGGCCTTGTAAAATGTTTATATATCAAGGTAATCTGGATGGCTCAGCTAAATCATAGGGTTCAGACGTAGGCCATTGCCAAATTCCCTATTCCCCCTTCCTCCGTAATTCGTAGATAAGACTATCCCAGCCTATTCTAGTCCTCTTGTTGAGTCCCCTTGGATTATTTTTAATTTTCGCTGTTTCTACTCTGAAAAAGCAACGCAGATCTTTTGCCCTTTTCCTTTGGCGAACTCTACAAAAATTCGCATTCAGCGACAATTTATTGCACTCCAAAGCCAAACCGTGAAGACCATCCTCAAAATATGTGCCTTGAGTGATACACCTACGCACTCATCCCTCAAAATAACTCGCATCCAAGCCGCATATCCTTGATCTTGCAAATGGCTAACCTATTAAGGTGTTGATATACCACCGTAGCGCATGTCTCACAAATGTTTTAAAAATGGATCAAGGCATGATAGTTCTTAATATGATAAAGGAGCCTTGCTTAAAGAGTTTGCAAAATTCA
>JAJEKV010000829.1:0-83552 GCA_021234155.1 Isoetes taiwanensis | reverse complement strand
ATGACAATTGTTGTGACAAAATAAACCATGTTGTAAACCCGAAAATTAGAAAGCCCCGTTTAGGGGGGCGAAATCGATGGAGTTAAGTTCCCATTCGGGAATGGAGAATGGTGATCCGGGTATGTGGTGCTCAATGATCCGGGATCCCTATATGATGTATTAGTTTCGGGCGTTAATGTATCATGCGGTTGTGTTCCGTTGTTTCGGGTTTTGTTTTACCGGAATTATTATAATTATCCGAATAATCGAACACGAAACAACTGACTACCACATCGATCAAGATGAAGATCGAAAATCAATCATGAGAATACTTTACCATTGGTTTCGGGGTTTCCAGACCAAAGCTATGTGGAGAAAGGGTTGTAGGGGGTCGTGAATGGCGGCGAACCCAAACCGCTGGCGATGAGAGGACCCCGATAGCTCAACGGCAGCATTGTGAGAGGTAGAAGGGCGCAAAATTGGAGGTCGATCAAATGGGGTAGAAAAAGGCAAGCAATGGCAAGATGGATCCAAAAGACTGACAGCCAAGAGCAGGGATCGCCAGGTATTTGGGCGACACCCCATTGCCTCGGATAAGCCGAAGCATCATCGCCAAGAAACTTGGGATGAATTGAAAAGGGCATCTGGCATAAACATTTTACTGGTCGTGCAAAATTGTAGGCGTCGTGGTTTTCAATACAAAGCTCAAAGAAGGAATGAGTGTAGTCGAAAGTACATTGAATCATCCCAAAGCATCCAAACAACCACAAAGGGATGAACAAAGGAATTGATGATGTGATACATCCGTGGGTCTAGACCGCTCTTGTCCCGCAAACTCATACAATAATGTAAAGAACATCATAGGAGAGCAATGAAAAGGTGGAATTGGGTGGGCATGCCAACAGTTTTGCTCAAGAAAGGAATCAAAAGACGAGCGTAAGAAGTTCCACCAAAGAGGCATTGCATTCGCCTCTCATAAGGAGGAAACAAGGAAAATGCTTTAATTGCAACAAAACAGATGATTTGGCAAGGGGATTGTCCCGAGCGACAAAAGAAAGAGAAAAGGCATGAACCGAGGGAGATGGCAAATGTGAAAGAAGGAAAGGAGTCGCGATGCACATAAAGCCTCCCGGATAAGTCATCCGACCTCTTCTCAAAATTCCGACGATGATGAATCTGATAGTAGTAAGTCTTTTTGTATCCGTGGGCCGAGGCGTTTGTATGCATCAAGGATAGACATGAAAATCAAGTAACAAATGACATAGCAGATCTTCTAAGAACGGTTTGCTTCCTCACACTTTACTTTGGGGATCCGCAAGCATGGAGTAATGAGAATGCTACCTCTCATCCCTTGTTGTGATTGATTGGTTGAAAAACACTTGCAACCGGATATCTTTGGGCATGAACCGTGCGGACCGGACAAAATGCTTCATTGCAAAAGATATCCCAAGGGATATGGTATTTAGATTCGAGGGCGACGGATCACATGACACCCAACAAGTCTATTTTCGAGAATATCATGAAGTAGGCAATCGACAAGTCAAGATTGGCAAGGGGAAATTAGACATTGCGGGAGGAGGCACCATTTGCCCTACAACGCCAGCGGGAGACTTAAATTGCATCCGCGCACTTCATGTGCCGAGAACTTGAAGCAAACACATATCAATCTCCAAGCTTGATGATGCGAGGGATGATAGTGATTTGGTCATGGCAAATGCACTAATAAGGCGGGGAACAAAACCTTCTTGGCATGGGAGACAGGGATGGAGATTTGTATAGACTTGGCTGGTCTAAGGTAAATCATTGAATGCATCCACAAATGAACAAAAAGCCAACTTTGGCATGAGCGTCTAGGGCATCTAACTTTCCTACTGGCGAAAGGAAATGTCTCGACGACCGAAGTTCTTTGAATGGATTGCCACACATACGAGCACCTCAAAAATTATGTGAGGGTCTGCCTATTAGGAAGATGCACCGAAAAGAAGTTTCCAAAAGGACGGGCCACCGAAAGCCAAATGTTCTCGAGCTTGTACATGGGCGATGGGCCGGCAGGTGAGCCAAAATAACTTCCATTGGCGGGATCAAAGGTACTTTCTCTTGATCATTGACGATTTCAAATTAAAATGTGGGTGTACTTTTCAAACATAAGTCGGTGTTCTCAAATTTTGTCCATTGGAAGACTTTTGTGGAAAACCAAATTGACCTTAAGGTCAAAGAGATCCCAAGCATCGCATCAAGGGGAGAATTCCTCAACAAGAAGATGGATTCATTTCTCAAAGAACATGGGATTAGGTCATGCACACCAATCAGGGGGGAACATCAAAGAAAATGGCGAGTTGAAAGGAAAAGAACGGAAACTCTCTTGGAATCTTTGCCCCTCATGTTTGGCAATGACATTGACCCATCCTTTTGGGGGTGAAGCCCGTTAATGCCTTGTTATCTGCTCAATAGAGTGCCCACTAAAAGGCGCACTACCTAAAAAGGTTCACCTTAAGAAGTTTGAGCCGGTAGAAACCATCCATTGATGACGTGAAAGTCTTTGGGTGCAATGCTTACGCTCACATGACGAAGGACAAGTTGTCTAATAAAGCCATACCTTGTATGTTTGTAGGATATGCTGATAATATGAAAGGATACGGTGCTTTACATTCCACAATCAAAACGGATCATTGTTCGCTGAATGCGACGCTTTGATGAGACCCATTTGATTTTGGGCAAGGCGAAGGCCTCAACCTTTTGACATGAGCATTGACAATGACGCCGATTCTCCTTGCGATTCTCGACTCGATCTTGAAGTCGATGATAGGGCAACTGTCCGCGTAAGGCTGCGATGCCGCAAAATAGACATCCCGCCCGAGCCCGGAAAGTGATCCGAAGTCGGCGAATTTACCCACCATGGCCTCTCCCCCCACGGTCCGGCGAGTCAAAAGGACTACAAAGCGTAATGCAAGAATATCCAATTCCAAACGAGGTAAGACATCCGGTTTCTTTGCATTCCATACTTCTATCATTCAGCACGACCAACCAATTACGCCATGGCCATGCAAACCCAAACAGAGCATTGAATCGCAGAATGGCAGAAGAATTCCAATCTCTCTTAGATAATCACACTTGGGATGTCACCTGATCTACCCAAAGGCGTAAAAAGTCATAACGGTAAATGGGTATACAAAGTGAAATATAATGAACACAACGGTCAACAAGTTCAAGGCGGACTTGTGGCCAAAGGATATTCCCAAGTGCCCGGTGTTGATTACAATGAAACTTTTGCCCCGTGGCAAAGGTTAACATCCGTCCGAAACGGTTTTGGCACTTGCGGCCAGAAAAGGGACTTGACTTGGTGGCCAGATGGACGCCAAAACAACATTCCCTTCATGGACCATCGACAAGGAAGTGTACATCACAGGCCCCGAGCTTCATTCCTCCAAAAGTGTAAAGTCTACCGCCCTAAGAAGAGCCATATATGGCCTCAAACGATCATCCCGCCAATGGTACCATACTATTCATGATTTCTTCACCCAAATCGGCTTCCACGCGAGGAGCCAGGTGATTGGAATGTTTACACAAAGAGGTACCCTTGATTTTCTCATCATCATTGTTTTATATGTAGGCGATCGATCCTTGGCGTGTGTTCCAAACTCATGCAAAGATACCAAAGCCGCTTTTGATAACGTTTCCATATGACCCACCTTGGCCCATCGCACTATTTCCTTGGCATCCAAGTGCTGCGTTGATTCTCAATTGCACACCATTACTATCCATCAACACAAAACCATTCAAAACCTCCTCACCACATGTGATCACGCACCTGACAAAGAAGTCTCCACCCCCGCCCCGCTCATACAACTCCTCTCGTCCTCTAAACCTCATGATCCATCCGACCTTTGAGGCTGTCATACCGAGACATTGTAGGCTCTCTCATGCATTTTATGGTTTGCACCCGACCCGACATCTCCCAAAGCCACCATCACTCTCGACCAATTCCTTGAAAACCCTCAACCTCGAGCATTGGATCGCACTCAAACGCCCTCTCCGATATTTGCATACTACTTGCAACCTTGGCATTTGCTTCTGAGAAAAACTTCCCACCTCCAAAGCTCACCTTGAGGCTTTTTGTGACGATTATCACGGGGAGACACACCATAGCACGCAAAATCCATCATGGGCTTTTGTTTCCTCTGCCAAGGGGGAGTGATCTCATGGTGCGGTAAAAACAAAAAGGCAACAGTTGCCTCTACCTGGAAGCCGAATATATGGCACTTTTCGGTAAGTGCAGCTAAAGAATGCATTTGGCTCGGAAGACTTCTTGATGAAATATACTTACTCAAGCCAAAAGTACAGGTTATCTTCAATGACAACAAAGGTCAAAGCGTTGTCACTTGCCAAAAATCAACAAATTTCTCCAAAGCTAAACACATTGAAGTTCAATTCCATTTTACAAGAGAAAAAAGATTGCCATGGGAGAAATTGTGGGTGCAACATTTGGCGGACAAATCACATGATCTGCTGATGTCTTTACAAAGCCGTTGGGTAAGAAGAGATTTCTAGAATGCATCGATTGAATTAGGCATGATGGTGTTTGAAGACTTTCACAGAGATAGAGCAAGTACAGCCAGAGGAGACCCTATTGATTGCATCATTGTCTTGTTTTCATCTCAATTTCTCTTCTAGATTAACATGTTGCGGTTTGGAAGTATTCAATTATGTTTTGATCCGGGCAAATTCTGCACGAGTTTATTTTGAGGGGGGGAGTATTGGAAATGGGACATTTGTCATGACAATTGTTGTGACAAAATAAACCATGTTGTAAAACAAAATTAGAAAGCCCCGTTTAGGGCGAAAATCGATGAGTTCGCTCTCGATTCCAGAATGGAGAATGGTGATCCGTCGCGGTGCTCCAATGATCCAGGATCCCTATATGATGTATTCGTTTACGCTTTGTTAATGTATCATGCAGTTGTGTTCCGTTGCTTCAGTGTTTTGTTTTACTTAAGATTAATATTTACAACTGAGAGAATACATGGCTTTTTGTGAAAATGATGCCCCCCCTTATCTTTCTAGGGACTTTTAGTCTCTTAGATCGGAGCAGGCTTATAATCTCCGCTTCCTTGTATTCCAAAAGTATAGCAGACTTTGCTTGCAACATGTGCAGTCAACTTCTGCAGATAGGGCAATTGATAGTATGAATGTGATCTCAACCTCTTTGCAGACTGGTGACAACACACTTCTTGCTCTTGTGCAACATTGATCATTAACACTCGAGTATCTGAATGCATGCTTTTGCCGCGGAATGACAAATGAAGGGCTAGTATGTCTTGCAAATTCCTGTGCTTAACTTCACAAGCTTGAGCTCATGGATTGTTTCGAAGTTACCTGTAGAGTTCATGTTGACAGATTCTGAGCATTACAAGCTATAACAAACTAGTAAACTATTATAAGCTTTACAAGCAGACACGCAAATACTTCCTTATCATCAAACGTTTCAGAGCTTTTATATTTGCTTACTGGTGACCCATGTCCATAGCTATAAAGTTCTTGCCCCCATGTTCTTAAACCGATGACTTTCTGCCGGCTTTTTAAAAACTCTAGCTTTATCTTATCAAAACTGGATAAAGATATTTCTCATCAACGCATGGCATTCACTATTGTTGTCCATATCAACAATTGAACTCAACAATAATTCTGAGAGATTTTCCATAGTATTGATTGAAGCCACCTTGCTAGCATGCATTTTGTTCAATAGCACACACCGTTACCCAGCGAGAGTCATGCGTCAAGTTTATTAATGCGATTCTTTTCCTCCCTCTAAGAACACAAAAAATCTTCAAACACAAGTGCAGATAAATCATTCATCTTTACAATAGAGAGAATACATGGCTTTTGTAAAAACGAGGTTGTTCCAGGCACGCTTCCATCTTACACTGAGCCACATGGATTAAACACAAGACTGTTAAAAGCTACTTGAGATTTCTGCAAATCCCTCTGTCCCCTTTATCTTTCTAGGGACTTTTGGTCTCTTAGACCAAAGCAGACTTATGATTTGCATTGCTTCCACTGCAAGTTGCAAATAAGTTGTATCCGCTTCCTTGTATTTCAAAAGTATAGAAGACTTTGTTTGCAACATGCTACTAGTAGCTATGGTGCCTGCGGCCTTCCATCTGAGACCCCTATAGCATGAATGTGATGTCAACCCCTTTGCCGGTTATTTAGCGAACATTGCTCATTAACACTTTCAAAATTCAATGCATGCTCCGGGGAATGACAAATGAAGGGCTAGGATGTCTTGCAAATTTCTCCCAACTTCACAAGCTTGAGCTCATGGGTTGTTCCAAAGTTACATGTAGAGTTCGTTTTGACAGATTCTGAGCATTACAAGCTATAATAAACTAGTAAATAATTACAAGCAGGAGCACGAAAAATCAGCATCGTCGTTGCATGTAGAACTACATGGCACCCTAGCAAAGAACTACTACTTTGAAATAATGGACTTTGGGAATCATCAACATTAAACAAACATGGACTTGATGGATCTATGCGTAGGCTTTTACAAGTGGTTGGCTATTATAAATGGATCCAAACATATCTCTATTTCTAGCCCCTTTGAATTTGTTGCTAATAATAGCAAGTAAATTATTGATCAGTTATCATCCACCGTTTTAATGAAGTTAGCTTCCTTTGCTATAGTAAAGCATGTTTTTGAAGGCCAATAATATTGGATGCACAAAGAGCAATTATCCATGGCTAGTTCCACCCAAAACTTAAAATCAAATCAATATACGTATTTACCAAATCAAATATCATGTCTAGAATTTCTCCATCACAAGGGCAGCACATTAACTTGAAAGTGCTGAAACAACTTACACTTTTGATTCTTACATTTGCTTGTTATAGCTTCTGCGAATAATACAAGATTTTCATTCTTGAGCATGAGATGTTGCAGCTAAATTCAGTAATTTGTTGAGCACGACTTGAATAATGTAGAAGTCTTTTGTTGCTAGCGTCTGCTTCTGCACGTCCGCTTCTGTCTTGGCTAATTTCGCCCATCCTTTATTTCGATATCCAACTCTTTTATTTTAGTTGTTTCCACCGACATACTACATGGCGACCATATGATGACAAGTGTCCATATATTATAATTTTCTAAAGCATGACCAATGGCATGAATTTCTTAACATTTTATAGTATTTATTTCGTAGAAGTGACATATGCTAGAAATTCGATCCAATGTGTTGAAAATCCTAGGTCATATAACTGCTTGCTTTGCTATGGCAGAGACCGATCCAATGTGTTGAACATCCTAGGTTGCTTCACTGTGGAGAAGGCCGCAGAAAATTTGTTTCTCCTACATTTGGGAAAGCAGTTTTTCTATACCATTCTTCTCATATGTTTGCTCTGGTAAGATTTGCTGGACGTGCTTTGTCATTTACATGCATGCTTTAAAACAACATTCTTGGCTCAGATAGCAGTAATCACGACTTCAAGTACCAGTCGTTAGGTTATCTTACCGTCTCTGCTTTTGTCTTCAGGTTGTATTTTTGAATCCATGATTCTCATCTTCTACAATTCGATTTTGTGGAATGAATTCCTTACGGTCGATATGCATGCCTATGACATTAGGCAACATAGAAAGAAACTCAGGTGCATCAAGTGTATATGATCAAATGAATGTCAAGGCTCACAATGGGTATTTTAGTCACATCTATATGCTATGGCATTTTGCCTTCTCGAAAAGGGAGAGCAGACTGGGTTTAATGTCAATATACTATCATTTCTTTCATAATCCATCTTACCATGTTGTTCTTTGGGGGATCTGCAGTGAAGAAGTTGGATGATGGTATACGTTCTAGCTACATTGCCATCTTTGAAGTTGTAAAATAAATTGTAATGCTCTCCAATGATCTACTTTTTTTTTTCCAGTAAACTTTATATCATGACATTTAAATGGTCAATTTAGAGGGAAGTTGCATGAATCAGAATTATTACCTATCAAGATATGATGTTGCTATGTTCTAGTTGTCAGCGATCAATGCTTTGTAAAGCTTTGGAACAATAGCATTTGTATCCATGACTTGCCCTGCTCAACTGCTCAAATGGAATAGGCAAAGCTTCAACAAAACAGAGCTTCGGCTATATATGGCAATCTTAATAGTTTGCGGCTATGGTGATCTTTATCTATGTAATCTCTTTTGTATTAGGAGCTTTCGCTGTCTCATAATGATTTCTAGGGCTGATAGACGATTCACATGGTAAAACTTGATGGTATTGGAAGAAACAAAATGATGAAAAGAGATTATATGTATCAAACACATCCCTTTTGCTTGCGGCATCTTCTATATCATGGTTTCTTGGCACATGCATCAAAGAAAATTGGGATGGTGGATTAGGTACACATAAAGAAGGAATCCAAGTGAAGCTAGCCAGATATAAGAAAGATATGTGATCAAATGCCCAGTTTGAATTGCTCCATGCCTTCGACATTTTCCCATTCATATATTATGCAGGAATGTAATCCGTCGAGATCAAAGAACCATTTGTCTTATCTTGAAGTAATAGATCCAAGTAATTGTATCCAAGTAATAGATCCAAGTAATTAAAGCATTGTATCCAGGTAATCGCATCGATCCGAGCCCTCCGATCGCCATTCTGGGCAGGGACGAGCCATTATATAAGCGCACTCCACATTCGAGACCAGCTATCGGGCTTCTCACGCTACAAAGACTTCTTTCATTCCCATTGCTTCCCTCCCAAAGACTCGTCATCATGATCATGTTCATCCTTATCCCGATCCGGCCTCGCCTTTTATCCCGGTTCTTGGCATTCGATCTACCTCCTCTTTGCCTTTGATACAGTCTTTTGGAGGAGTTTTCCTTTTCACCTTCCATTCCGCCATAACAATTTTAAGTTTTGATGCATAGTTCTCTATGAGAGGATACACTTGCTCTAAAGTTTGTATTTTTTCCCTCCCCAGTCCCATCATCGGCCAAGCGTTGGAATATTAGTTCAGGTTTCATTCTTTTGCTTCTCTTGCATGCACAAATTTGTGGATCTGTAAGTTTTAGGAATGATTCTTGCTCGCTTTGGCTATGAAATTTTTGCTTGCATGCATGGATCTTGCAGGTACTGCATTAAATTCTCATGTGATTGAGCACTTTAAGTATTCTATGATTCACCTATACCTCTTCCGAAATATTTTCTTCCTCATTTAATATTTTTTGACACAGTGTGAATCATCAGCTATGGCACTCTGCCCTTAAACTTCTTGGCTATGCTTCGGTTGCCTTGCTTTTTCTTTGCTGGTTGTCATCCAGGTCTCTCGAAAAGGGCATGCAGAACTGAAGATGGGTTGGTTTATTGCTAGGGTCTGGCATCTAGCTTGTTGCTGGGGTTTTGTCCGGCATTGCCTTCTTCCAGATTTGGTTTTTCGTGGTTTTTCTTTGCAGGTGCCTAATTCACATATAACTACCAACACATAACTATCATTAACATTAATTAATACAAAGCATTGCATACCTAAACTTTAAAATAAAATTCCCCTTAAACCCCCTTTGGTTTGGGTGCATATTCACACTGGGTTACTCCCAGACAACGAGAGCTGTCGGATGGGCATATTCACCCCTTATTCCAAGATCTGGACCGTTTTGCGCTTAATCCTCGTTTGTGGGGTATACATGTACAAGTTTTTGTATACTATATATTAAAGTTTGCAAAATACTATAAGATTTGAGAGAATATACCTAATGGTGTTAATTTTGTACGTGTATTGTAAATATATTTTTGGGGCTCTCGCTGCCCTACGTAACCCCCCGTGTGAATATGCACCCAAACCAAAGGGGGTTTAAGGGGGAATTTTATTTTTAAGCGAGAAATGCAATGGTTTATATTAATTAATGCTAATGATAGTTATGTGTTGGTAGTTATATTAAAAAAAAAATTTGGCCCTTCGGGCCCTAACAAAAGAAAACAAACAAGCAATTTATAACAATACAACATATACACAGTCCAAACTCCCTTGAGTGAATATCTAGCATCTAAACCAAAAAGAAAGTCATATAATCATTGTTTATTGTTATATGTTTGTGAGATCTGTTTTGATATGATCAACTGGGAATTTCTAGCATAAAAAAGGGGACACTCTCTAATATACTCCAACACAACAAGAATTGTACCTCTACAAATAAGTTCCGCCAAATGACTTTATTGCCCCGTTTATCAATACATCAAGTACATCCCTTGAAACGAACCTCAACCCTCGATAACGTGAACAGGTCCCCTTTAAAACCATCATTTGCCGACGTATTTATAGAGCAATTCACATCCAACAAGCAATTTAAAGATGTGCTCATCAACATCGTCCAACGACATGAGATTTCTAGTACCTTATATGCCAATGCGTGAAGATGAAAAGAAATGAACTCTCGACAGGCATCTTATGGGACATCTTTACAAGTCCTAGTGCTTTTGCCAAATCACCACACAGGAATTGCATCAAAATACGAAGCATATATTTGAAGGACAAGATAAGCCGAGAAGTATGCAACGCCTGACAGTTATTTGTGTGCCCGGAGATTTGCTTATGTGCATTAGAAGATGCTAACAGGACACCACCATTTACACCAAACTTAATCTACCAAAGGTGTCCAGCTAATGGAAAGCCATAAACAAGACTTCCATTTGAAACCATGATGGTAAGATTATGTGCCCGAACTTGTCTCATTCAACTTAGCAACTTTAGCGGATCTATTGGCTAGAGAACTGAAAAAACCTCTCCAGATCAAATACTAACGGATCATTTGATATCCTCGATGGTTGAAACGATCTATTAAAATCTTTGCTACAAGTACCAAAGTGCTTTCCAAAAGTCCATAAGCCATTTCACCTCCCTTTAATATTTGGTTACATATGTGGATCTCCAAACTATCTGAGATAATGCCACGAACAACCAATCCATCCAAAATCTCAAAAGAAAGCTTATGCAAGCTGCGCATGAATCGAGCCAACCGATATGGAGTGCCAAAAGAGTTCACATTTGGCTCTGAATTGAAGGACCGTGAAGTTTTACATGAGCCCCCGTTCCATAAGAACTCACATCCATTCCACTGTGTCATTAAAGTGCATGGGTCGCTTAGCGACCACGCTAATACATCACCAAAGCAAAGCAAATCTCTTACCTCCTTGCACAAAACCACGAACAAAACACGACCGCAAACACAACTAGCATCCCAAGCTACACAAGCGACCAACGTCACAAAGCTCCTTGGCCTTCCCGTCCCGCGGTTTCTCAAGAAATTGGGGCACAAAACCATAGAACCCTAAAATGCATTTGGTCGAGGCCACGTAGCTTGAGCTTTGGAAATTCATAGGTGGACCATTGGAAAGATGGCACGCGAAAATTAAGCTTCGGTGTATAGCACTCTAGATGTACACATTAGTACATCCCGCAGAAAATCTGAACATCAATTCATATAAAAGCCATAGAAAAAACGTGCAAAAATACAAAAGAAACCCCCGTTATTTTGCTACATATCTCGGCTTAATTCAACTGTGGGTCATTGATGATGACGATGCTTTGATTCCTGATTATAAGCCACCGGTTTCTTCAAGGCTCTTATCTATCATGGATCGATGACAAGCAAAGCTAAAATAATTTTTCCTTTGCATCTCGGATGTTTCTCACAAAGAATGTTTTTTACATATTATATTTTCCTCCTACTGATTCCCGAAGACGCGGTTCGGTCCCGCTTGCTTCTCGACAGTTTTCCAGCTAGTTAGGGCTTCGTGATGTGTGCTTTGCATGAACAACCTTAATTTTTGTATTTTTCTCGCGGTCCGAGGTTGCATCTAGTGAAAATCATCTTGAAACGGAGGTTGCATCCGGCGAAGGAATCGGCTAGAACACCGCATTTGCGTGCATAATGGCCAGCATGGCCCTGAGGCGGTTTGCTTGAGGGGCGCGGCCGCCAATCGAAAGATCGCCTCGATCGGGCATTTTTCTTTTGCCCTTTTGATGGGTTATAATTAGCTAAGCCAATCGACGTGCCACATCTTTGGCTAATTTAGTTTTCTTCTTCAACCCTTCTTTTTTTCCCTTAAACCTAAATAAACGTTCTAGATAAACGTCTGCGCAATTCTTGAGCCCTCGAAAGAGTCATTATCTAAGCTTGTCTAGTATCATCATTCTTGCAAAGGTTTTTCCCTTGAAAAACCTTTCGGTTTTTTTAATCCTAGTAGTAATGATTGTACTAGCCCATTGTATGGATCCCATGACCTATTGGTCTTCGTGGGCGTTAAAAAACTATTCTATTCTATTCCTTAGCCCTCCGCCTTCCTACTCACGATTGGATTTACTTGCCTTTTTTCCTAACCCCCTCTATGTTTTAGATTTTAAAGTACTCAAAAGAGACTTGGCATTTTTCTAGCCCAAATCCTCCGAGGCCTTGCTCTGTCGGGTTTTATATTTGGACCGTTGTTTCCACGAAATCCTTAGGTTGCAATTGTTCTTATTTTCCTATTAATCTATAGTAGCTATGGTCGATTAGTTGTCGCATTCTATATTGATGGTTCGTTAGTTGACTCATACTAGCGTCATCTTTTGCCATCGTGGTAAGGTTCTTTGGTAATAATTTCCCGGCTTTTGTTCATAATATGCCATGTCCTCACACAATCTACATTTCTAATGCTGGATGACAATTACTTCTAACAAATTGCTTGTCCTTTGCTTACTAATTCTTCCTAACAAATCCCTTGTACTTTGTTTACTGGCCTCATACCTATCTGCTAATAATGCCCCTTGTTGGGATAATGTAAATGGCCTTCTTATGCCGAAGGTCTAGTAGATATGAATTGCACTCGTATTGTAACCATGGCATTCACTGCGTTGTTTGGAATTAACTTGCTTAGCCACTCGCAATCCTTAGGACTCCGCTTATCAGAATTGATTTGCTTGGGCATTAGCACTTCTTGGGACTTGATTTTCTGCTTAGTCTGCTTGCTACGATATCCGACTCATTTGTTCCTACTCAATTTGCTGATAACGCTTCGTGTTTGGTACTTAAATAGCTTCCTATGCTATCATTTCCTTAGTATTTCTAGTTTGGTTACTCTCACAAAGGTCTGGTAAAATTGAAATGCATTTCTAAGAAAGTATAATTCCCCATGTCATTTTAGCAGTTGATGACCCTTTGATATTGTTTGGGCCTTTGCGGCTTCATTTCTTGTTGTGCATTCATCATTCTAACCCAAGGTTTTCTTGGAACTAATTATGTCGGCACATTATCTTACATGGTTTTTACAATGTGGTTACAGAGTTTTGGCCTCATGCTTGGTTTTTCCATTTCCCCAGTTTTGTTATTTAGTTTTTATTATTGAGACTCACGTTGTCAGGAGAAGCAATATCATCTTTATTTTTGACGTTCATCATTTTTGAAGGGTTGCAAAATGTTGTTGTAAGCTTGTTTAGATACCTTAGAAGCGAGGTATGCTATTACCACATGGCTGGAACACTACTCTGGTTTTTTTTCTGACTAAGTCCTAGGGTTATCTGGTATCAATTTGATGAATTTCCTCATTTCTCTCTAGTCAATTCGATCTCTTTATCAATTATTTACGGAAGATGTTCATGTATTGGGTATGGTTTTCTTTTTTTGGCTTCAATGCATCGACCACTGTATTGACGTCTTCATGTTTCTCTACGTGCCTCATAATAAATATTTAAATTTCTATGTTGTAGTCGTACCTATTTTTGGGCATATCTCTTTGGCCATTGATTTCCTTACAATGTAAGGGTTTTTATGATATTTTTTCAGCTCTTGTAATAGGTTCCTCTTGCATATGTGCAGGTTTTACATCTTTTTTACTAGAGTGCTCCATTTGCTCAACTCAGTTGACATCATTTCTGTCTTTCAGGCTAATTTTCTTATCCATATGTTGCAGTTTTCTATTTGCATTTGGCTTTATTTGATGGATTTCTCTACTAACAATATGTCATTGAAGCGCTCCATTTGCTCAACTCGGTTGACATCATTTCTGTCTTTCTAGCTAATTTTCTTATATGTATGTTGCAGTTTTTTATTTGCATTTGGCTTTGTTGATGGATTTCTCTACTAACAATATGTCACTGTGTTTTCACTTTCATTTAGCATATACCTCTTTTACTTTATTATCGCAAACCATGTCACGTTTCAGGTCATTGTGTTTTTAATTTGCCAATTTCTTCACTTGGTTATACGGCTAACCTCATTGCATTCCATCTCGACATTCGCCCTCTCAATCCCATCTCTTTCGATTACCGGGGTTGCCCTTGAGGGCTATTTATAATAAATGGCTATATTTTGAATATTTCCAAAAATGAAATACTAAAGCTGAGTAGGCTACTATTGAAAACATTTTGTATTTCTTTCGCCAAATTTTTTACATTTCATCCTCCTACCTTTCTTAAATTAGCCATGCATTCTTAAGTTTAGATCTGGAGTTTCGACTCCATTTCTATAGATCTAAGTGTTTGCGATCATAGGTTCGCTCCTATGTCCTTACAAATCAAGTAATTCTTTGCTAGCTCCAGTGGCCAATAGTAGGATACTCAAAAATATGTTAAGAGCTACTCAATTTGAGCTAAACATAGTAGGTTTATTTAGGATATCAAATCCCTTTTATGTTGTAGATAAATTGAAATGTAATTTATTTGTTTCAATTACCATAATAATATTGGAAAAAATTAATCGCCAGCATAACTACTCTGGGAAATTTATAATTCGCTCGACCTTCTAAACTATGCCTATGGAAATCTTTTACGCTTTAAGGACAACCACTGTTTAAATTTGCCCTTGGCCATAACCTCACCTTTTAAACGACAACCTTGACCCTCGCCTTTATTTTTAATCACGACTTGCTTCTAGTTGTATATTCCTCAACCTCATTTTGCTTTCCGTTGGATGGCCTGGATTGGACTTTCACTCCTCTCTTTTCTCCTTCCCCTCCATCCCTCCCTCCCTTATGGCTCAATATATTTCTTGATTTTCGTTGTTCTCATATAGAGGTATGATATTGCTCACATGCTTTTGTTACATATTTTCTCTCACCCTCTCTGCGTCCTCTCCTTTGCTGGCCTGTCACCCTCTCGCCCCTGCGTCCAAATGCGGCTGACACCATGCCGGTGTGTCCTACTGGCTCCTCCCTGGCTACGTATCGTCCTCGTCTATCGACTCTTGCACCAAAACCGCCCGTCTCTCAAACTCCTCTCTGCACGGCGGCTTTCGGTAGCCTCGGTGATGCCATGAGTGTCCCCATCGTAATGGAGGCGATGCATCCATCAACCCCTACGTAATATTCTTTCTTCTTTGTCTTCTCAACTTCATTGAACAAACCCACGCCAAATCGCGACTAGGATCGGCGTCGCCCTCATGCAGCTCCTCAAAGCGTCATGCAGAGCCACCTGCGACTCAAAAACCCAGTCACGATGCGGGCCTCTACACAGCCACGTGGATGGGCTGGGAAACCATCCCGAAGTCTAAGAGGTCTAATGTTAGTCTCCCTCTCGTGCTCCCCTTTGAGCCACCACGGGCCATCCAGGCATCAGAACCATCTGGGAAAGGCACAGCAACTCCTCTGGAGGCAAGGTGGTGGTAGCTTTTGCTCAGCCCCTAGACTAGAAACTAAGGCGACATCCACGGATCATGATGATGCATCGAGTATCACAAAGCGGAGCTCACGGATCTAGTCTACTGACGTCGGGCCCTCTCCGCTCATAGTCTTGCGACATGGTGCCCGACGAGGCGGGGTCGATGGGCGACCCATGGACTCTAGGCCATGTCTCCTCCGGGTGATGAGCTCTATGGTGGGCCCGGTGAGTTAAGGTGTGCAGGAACCCAAGCCAAGCGGCTCCTCCGCCTCACTTAGCAGCTAGATGTGTGCAACCATCATGGATGCACACCATGAACATGTGCAATCCTCCTCATGCGGGGTGAGAACCCACCGCGGCTGGCTCAATCCATAAAACTTCGTGAAGAATCAACCACCCCCTACTCTCCTCCTAGACAACAAAGAATACTATAAACCCCAGGCCGGCTCCCATAACAAGTAAGCAAAAATAAATAAACTTCTAATAATGAAAGTACATACAAATTTCATGCAATGTAAATATAAATGCTTTAATTATTGAAAACAACATTTAGCCAATTAAAAAAAATGTATATAAAAAAATCAATTAAGACTAAAGGGAAGATTGACCTCCATATGATGTCCCCAACACATGCAGTAGATCCTCTTTGCCAACTCAAAAGCACATGGGAAGCTTCGTCAATGGGCTGGCGGGACAAGTGCTCGAATGATCTGAGTCCATCATCTCCCTGGATCCTCAAAGCCGAATATACGTTATTTGATCAAGATACAAAACATTAACCTATGCTAAGTAGGAGCATCTAAAAATAACATTATAATCCACAAAAGAAAGAGTGTAAAGCATATCATATCAACATTACAAGCGAGAAAAACTACTAATACTAACATGTCCATGCATCAAAATATATGCCTTTTTTAACATGCCACATCATCAATTATCATAATGATCATTATGACATCCTCCTAAGGATGTCACTTCATGTGCGCGTGTTATCACGCTTAATAAGTCATGTTGCAACATAAAAACATCATCTGGCATGTCCTATCTAACCATTGACATGTCAGCTTATGTTCCCTCACATGCTCACACCAATATCATAGATGTCACCTCATGTTGCGACGTAATGCTAACATAGTAATAAGTCATGTTGCAGCGTAAAGCGACATGTGTAAGTCATGTTGCAACATAAAGCGACATGTAAATCATGTTGCACCATCGTGAAGCATGTGGAAGGCGTTATATTGAACTCAATATCAGTAATCTTACATTTAATATTCACATAATGAAATCAAAATCTCGGAATATAGTAAGTATATTTACACTTTCAATATCGTTTTCCAAAAACAAAACCAATCTCCTTGAATTTTTAGATCCTAATTCTAGTTCCACCTCTCTTAAGCGATCACATCAGTTGAATTTTTAGATCCTAACCGATCATCAAAAGCATGAAAATAAGCGGTTGAAGAGCTCCGCAAAGAAGCGAGATGTAAAAGTAAAGAAATCTTTGAGGAATTTGATCTTGAATACTCTTACTCACGGTTCTTCTTCCATGATCCGCTCAGGTATGACCGCTCCTCGAAATTCTCTCAAAAAGCGGCGCCCGAGAAATAAGCTCCCAGAAGAACCTCGAAAAAACACAAAAATCGTTATCTGGTGGTATATCGAGGAGTTAGAGTTCGATATACTATAGTATATCCCCAACTTCGATATACTCGTATATCAATTTTATATGCTTTTTTATCATGCATTTTAGAGCCCCTCTATCGGATATCGTATATCGAGGTATATCGATATACGCCAGTATATCAAACTTCGATATCGCCATATCGAACTTCGATATGCGCATGGTTTTGAATGTTTGGTTAGGAGCCAATATTTTTGCGATGCCCTTGCCCTTTTGCTTTTGAGTTTAAATATTCAAAGATATTGATTCTTTATCGATGCTCTCATTGCTACTATGGTACATTATATTTTTTTTGTGCCTTGTCTCTTTGCATTTTATGATTACTTTTGATCTCCTCTTAGATTTTAAACTGTGTTCTTGATACAACCTCAATCTTGCCTTTTCCACTTTGACGGCCCTTTGCTTGTTTTTCATGTATATCCATTCATATCCTTCTACCAAAGTTTGATCTCTTAAGTTTTGACTGTACGATTTCCGCTCGTGTCCTCAACCTCAACCTTTCCTATCGCTTGTTAAACTTGCTTTTTCCACATAGGCCTCTTAACCATTCTGATTGGTTGACCTCATTCACGGCGGTGCAGACCGCCATAGCCCCACCCGTTTTTAGTCTCCACTTTGTTCATGCCTCAACACCTCAACTCTCTTTCTCTGGTAAAGCACACTTTATGGATAGCTTTTACTACTAATATGTCACTTCCACGCCGTCATCGTGTTTTTGGTCCATTTATCATGTCCATTGCCCTTTGTTTTATAATAGCGCATCATCCACACCTCGCTTATTAATATGTCATTTTACCTAGCCATTATGTTTCATTTTGTCCCTCCTATGGTCATTGCGCCCATAACCCTTTTTGCACTTTTGACTCCATTTCATTGGCCTAACCTCACTTTTGACTTCGATTTGATTTACGTTGTGATCCCCGTAACTTTCATCTCAATTTCCTTCTTGACCTTCCTTTTTGATTTGTGCTAACATGTCACATCCTCTTCCTCAATCTCGCCCCTCGTTTGCAAAAACATGATTCATATTGGGGCCTTTTATTCATGGCTTTAGGCATGTGTGGTATTGTCTCCCTCGACATCACCACACACATTTCTCCTCGCTAACTTTGAACGGACCTTAGCACCTTTCGCTCTCCTAATCTTGTTCCAAACCATTTCCTGGACCTTATGCTCTGGACTTCTTTTTGATGTCAACCTCATTTTTCTTCTTGACATTGCTCTGAGATTGATCATTATGTTGGTGTTTGTCATGCATCTGGTAAGCTTAGAGAAGTTGCTTTTTATGTTATCGGATGTGGTTGATATTTCAAGTTCTTAATTTGGTCTCTTCATTTTGGCAGACTAGGCATATCGTTTGTTCCTTTATACACCTTCTTCATTTATCACTGGACGGACCTCTTAGCACTATCCTTGCCCTTGCTATTTTTATATTGTCCTTACAACCTTGGGCAGATTTCACAATTTTTGGTAACCTTTTGTTCTTGTTAGCTCCTTGATCATATCACTAACCTCATGAATTCCACTTTCCCCTTGGCACTCTTGATCTTCATCTTCCTTTACTTGGCTTATAGATCGGCTCCCTTTACAGGGTGTCGACGCCATGTGGCTCTTTATGTTTTTCGTTGTCAATTTAATTAAATTTAACGTGGTTTTATGTTGTCTTGTGGCAGCTACCTCTTGCTTCCTTAAGTTGGTTGAGTATTGCCAAGACTACCATTATCAGTATAGTAGACATTATTCCATAAGAAGCAAGAGGGAGATCCCGTCCGGATACGTCTCAAATTGAGAAGTCTAGCTATAGAAGGTGCCCCCATCAGAACCAACAGAGAGGGAAGTAAGATTCTATATAGACTAGAAAAAGTGCCCAGCGTTGCTGGGCTTTTCATTGGAATTAATTCGAGTAATATGCTTGTTCAATATTTCTATTATCCTTTGATAAAATAAAAAGGAAGCACATGACCACAGTATTTTGTTTAAAGGTGTTTAACATGTGGGAAGCATTTGCTTATTTGCATATTATGGGTGTTGATAGTTGAAAGGGATCGACAATGACTAAACAAGAAGTCTATTTCTAGGGAAAAGGATGATCTTCTAATTTCCTAGTAATTGGAGGAGACTTAATCTGGTTAAGTGCGTTAAGGACAATGTCGTTTCCAACTTTTTTCTTATGCCTTTTTTCAAGTGGATATTAAATGTTATTGTGTTATTTTCTTTAGGCAATGAACTTGACTTTAAGTTAACTTATTTGTATAGGTTTATTTCGAGAGGACCAATTTGTGGTTCTTTGGTTTGATAGACCTATCATTTATGAGGTAACCCATTTGGTGGAGAGTGGTCTGGAAGTATTCAAACATGGCTTTTATGGGTTTAAGCTATAGTTTTTTCAAGTATAAGTGAGCATTTTTCATAGCCAATAGTTATTCATTGTTTGAACAATATTTATTCATGTTTGATTAGACTTTAACATTAAGATTAATTTATCAATGGTTATGCTTCAAAACGTTAAAATGCATTAGGTTTATTTCGATCCATTAGGTTTATTTCAATCCATTAGGTTTATTTCAAGGGGACCCATTTAATTCAATTAGGTTTGAACATATCAGGCTTTTTGACGTGAGGTAGAAAGCATGTTGGATCAGCCTTCAACATTTGACATTTGTTTTTTAACTTGAAACGTACTTCTTAAAATGCATGAATGCAACCAAATTCCTTTAAGCATGTTTCTTGAGTTGGTACACTCTTGCACAGAATCAACAAACTTAAAATAATCCATGAATGAGAACCTAGATTGCCACCAAATCTAGTTCCGCAGTCGTCATTAAGGGCTGAATCTTGTGGCCAAGTTCGGGGTTTTGCAGGGTTTTTTTTTTTTGAAAGCCGTGCATTCTTGCAACATGTGGTACATAAGATTTCTGGAAACAGAGATTCCATACTGATGTATCAACTCAGCTGATGCAACAGCTTGATTCAACCATGACATCTCTGCAATAGATAATTAGTCCTTCTAATCCATTACATTGAAAGACTCATGCCACTTTCGATCACTTTGAAGCATGTTGGCATAGGTTGTGCGGTCGGTCTTAGGCTGCATAATGCGCTTGTGTAGTGGGACATCTCTAACGTAAGCTTTTGCGGCATAAAGTGGCTTGATCTATAATGCAATGAAGACATAAGAAATGCTAATAAAAGCGATAATAGTCATGTCTTTAAATGCAAAAAACATCATTATAAAATAAATATAAAACTTACGAGGATCGTATAATCGATTCTAAACCCTCTAAAGAGTTGTTGCTCCCGCTTCTCTAACTTCTTGTCGGATCCTTTTACTAAAGAACAACAGCTAAACTTGGTAAGTACTTTCTTGCATTATCCATATAACGACTCAATCTTCTATATGTTCATACCTAAACAAAACAATTGATATTCAGGCAGGACTTACCTTCTCAACATGCACACTGGGCTCTACATTTGAATTTTCATCCACTATCAAATCTGAACATGCACATTGGGCTCTACATTTGAATTTTCGTCCACTATCAAATCTGGAGTATCATAAACCATCTTCAACATGAGTATTAAATCTAATAACAACACAAAAAAAATTAAAGGATGAACGTGATAATGGGTAATTTATGTCTGCCATATCGAACAACTTGAATTCTTCATATTCTAAAAACTGGTACAACTACTGCCAGTTAAGCATATAAGTGGCAAAAGAAGAACGGAATAGTACCCTCATAGATAAGTTAGAGCAAGCAAAGGTGGCTAAAAATAAAACACTTTCTGCTAGTGGCCTTCTTAAAAAAACAAAGTTAATAGGATGGAGGACGTACCATAGCTTTTGTTTTTGAGTAAAAGGATCAATGAAATTGGACCTTAAATCGACTCCACTTCCTAAAGGATGTTTTGCATTATGAAAAGAATGCATTATGTAGAAAAGTTCATTAGCGACATCTATCTCTAATGTTTTTAGATCATTTTTCACGGAAGGTAAAGGCTCCCTCCACCCCACATGACATAGACCCTCCCTCTTTTTCTCTCATTTCCCGTCTACGGCATCGATGGGTGAGCTGATTCGAGATCGAAATAATGAGCAAGAGATCTGTGGAGACCAATTTTTGCACCATAATTCCCCTCTAATGTGGTGCAATCTAGGTGGTGAGTTGTTAAGCAATCATTATCATCTTGGTTTACGACAAAAGATGGATCATATTATTTTTTACCAAGAGCCTAGCAAATTGAAACATGACAAAAAGATGATGCATGTTGCACTTGGATAGTGGAAAAAAGAATCTTTTGCGGTGTTCTACTCTGAGAACTTACAAAGGCTGCAACAAGTATTTGCTATTTCCCATCTCCTATATTCACATCCTTATGGAAGACTCATACCTCGTTATAGGCTTGCAGCAACAAAAGAAGAAAGGTTGAACTACAAAATGCAATAATCCATTTTAACACAAACCACCAACTACTTACTTTACGTAGACACCAACTTCCTTGCCCGAGAAATCTTACGAGTCCTAATCTTGTATCTACCTAAACGCAATGACTACGAAGATATTCAATATCCAAATGCAAAGGATTTGTGTACATGTGTTTAGGCTACAAAGGATTTTTTTCTAAGTGCAAGTGCATAAATGTCTCTATTTCTATTTGCCTCAAAACTTGTATTTTGGGTGTAAGAAAAATCTGATGTCTTTGAGAGGGAAAATACATTATAAAAGAGAGAGCCTAGAAGGCATGTCCAGAATGCCAAAGGCATGACATATTCATCCCTTTCTCCTACCTAGACGAAGTTCTGCAATGATTGCTTAATATTAAACACACTTTCCATATAGTGCAATTGGGAAACACATTTCTATGAGGTTTGATGGAGCAAAACAATCGCAATAGCAAGAGCATACCTTTTCCATGTACAACGACCATCTTCATCCACACTTCACGGAAGACATCCCGACAGCCTTTATACCACAATAAGAGTTGCTACGAGGTTAACAAAGAAAAGAACAGATGGCTATTTGGGCAGCCCCCAATCTGAATGAAAGAGAGAGAGAGCGGTGCTCTTGCAGCGCAGACTGGCGAGATGATCGGATGGCACCTCACAATTGGTGGGCGTTGTTCTTTGAAGGGAACAGACTAAGCGCTTATTGGCTTGTTGAATTGGGCTCCCAAGAAAACTTAGTCAAGCAGGCGGAGAGGTGCAAAAAGGGGAGAGGCGAGAAAAACATTTAGGATAACCATTAACAAAAGCATCAAAACCACCGTTAGAAAATGATTTTGCTATTACGCAAAGCGAAGCTCACGATTTGATCATCAAAATTTGTCGCTCTACATATCTATTATGAAAGTTAGCAACACCCAAGATACCCAAATTAATATAGAATAACCGCACATACTAAGTGTTTCTTGACATGGAGGCTTATTTCTTCACGTACCATCCAAGTACGACCATTCAACGACTCCGAGAGACAGCAGACATAGCAAAGAAAAGCGGGATTGGAAACAAAGAAAAGTTAAATAAAACAGGGCTAGATGATACAAATACCACAAAAGGCGGCCGTCTTCCGCGTTGGATCTTGGCCGTGACTTTTCGTCTTTGAGGAAGTTGAGAATGCAGGAATAGAGCCCCTCGCATGAACGCATATCTTTGTGCATCCGTACATCACCAAAGATAGGGTTTCGAGAACGAAAACAAAAGCTGTGAATGGGAAAAAAAAAAACGAAATAAATAAGACAAGACCCTTTGTAATCGCTTTTAGATCCGACGGTCAAAATGAAAGTTGTGGGAAAAGAAATTAGGCGAGAGATGCTCGGCACACACTACATTTTGCTTTTATTACTATATATAGATTCTCTAGTTCTTACAAAGATCCCCTAGATTCTCCAAGATTCCATCAACGTTTCCCTAGATTCTCAAATATTTTATGAAGATTCCCTTGGATTCTTTAGAGTCATAAAGATTCTCCCTCTGTGATTCCCGGAGATTCTCTAATATTCACATGAGATTCCTCTAGATTCTATAGGATCCCATAAAGATTCTAGATTCTCCTAAATTACCATAGATTCTCGTGGAGATTCCATGGTCCCAACAAGATTCTTAGAATCGATCACATTAGCTCCAACTGTGACGGGAGGCACCACTCATTGGAAAGCTCTCGACGAGAGGAATCAAATGGCATGGGCCACACCTTTAGCTGAGTCCTCTACTATAAGTTATGACCATTTGAAGGCGATGTAAGCAAGGAAGCTTCTTAGAAAGTGCACTCATAAATGCTTTGCCACCTCACTATCTTTTTATTAAATAAAGGTGCCACCTCATCTCCTAAAAAATTGCATTATAATAAATATTTAATGGCTAGGATTTCTTCTCCATTTTTTAATCTAAGGGCTAAGATTAGCTACATCAAATTCCAGTGACACCTCACACAAAGCATTGAGTGCAATCAATATATGTGGCAACATCTGAGCCATTGATGTAGCGCATTGGACGGTTGAGATGAATCCAACTTAAGCTGCCCCCTTATGGATAGAGATTTTGGTGTCGCCAGTTCGACCGCCGATCTCCATCCGGATGGTCCGGCATCGACACCAAATCTCTATCCATAAACATAAGTTAAGTTGTATATATATAACAGATATGACATATATATAAAACATCTATAAATGACATATATGCCATTAAAAGTATATGTCATATAAATTTATAGTATGTGTCATATAAATACATGTCATTTATATGATATCTATAGATGACATATATGACATTCATGGTATATGGCACTTATTTATAGATGTCATACAAGTCCCTTGTTATTTTAGGGACTATACGAGGCTGGCCGTTGTCTGTTCAAGAGTGCAAAGTTGTTGTTGTCCAAAATGCTTCATATGCTAAATTCGAGATACTGTGTTGTTAGACTTATACTCATTGAGATTCTATAAACAACTCTATGTATTTTCGGGAATGTACATAGTCCATTGTATGGGCCAACCCTTCAAAATGAACTTTAAAAGCAAAAGCCAATTCAAAGTTGAGAAAGCCATGTGTAGGAATTACATCAACATTGTCTTCCATAACAAGCATATTTTTGTGTTATATCAAATCCAGACAGTATCCAGATCATATAATAGTAGAAACTATATTTGTTTCCTTCTAAATTCCACTAGTAGAAGAATTGATATGTAGACAAATGCAGTAGGTCTTGCATTTCAAACAACTAAATACCTAGCATTTTAATGCATTTCTAAATGACGATCAAGTAGGAATAGAAATAGCAAGAATTATAGCTGAGAAGATGTTTTGACTTTAGCATCAAGTTTCCCAAAATTGACATTGATGATCCCTCGACCCCAAAAGAAATTTACTATCTATCTTCAATTTGGCTGTACTTTAATCGGTTCCTCTAATACGTTGATCGCTCTAAATTGCACCATGGCTGCAGTAATTGCATCAGGAAAAGCAGGAACCGACATCATTGAACACATTGCTTCAAATTCAGAGTAGATTAAATTCGACTATAAAACAAACTGGGCAATTCAAAAGCACAACTTACCCTAAAGTCGTGACACAAATTTTATGTCCACATGAAAGCGGAAATCTTTAAAATAAAGTTTATGGCATCTACTGCTCTCTATCCCCCTTAGGCCCAACTGGCAAGAGCTGCAGACATGGGCAACGTGGCATCAAAGTTTTGCTCTTCTTCAGGAGCTGCAAAAGATTTCAACTCTGGCTGCCTCCCCTCACGGCATGTGCCCCATCATCCGTGTACATAACAAAGAAGACTGTCTTGATGTCTTCTGGTTCAAGTACGAGTTGTCTGACTACGAGCAACGTTGCAGATCTAAAACTTGCTAATGATGAAATTCCTGCGGAGAAATTAGCAGATCTCGTGATTGTTGAAGAAGGAACAATCATCTCAGATGAGGTAAAGCCTTCTAGTGATTTTATTTGTGTGAGTTTTATTTTAATTTTATTGGTAATGCATTTTGCGTTTCTACCTAGTTCTATTCTACTTAGTTATGTTAGTTCTTTTGTACCTGTGAATTTTGGAACTATGGACATGACAAACTTAAGGCAGATTGACATCAACAATGATGTATGAGAGAAATGTTTGCAGTCTTGTCCTCAGTTGGAAGGAGGCAGTTATATTTCGAATTCAAACATGTCTAACACCTATAGTCAGTCTTTCATGGGAGCAATGAATAAGCATTGTATTTTCCTATCAATTTCAATTGCAAATCCTTCACAGGCAAAATCGATCGTAGAAAGTGTTTTTGCGGCAATACCAAAGATGTGTTGAGAGATATGGACTGGTGTCATTGTCTTTTCATTTACCTGTGAACTTTGAACCTGAATTGTTCACTTTTTTTTTATGTTAGAATTTGATGCATTTTCAAAGTGTATTATTTAACAGTGAAGTGTTTCAATAAAGCAATTTTTGTTTTAATGTTTTAATTCAGCGTTGCCGGGCATAAATACAATTTTGTTGTAGGGATGAAACTTAATTCCTTGCAATTGTACGGTTTCATCATCTACATGCAAAACAAAACAAATGTAGATAAGAATTTATGTTGGCATTAGATGGACTGAAAGCTTTAATAAAAAGGATGTTAACGGATTCGATTACCCGTGCCAATGCTCATTGGCCTATAGATAGATAGATATTTGTTTTAACGCTCTGCTCATTGAGTGCTTCTTTAAATAGTTATTTTAATGCTTCTTTAGATAGGTATTTTAATGACTATACAAAGGAGAGACATAAGTCAAGCATGCAAAACGGGCTTCAATGTTTACTCCTTTAGACTTGAATGCATTCAAGATACACCATGAGAACAAAATGGATTTTCTAGTGAAGATGCACCAACAAATGACCTAAAGTTTACTATGGAGTTCCTTCTAATGAGGAATCATATGTTACAGTATTTATTTTAAGTTCTGTAATAGAAGGATTGGTATCTAAGTAGAATATAGTGTTAAAAGTTAGAATATGGTGTTAAAATTTTGGTTACTCCACGTAATAGTATGTGTATATGCTTGTAATGGCTTAGTGGAGTTCAAGGTTCAATTGCATGTATGGTTATAAAACTCTTGCTTTCAATGGCTTATGTGCAATTTAAGCTTGTCAACACATTAATTGACCACTTTTTTAGCAACAAATTAAAGAGAAACTTTTGCTTATAATGGCTTATGTGCAATTTAAGCTTGTCAACACATTAATTGACCACTTTTACATAGTTCTTAGTTATAACTAACAAACATTCCTTATAAGGATGTCGGCAATCAAGCTTGATAGATTGTAAGTTGTTCATGTTAATTGTTAAATAGCTAAAGTTCTTAATAATTTCAGAATTTTGTTCATTTTATATCATTCTATGATTGTTGTTAAAACTTGAGATTTTATGTTTTTTGGGATTTTATGTTGTTATGCCTGGGGATGAAATTCCAAGCTATTGCATGGCCATCCAAGACATTTATCTCAGAAGATGTAATGCATCTCAAAATACATTAATGGTCCTATTTGTGCAGAGAATTACATGTTCTATCATGCATACGTATCCCATTGCAGTTGCCTTGCCCCATATTACATCTGTACAAACCATTGTATTTCTCTTATACGTAGCAAGAGAGTGCCTGAAGCCTCCATACCCTTAAGCATGCATTTAAGCTATGCATACTCATTGAAATGATGCAAATTCAGTGTTATTGAACAAACTTGAATCTTGCTCTTTTTATTATATGCACAAATCTATCTAAACATATCTGAATCGCCGTCGTTGTTTCTTGATTTGTTGTGCAAATTTGAGCACATTGAAGTCACTATTGCATAGGAGCAATACATGAGTTGTTTCTATAAGCTGAGTGAAGCGAACAACTGTAGTTGTGAAGATGAAATGGGATGAATTTTCTAGCAAAGAAAACAAAGCAAAGCTACTGAAGGAAATAATATATGAAGCTACATAAAACAACTCTATCTCTTGTATTACAACTATTCGCCAACTCGAGTAGATTCTTCCGGATACATGTTTAAACCAACCAGATTACCACTTTATCTTTCTATTGCATCCGGACCTCCATGTTGGACCTATTGAAGAAATGTCAAGGGACATGGTTAAACGACCTTTTACCGTCAGTCTGCCCATTGCCCAAGTAGTTCATTCCATAGTTCTTATTATGGAGCGGTCACAAACAAAAAATTAAAATAGTATGAAAAGTCTCCTTCAATCTTGAAATTTATAAGGATTTCGCAGTGGTTGTATATTTAGTCCGGAAATTTCTTCTAAATCATTAACAACAACATCATCACCTCGCCTAGAAAAAATTCTATTTAGTAAGCTCCAGAACACCAATATAGCGGTTATTTGGCAAGAACATATTTTTAACTAAACGCGTAGGAAGCACAATTAGTAACCATAGCATGAGCTTATTCCTAACATCTTAAACATTCAAATGTTTTAAGCTACAACCCGTGAAGCATGGCATGCTTTAGTTCCAAAGCCCCGATTTTCATCTTCAACAAGGTAACAAATTCTTCTGTTCCCATGAGCTCGTCTAAAAGCAAGCCGGCCCCAACAATTTGCCGATGAATCCCTGAGGGGTGTTAAATGATGAAATAGCCCTGATCCATGTGTTAGAACTTCCTCTTTAACTATACCATGGGTTTGCATTTGTGAGTTATGTTTTGAAAAAATGCGACCTATATTCCACGGTAATAAGGGCGGAGTTTGTCCAACTTAGTACATCAATCACCACCGGAGAGAAATCTCGTCACGAACTTTCAATCTTAGAATGTGTTGGGAGTTCTTTCACTCGTTTATCCTATATGTTTGGTAGTTAGAAATTCAAGTGTGCTGATCGTAGTAATGGTCGCACTTGACGCCAGATAATGCACATGGGAACTTGAATTGGGCCCCTAGAATGATCATATTTCTAAACTTGGTTTTAGACACTGCATGCCCAAGTTTACATTTGCTTGGTAATTGATGCATGAAAGGTATCTCCTTGTTTTGATATGCATATTTATATGACCTCAATAGTCTCAGGGTTTGTAATGTCAAACCTCGCAATTTGGCTTCCATCACTGTGCATTTCAAGTGCAGCAACCACGTAAAAGAACGTTGAACAATCAGAGCCTCATGCCGACATAATTGTAGGCTTTAAAGGTAAAAGGGAGCACTGTCAACATATTAAAAATCAGAAGTTGATGCTTTAACATCGGATCCCCGCCATAGTTTCCAAGCCACACTCTAGACAGTGGAATGAAGACAACCTCTGGGGGGAAAGGAACCACATCAAACGTGGCCATAGCCATGGTGTATGTCCAAATTTGGTCGTAAAGACAAAACCTAGACAACATCTTATGGCACCATTTTCCCCTCCAACATGCATGGGAAAGAAAAGAAAAGAGCTTCAAAATGCACATATGTAATTAGTGTTCCATATAGAAAAAGCAAAAATCAAATTGATAATAAGCTTCATGCTTGCCTGGATTTTCATAGATGTGTATTCAAGGAAATGGTATGGGGGCAGCATGCAAAAATGATTCAAAGATGAACATTTTTAAGATCCAAAGATCATTTATAACCTAGAAAGCATCCTGCCAGAATGCATTGGAGCACAAACTTGCAAATCATTTTGATGTAGCATGTCGATTTTGCTACTGATCACATCTACAACCAAAGTTGCAGTTCTTCAACATGTAAACTTAATTCTAATTGATGTGTACGCAAATGGTGGCTACGATGATGTTAGATAGTTCCAAATTCTAACTACTGATGCCTTTGCTTCAAAACCATTTCTAGGACTCCAAAGACACATAATACATACAAGATAATTCCACATAAAGGGGAAGAAAGATATGAAGTACTTCTTCTCGATCATGCTCATCGTCGTATGGTGCAACTTTTTGATTGAAAATCCAACATGCCGCATGCCCTTCTAATATATATAAATATAAAATGCGAGAATAAATCAATAATCGGAAAAAGGATTAAAGATATAGCACTTACAATTTCTCCATGGCCGTAGTATACAACTTGCCCTAATCGGTTGGGGCTTTGAAATCCAAACAAATTTCATGGTGTTGTGGAGTTCTTGCCAAGTACAAAACAAATTGAGTTAGCATCAACATCAAAGTAAGAAATATGAAAAAATGGAGCATTGTATTTGCTACAAATTTCAACAACTTTTATGCCCGACAGTACATCACTCTAATGAAAGCAACTTTGGAGCTATATAATCATGACATGCATCGTGGAAACGTAATTTTTGCTCTATACTTTGTCCCTCAAACTTTAGAGCCGAGATTGCTCAAACCCGAGAAATTTTAAGGAAAAAGAGGTCCAGTAATCCAAGAGCAAAATTTTAAGGAAAAAAAAGAAGCCCGGCAATCCAAGAGCAAAAAAACCTTGAACAATGGTTGGAGCCATGCATTTGTTGTGGCCTCCAAATGCAATGAGGCATGCATCCTAGACGTATTACGCGGTTGTCATAACTTGCAATATAAAATAGAATGATTGTGTGATCAACTTGAAGCAGAATATATAGATCATGGATATGGCTTTAATGACATACCACATATTAAGGACGTGGATATGTAAAAGGGCACTTAGCAAAATGCTACATATTTAGAGAATCGATATATGAATGGGCTTCTTCTATTTTGCCCATCTTTGAGTCAAGACTCTATAGCAACGATCTTATCCAAAAAAATGAAGCTCAATAATCTCACTTGAAAGAGAACATGTAACAAAGGAACATATAATTCATGCAAAGAAAACCCGACTCTTTTTATATAATCGTAGCTCTCAACACTTACCTCCTTGTATAAAGCTTGTATCCGATGCAAGCCGCGATGAAACCCTATGAAGAGCGAGGAAGAAATCAAAAATAGGATGCACACCCAAAATATGTTCTAAGGAAGCAATTTCGTGTCCTTCCATGATTAGGAAGATTCACGTAGACATAAAATTTTCAAGAAAAAATCTCGATAAAGATCTGTGGAATACCTGAAATTTGCCAGACAATAGAAGTCCGAGGATGCTTATGATAAATTAGATCATGCTAAATTTATTTGATAAACATGCATTTGGTGAAGACCATGTGAATAAATGGTGAACCATTGAACATATAAGAATATTACCATTAAATGGTATTAGTGATATTGAAGGATAAAGTTCGAGCCAAGTATGAATTCAAACTTGGCAAGTTTATCCAAATCTAGGCAACCCGGAGTTCGTTGCATCGGTCGAGTCGAACCTAATCGGTCGGGCTTGGCCCTATAAAACAAAATGTGAAGACGAATGCAAAAGTTAGTTTGGAGAATCGAATAGCTTTCAAGCTATTGCTTGGGCTTTGGGAAGTAGATGGTTTGTGAATAGTCTAATGTGATATTAGAGCCGAATAAGTTCAATGGTATTGCACACTAAATTCAATGGTATTGCCAAATTGAATTCCATTGTCTAGCTGAGGTTATCATTGATTTAAAAGCTAAGTTGATCTAGTTAGTCTTGATTTAAATCAAATTGTTACCTTCATTTGGTATAAGAGCTAATCTAATCATGACTACTAGACTTGGTGCATCACTGTTGAGTGCAGTTGATGTATTTAAAGGCAAATTGGATTCCAAGTTTGGAAGGCCAAAATTCAAGAAATTTTGGAAGTAGAAGGACGTGGGTCTTATGGGGTGAAGATCACAATCAATATCTTGGGACATCATCGAATCCAACCAGAAAGGAGACACTAAAGAGAAGTCTTCAACAAGTGGGAGCACTAGTTCAAATTGAGGTAACTAGTTCAAGTTCGCATGTCGCTAAAGTAATGGAAGCTAAGAGTATAATGACAGTTAAACTAAGCTCAAGCATTCTTAGAAAGTGAGGGAATGAATCCAAGGGCAATTTGGAAGTATTTGATTAAAACATATGAAAATAAAACGCCTTCTGGAAACTTTGATGTGTTAGGCAGAAACTTCGAAATCGAAATTTCAAGATAAGGATGACATCACGTAATTTTCCGTAAGTTTGACAAATCTTGTGGCAGATTTGGAGGCAAATAGGGTGACAATTTTCGGATCATCGTGTAATGACTATCTCAAGGGCATTTTCTTGCATATGATCAATTATCTACATTAGTTAGAAATGTAGCAAGGAATAGAGAACAGTCAACTCATGGTCAAGACGAATTAGAGCAAAAAGCTTTTAATCAAAGAACAAGAAGAACATTCAAATATTGTATGCAGCAAAAGGAAAAAACAAAGGTACATACCGATAAAAAGCAAGATAGGGCCATGCTATCGCTGCAATAGCTATGGTCACTTGAAACATAATTACCTAAACTTGCGCAAGGGATACCAGATGCTACAAATTGTGATGGCATTGGTCATATGGTCGCAAACCCGTCTTGTTCCCCTGGATGCTACAAAGGGAAGAGGGAGAAAAGAATTTAGAGAGGGGGGGGAGGGAAGATATCACAAAGGGAGAGGAAGGGAAAGGAATATCTCCTGATGTAAACTTGCTAAGGGAAGTTAAAACCTAAGGGGAAGAAGAAGTGGATCTAAAATGCCGAGGTAAATTCCCTGCCTCTAAATTTTCAATTCATTGTCTTTATATGAAACTAAAGACAAAAATGATCTCTTGTGTTAGATCTCAGGAGCGAGAGATGCGGATTAAGGAGGCAAATAAATTGAAGGAGAAAAACAAGGAGCAACTCAAGCTATATTCACTTGGAGATGGGAATTTACAAGAAGTAGGAATCGTGGATGTTGGAAATATTTGATTTGAATGGACACCCCATGGAACTCAAAGAATGTACTATGTGTTCCATCAATAATCGAAAATCTCATTTGGTCGACCAACTTGTGGATCTAGGATATAGAGTTTGTTTTGAGAAAAGGCATTGCAAAATCTTTCTTAAGGATGAACTAAAATTCATTGCTAAAAGAGTTGGGAATCTCTTTGCACTTGACAAACAGAAAATTGAGGCCTCAATAAATCTTGCAACAATACCAACAGCTTAGAGAATGGCATGAGAAGTCGGGCATACACATGTTAATAATATACACTATATGATTAAGAAGAATATGATCAATGGAGACAACAAGATACATGGAAATTTAATCATGAAGGTTGCATGCTAGGAAAGCACACTAGACTCGGCTTCAAGAAGTCAAACAAAAGGGCAAAAGGAGTTTTGGATCCGATCCATCTGGATTTGTGTGGCCCCATTAATGTAACCAAACTTAAGTGGCAAAAGATTTTTATAACATTCATAGACGATTATTCAAGAAAAACAAAATGTTACATATTAAAACACAAGGATCAAGCTTTTCCAAATTCTACAAACTATTTGAACAAGAAGTTGAAAGGAACCGGAAAAAAGATCAAATGTGTTAGATCGCATTTAGGGGGGAGAATTCTTATCATATGAATTTAACAAACATTGCGGGATCATGGGATCAAAAGACAATTGACATGCAGGTATACACCTCAAAGAAATGGCATAGCAGAGAGGAAGAATAGAACCATACTTGATGCTGTAAGATCAATGCTCAAGCAATCAGGTATGCCAAACTACCTTTGGGATGAAGCTGTAAGAACTGCAGTTCTAATTCAAAACAAACTTCCATTGAGCTCCATTAAAGGAAAAACCCCAGAAGAAAAGTGGAATGGGAACATACCATCATATGATATGTTTAAGATTTATGGTTGTACAAAGATATGCTCATGTTCCTAAGGAACTTAGGAAAACTTGATGATGTCATGAAATGCTATCTTGCAGGTTATGATGAACAATCCAAAGGTTTCAGGCTTTTTGATCCAAACAAGAGGTGCATAATAATTAGTAGAGATGTTGTTTTTGATGAGGCTTGTGTTTATAAAAACAAAAATAACATGCCAGCAACAAGGGAGCAATGAAGGAGAAGAAAACCGGATAGAAACAAGGGACAATTCAACAATGATGGATAAGGATTCCGGCGGGAAGCGAAAATAATAGCAAAGCAAATGCAAGGGGAAAGTAAATCATGAAGAAGATAAAAGGGAAAAGATTTTGCTGAAATTCAGTGACCGATCTGAGGACCGTGGTGCATTATTTAATGAACCCGAGGTACCGCAGGGGAAGAAAAAAAGAAGGACGTTGAAAAACTAAAAGAACAATTGACGTGTTGTTATGGAAGAATAGAAGATGGGAAAAGTAAAAAGATCGCTCAAGGAAAATGTAGACATCAATTATGTACTAAGCTTTGCTTGAATCCATACATATCATTAAATTATAAAGAGGCTATCTTATCGCTGGACTGGAAAGTGGAAGCAAGCTATGATGGAGGAAATGCAAGCTTTTGATAGGACAAATAGCTATGAAATAGTAGCAAGGCCAAATAAAAATGTGATTGGCAAAGAAGTGGATCTACAAAATAAAAAAGGGGATGAATGGGGAACAAAAATATAAGGCAAGGTTGGTGGCACGAGGTTACACCCAAAGGAAGGGAATGGATTATGAAGAAACTTTTTCACCTATAGTAACCGACCAAGATAAAGGTCTTTTAGCCTTTGCAAATGCAAACAAATTGGATGTACATCACATGGATGTGAGCAACCTTTCCTAAATGCCAAACTAGATGAGGAAGTATACATGCAACCAGCCTCTGGATTTGAAGCAAAGACAGAAGGGTATGGTCCGGAAACTCAAGCGTCAGGTTTATGGATTAAAACAATCTTCTAGGATGTGGTATAAGTGCATTGATGAGTACTTGCGAGAACAAGGGTTTAAAAGTTTCTAAATGATGGAAATATCTATATTTTTGCATAAAGGAGGTCAGTTTGCATTATTGCCTTATCGTTGATGATAAACATAATGGTACCAAGCAGCTTCGAAAATATTAGAATATTGTAAGAAAATTACGAAGAACAAATTTCAAATGACAGATTTGGGGCGCTTAAGGAAATTCTTGGGAATGGAAGTTACAAAGGATGATCAAGGAAAAACACTAACAATCTCTCAAAAGGCAAACATTCAAGGAATGCTCAAAAAGATTTCACATGATGGAGTGCAACGTGGCAAAACACCAATGGTACAAGGCCTTAAGTTATCTTCCTCTAATTTAAGTCCAAAAACGCAATTGAACAAAGAAAAATGGACAAAATACCATCTGTGGAGTTGGTTGATGTTTACTCTTTGTTGCAAATAGTACCCGCACTGCACATAACCTTTGCAGAAGTTTGTTGAGCAGTTTCACTAATAATCCAGACACCACATTGGATAGTACCGCTAAATGGGTTCTCGATACTTGAAATTAACACAAGACCATGGATTAACTTTCAACAATGATAACTTGAATCTAACCGGGTATCTTTGATGCGGTTGGGGAAGTGATATTGATTCCAGAAGAAGTCAACATCCTGCTTTTGCCTAATGCTAGGGAGCCACAAGTAGCTTGAAGAGAGTAAAAAAGCGGTCTTGTGTGGCCATGTCAACAATGGAAGCGGTATACAACTCAACATCCTTGCGCAAATAAAGAGATTACTTGGATAAGACGCTTACTTGAAGAATTACGGGTAAGTCAAGTTGGACCAACAGTGTTATACTCAGACAGTTTGAGTTGTATTGCTATTACCAAGAATCCTGTTTTACACCAAAGAACCAAACATATAGAACTTCACGTTCACTTCATTAGGGATTTGGTGAGCAAAGGAATTATTACAGTTGAGCACATCAACACAAATGAACAAGTGGCAGATGTTTTGACCAAGGGACTGTCAGAAGTTAAGTTTAAGAAATTTAAGCATGCCTTGGGAGTCATGGAAAATAACTGCAAGTGAAGGAGGGTTAATATATTTTACATAAGGATTTTATCTTCCTTTGAAACCAAAACTATCAGGGATTTTATCTTCCCTGTGAACAAACAGATGTTTGATAGAGATTTTATCTTCTCTAAGTGAATTTCTATAGTGTGGAAATGATAAAACAAGTTGATCAGAAAATGACAGTGCAGTCAGAGATTTTACCTTCTCTGATAAAATGCATTGGCCGTAGTGTTTATCTCTTCTAATAACAGACAGATGTTTAAGGGAATATTATATTCTCTAAGTTGGAAACATTCGTTTGAAAGGTTGAACTTAGGTTGATCATGAAACAGTTCTGACATTGGAGATTTTATCTTCTCTGATAACAGGTCCTAAGTTCATGAAACATAATGTGAATATGTGGTAATACTTGATCAGAAAGTTTCATGACAAATTGAAGGAGTGGAAATGCAAACTTGAGATTGCACAGATCAAGAGTTTACGATATTTAGCATGAAAGGGGAATGATAAATTAGATCATGCTAAATTTATTTGATAAACATGCATTTGGTGAAGACCATGTGAATAAATGGTGAACCATTGAACATATAAGAATATTACCATTAAATGGTATTAGTGATATTGAAGGATAAAGTTTCGAGCCAAGTATGAATTCAAACTTGGCAAGTTTATCCAAAGATCTAGGCGGCGGAGTTAAGTTCAGGATCGGTGAGTCCGAATTCTAAGCTGGGGGCTTGGCCCTATAAAACAAATGTGAAGACGAATGCAAAGTTAGTTTGGAGAATCGAATAGCTTTGCGAAGCTATTGCTTGGGCTTTCGGAGCCGATGGTTTGTGAATAGTCTAATGTGATATTAGACGAATAAGTTCAATGGTATTGCACACTAAATTCAATGGTATTGCCAAATTGAATTCCATTGTCTAGCTGAGGTTATCATTGATTTAAAAGCTAAGTTGATCTAGTTAGTCTTGATTTAAATCAAATTGTTACCTTCAGCTTAAGCCCTGGATGCTTATTTTTTGTGCATTAAAAATTCCCACGGATGCCACAAATCTATTCGCCAGACTAACCATACTTTCCGATAAACATCTGGAGACATTTGGAAGCCATATCCAGAGGACGTCCAGAGGTATCTGCAAGCCAATAATCCCAGCAAAATATGCTTATGTTGAATCAAGCGCATGCATCAGAAGAACCCTTCTACTTCCTAATTTCGTTGAAGTCCATGCCTCCATATCCGGAAAGCCAAAAACCCATAAATCATACTACGAAAACAATTGCCGATTTTTGGATATCTGAAACTTTTTCCGGCAGTTAAAAGCCCTTAAAACCTTAGGAAACTAACTTTAAAAAAAATCCAAAAAGTTTTTCTCTAGATCGAAAAACCAAATTTAAACAATAGATTTTAAATTTAATGTAATATCGGTTCGCAATGCAACCGTGAGCTTCACCTGAAAATTTCAGCCGAAATCACCTAGAAATAACTTAAAAAAAAAAAAATAATCTATAATTTCAACTAATTTCTGGATGGTGAAAGTTATGTGTCGAGGAAAACGAGTGACTTTCCTCCAATACATCTCAAATTGCAGCAATCAACGTTGTGCAAGGCAAAATCAATGTGAATGATAACCATGGCTTTCTTTCTGATATTATTTCATTCTGATTATCCATGCATTCAGAAAACATTTTATTTGGATTTAGTCATTTGGAATCGGCGGTCCAGGTTTCTGGAACCGGCGGAACACTAAACACGAAATCTCGTAAGCGCCATCACCAGCTTGAAAGAACTTTCTGGAACATATTAGTTCTCTTTTTATGGCTTTCGTTCTGACATTATTTCATTCTGATTATTTAGTCATTTGGATTTAGTCAAGCGGTATATCAAGCGGTAGTGATGAACCATCTCAAAAAAAAGAGTTCTTGGCTTCTCAAACGGTATGTCAAGCGGTAGTAATGAACCATCTAAAAAGCGAGGCGTCGCGAGCGGCTTTACAATTTTTTTTTTTTCTTCGTAAAAATACAAAAATTCACTGTCGTGAAGCATGTTTTTTTGGATTGCGTACGAGCTTTGAAGGATACACAGTATCCTATAGAACATGAATACATGGTGCTCACGCTCTATCGATTTTTAATACGCTAGGACCTTCTAGAGTGTAACTATTTAATTAGTCATGTTTAATTCTTCTTGATTCTTATAATTTATATTAAGTTCTAAATATATAACTTTGTCTTTAAATTTAAAGTATAATTGTTATAAAAGCATATTATTTCCTTTGCTTTTGAAACTAATTATCACTTGAATCTATATAGAATTAAACATTTCAAGAATATAAAATTTTAATGTTCAGTGATTTCTTAACAAATTTAAAATTTAGCAATCAGAATAATTTGTAAATGAAATATGATGGTTTGATAGTGAATGACTCGAAACTATATGAGAATTTCACCATTTACAAACTCTTACCACTTAAAAAATACTCAAAAAATTATTAGATTTAAATTAATTAAAAGATAAAATTTATGTTTTAATAACAAATATTGAATAGTTTATTATTGATGAAATAAATATATATTGAAAAATTAATTTAAAAATAAACTATTCAAATTTTTTTAATTAAAACATAAATGTAATCATTTGATTTATCTAAACTTTTTTTAAACGTTTTGAAAAAATAATATTTTAATCATATAGAGTCATCTTAGATGAAAATTTAATTTTAAATAGATTAAAGTAAAAATTAGTCTATAAAGCAATTTTTAACTTTGATAACTATCATACTTTTTATCTAAAGATAAACTGAAAATTTTATAAAAATCAACAGGAGTTCAAAATACACATAATCTTATCATGACATCCTTGAAGGATATCTATTAGATTTGAATAAGTCCAAATTTTGTTAAATACATCATATTATCTTCTTCTAAATCTTTTATCACTTTGAAATAATACTAACTGGATGCTCTTAGATGGCTCTCTTATCAATGTTCTTAGGCTGTAGAGACACCCTGGATGAGATTTTTTGTGCCCTTGACCTTATTTGATTAATGCTTGCTTTAGTTGCCAATTGCAGGTATAGAAAGACATTGACTAGGTGCAACGGACCCATGGAGACCGCTTTCAGTAGATCCTCGGGTGTCGCATTCTGAGACACAATCGGCCATAAATGGATAGAAGCGACTATTCATAAACATCTAGACAGTTTTGTCCAGTTCGTTAAGGGCATTAGGAACATTACATTTGGTATCAAAGTAGGGCTCGAGTTCAAGTTTCCATGGGGGCAAGTATGACCCGAAATACCATTGGACAGTAAGGTCATGACTTGGTCTTGGACACCATGGGATGGTGTGGTCTATGGTTTGTGATGCTCGAGGATGAGCATAGTTCTAATGGGAGAGATTATAACGGATCCATGAGAGACTGCTCGAGTATATCTAGGTGTCGCATTCTCAAGACACCGGCATAAATGGATAGAAGCGACTACTCATAAACGTCTAGACGGTTTTGTCCAGTTGGTTAAGGGCATGTTAGTTAGGAATATTACACCAGGTGGGACTTCCTAGAGCCGGATATATCTTATTGAATTGTCATTAGAATATAACATCATATCCTAATATCTTTCAGACTATGGTTTGGGTTGGATTTACACGGTTGCAACATACTTGGTCATTTAGTCAGAATTACAATCAATAACAAATGATGGCAAGAGAATTAGAAAACATGCATTTCAATGCATTCGAACCTTTACGTCATTACACGTTCATTTATATTCATAACAGAGCAGCCCAAACTATCGGGACATTCTATAAAGCTACTAGTAGAATAGAATAGAATAAAATTTTTAACTTCACTATTCTAGAAACTTAAGGTTTGATCCACATGTTTCTAAGAGACCCTCATCGACAATAACTTTGTCTCTAATATTTTTAATCTTCCTGCAGGCTATTGGTGATATTGAGTATGCTCTTGCTATTGCATGCATCAAGGTGCTTGAAGCATCCCTCGATCAGGGCATGTTGATACATGTGGCAAAAAGATTAAGTTGTATTTCTAAAAAGTTGAAGCTAGCTATTTGCAATTATACCATCTTCCATATTTTTGTTTATCATTCAATTCAGGTTGCACTTAAATAGCATCTAATATTTTGGTCGTTTATTATCTATCATTGTAGGGAGTGCATAGCATGACGAAATTATTTCTAAGCCACCTTTAAGGCATTTTTTCTATTGTTTGGAATCCCATAGATGTGCCTTATATTATGACAATTTAATGTTACTGCAATTTACAAAATTAGGGATGATGCCATATTTATAGGCTGCTAAGTTCATATGCAATTGTTATTAAATTTATGCGGAACATTATGCAAGGTTGAGATAGGGGTTTACAGATGCCAAATGCCTACCAGAAAATATTGTGCAAGATCCAGCAAATGCAATGCCATCTCCAGAAAATATTGTGCAAGATCCAGCAAATGCAATGCCATCTCAAGGTGACAACGACTATGAATTATCTGCCGCAGAACTTGAATGTGATGTTCAATACACCCAATGAGAGAATGATGACATGATAAGATACTGTTGCTATCGTGGATGGGATTTTTTCTATAAATTTGTGCTATATGGCTATGATCAACGTGAAAGGAAGGCTTCCTTAAGCATTTGGCTGAACAATTTTTTGATGACATGGAGTTTGTACATACTCAAATTATGTACCATGAAATTTGCATATGAAATGATACATTTAGGTTTCACATACCAGAAATTTGCCATTTCAATTACCCTTTTGAAAGAACTAATTGGAGAATTTAATGTCTCATTCCATGCAACGATCAAGCAAAAAGAGAAAAAGAAAAATTGTTTCACATTCCAGCCTTGTATATATGCCAAATGGCAATTGAATTCTTGAAATCGTTAAGTATACCTTCCTAGGTCGCTTAAATTTCAGTAATATAGTGGAATGACGGATACGATAATAGCCATGCTCCCCGAGTATGGATCCAAATTCCGGATACATTTCCACTCATTCTCCCAAACCTTTAGCACTTCTACATGATTACTTATGTATTAATGGGACATTTAATGTTTCCAATTCCTCATGGCAACATTGGTGTGTTCCACATGCTTGAGGGCAAGCATCTCGAGGAGGCGAGGAATTGATATGGTCATGTGGGGTATGGGATAAAGCCTGGAAAGGTTGGGGCCCATTGGATAACGATTTTCATGAAGGATCCACCCTTTTGATGTGTTGGTTATCACTAGAGGTGCTAGTGCGTAATACTTGTACACCCAGTTGCCCATGAAGAAGTGCAGACTTATAGCTTCCATTAGCATGGGCCTTTCGCCTGCATTGAGACAGGGCGTTGGGCTCGGGAAGCACGAGAGCAAAGGCTTTGCCAGTGTTGCCACCAGGGCGCCATTGAGGATGAATGTCATGCCCTCCAGATCTGCCCAACGTTTGCCCATATCCGAGAGCGGTATGTTCGATTACTAGTGCATGGCATATGTTCGAATACGGCGTCAATGGGTTTGTTGGGGTCATACCTCCGGAGGTTATGGATGTCACGGACTGTTTGTGTCCTCCTCCGGGACGGTATTGAACTGTCTCCTATACAATGTACAACGTGCCAGTATACTTATTGCTAAGGTTTTTCCCTCGAAAACCCTTGGTGGGGTTTTAATCCTGTCGATGTCGCTTAAACTTGTCTCTTTTGTTTAGGTCCCATAGGCCAATCGGTCTCGTGGGCGCTAAAAAATCTATTCTATTCTATTCTATTCTATTTTATTTTATACGAGTACAAGTCAGTCAATTCAATCCAAAATAAAATCCTACATCTCCCGTTGTATTTAAAAGGGTCGCTACGCAACCTATGTCACCTTCAAAGTATCTGTATACTGGATATATACCCTGCGACCATTGGCCTCATGCCTTTTTAATGTTCCGTTCCATATTCGTTTTACCATGAGATATGCATTTCGTATTCGAACTTTTCCAGGAATCCGTATGTCGCATTCTGCATGACACGAATTCTTTCAGACTTATGGAGTGAACACTACAAGTCATTTCAACATTGATCACTTTGAACATGACAACTCATGTGCGACTTATAATGTCACATTACCTCTTTAAGGAGGGGAGACTTGCTTCCAGCGCATGTAATGTGTTGCCCAAGAGCAAGAGTAGTCTTGATAATCGAGGACAATCTCCTTTTTAAGGTGGGAGAATGTGATGTTCCATATATTTATATGCTATATGTATAAATATATAACACGTCATCACGGGTACATAATGGTACATTCCACTATTGAATAAACCAAAGGGATTAAAGTTAGCTAGATTGATTTGCCATTTAATTAAACAAGCTAAATACCCAAGATTAGCTAAGTAATAACTAATTATATTCACTAATTAGTATTTCATTAACTAAGCAATTGCCACTTGGGCCAAATCAATTGGCCCAAGAGAACTATAATATTGGCCTAATCAAATCGGGCTTTATCCGCAATTTGCCCCAATTCAATTTGGGGGCAATTGGAGGAGGACGAAGAACCTATTTAAGCAGCAGAGCGTGGAGACATGAGAGATGTGAGATCTAGCTGAGATACCAGTTAGTAGGCTTAGTTAGCTTGAGATTTTAGATAGACATTAACCCTTGGTTGTTTAGATGGATGATTAATCTCTTATTGATGCTCTATTTGAAGTTATGAATGGATTTATGAATTATGGTAGTTCTTCTGCACCTCTTGTGCTTGTGGGATTACTGGAGGGTAGAGACCTAAAGGCTATGTAGAAGTAAAGATGCTCCTAGCTATAAATCCCAATAACCGCGGCCCGTGCACAAGAGCCCCTCTCGGCCGGGATGGTATCTTTGTGGTTGAGCACCATACAAGGGACATGGTAGTGAAGTGGAGGTGGCACCTTATCTAGTGTGGCTACAAGGCTCCTATAGTGTGCTAGGCTTATAGTCAGTCACCACATGTGGGCCGGGTATGGAGTCCAGAGACCCCCGGTTGTGAGATTTGTATCTATAGGGGCGTCACGACACGATGGGCATGGCTGGGTACTTCTATGGATTTTGGGGGTAAGTCAATCTGCGGTGGCTGGTGCCCGGTGGTGCCATGATCCTCCTAGTCACTCATGGAACCATCGTGCTCAGGAAGGATTCACCCTTTCTGCCTCATTGGATCGGAGATGCAATGCGGAGTAGTCTCCGCGAGGGGTGATTGAAGATTATGTCTTTGGAAGGCCACAATCATGCCATAGCATGTTTCAGCCTATCTACAAAGTATGCAAAGGAGGGGCGGATGGAGTGACTAGCCATTGTTCTATGCCAGCTAATGCCAATGTCATAATTCTGTCTGTTGTTATTCAAAGGCCCTGACCATCAGTTGACTCCCGTTAGGACCTTTATTTCTGGTGCATTTGTTATGTATATTGATATTATATGATGTCGTCTTGTTGATGGATGGGCCATCCTTCGTGATGGCATATTATTATTCCGATTGTTGCTAGGTGCTAACATATATGTATGCTTCCTCTACATAGGTTTTCCCATGGAAAGGCGTGGGACAAATGACACCTCCGTGCCCTTCACTCGGATACTTGCCCATCACAAGTGGTCCGAGTCAGATGAAGGGCCTTTCTGTGGTGATTGAGTTGCCATGGGAGGGGAATTTCCCATATTTATATGATGGGAGCATCATATAGGTTCTGGGAACGTCACAAATCTATGGGATTGAACCCACTATTAACATCTAACATTTGATACTCCAATGCCCACTTAGTAAAGGACTACATATGCTCGGCTTCAAAATAATTTGACAAATATTCTGGAAGATCCCTAGTGTGAACGTGAGGCTTGTTGTCTAACAAAGCTTGTGTAAAACTTGCAAAAGTTGGAGCCAACCAGAAAGAGGCTGCTGCCATGCTTTGGCAAAAGATAGAAGAGTAAGACACATGTTGATATATTATGCACGCATGTTGATTTGAAACGCATACACAAACACCATTGATTTGAAAAGAACACATCCCTAGAGATCATAAGTGGATACTTGAAGACCAAGGTGAAGACATTCATGAAAGATCACACAAGCATGCAAGGAAAGGTGATTCAACCGAAACAAATTTGAAGTTTGGAAGACCCCTTGAGTTGACTTGGTATGTGGTTTTACTATTGAGTTCTTGGCATGACTATTTCACATGATCCATCTCTTTAAGCTCTTCATCTCTTCCCTCTATGCAAAAGATCCCATATGCCTCCAAATTTCATGCCTAGCCTTCATATCCTATAGCAAATTGGCAAAGGAAACTTTTTCCATCAAAAACAACATCGGGCATATTCTCGATGTCGGTGATTCTCTCCATCCGGTACACCGAAACTGTTTCACCCGAGATGATGGGATCCCGCCCTCACGACATTAGTAGCTCTCGCTTCTTCATAGATATATGATGTGGGCTATGTTCTACTTATGGATTAGCTGCGTGGGGTAGTGCTCTATTTTAGGCTTCGCAAGTGTGGCTTGATTCCACGAGTCAGAAAGGCACTCATTCAGATGCACATCCCCGGCCCCTTTGGCATCAAGCATAGCCATAATCTACTAGTAGTTTATAGACCACATTGCAAACCATCCCTTACGATTGCTCCGCCATACTCTCTTCACCAAGTTATGGCCCTTATGCCAATAACAAAGCCCTAGGGGAAGACACCGCATCTATGTTGTTGACCTTATGGAAATATGCAAGATGTGCGCTCATCATGGAATGTTGCGAGGTCCAAAAACTAGTCTCATATAGCAAAATCCGGATATAAGTGCCGTTCTTGACACCTAGGTCAATAACATGTTTCAATTCTGAGATGATGGGATCCCGTCCTCACGAACGTAGTAGCTCTCCGTTTCTTCATAGATATATGGTGTGGGCCATGTTCTGCTATTTGGATTAGCCTCACGCGGTAGTGCTCTATTTTAGGCTTCGCAAGTGTGGCTACATCCCACAGAGTTGTAGCAAGGCATTCATTCAGATGCACATCCTGTCCCTTGGCATCAAGCATAGCCATAATCTGCTAGTAGTTTATAGACCACATTGCAAACCATCCCCTTGATTGCTCCCCATACCATACTTCAGCCGTTATGGCCCTTATGCCAATAACAAAGCCCTAGGGGGAAGACACTGTGCATCTATGTTGTTGACCTTATGGAAATATGCAAGATGTCAGCTCATAGTGGAATATTGCGGTGCAAAAAAACTAGTCTCATATAGCAAAATTGGATAAGGCATCGTGTTCTTGACACCTAGGTTGTATGTTAAAAAGGCCTTTTGCACCCTCTCTAGCTTATCCCAAGTGTTCTTGCTAATCGCTAGAATCCAGTCCCTCTACCCATAGAAGATCGTTCAACGGCGCTGAAGCAGTGTGCTCTAAATGCCCAATCACAAGAGGTCTATTCCAGACGGTATTCGCGATAGCGATGTGACGTTCCAAGTATTTATCACGGTATAATGATATAAATATATTGACATCGTCACCCAAGATAGATATCCACCATGGGTATGGTAACCTAGGGTTAACTTAAAGGGGATTAAATTAGCTATGCTAATTTAATTATTAAGAATAATAACCTATAATTTAGGGATTAATATTTAAAAGGGGTAATTAAGCTAATTATGGTTTGGGAAGGCGCCACCGCCAAACTTCGATTGTCCGGCATGGTGGATGCTAATTTGAACCATCAAGGTGGATCACCACCCCATATCAGCCATAATCGACCAAGAGGTGCCCGCCACCTTTGAGGGAGCCGAGCAACAAGGCGGCCCTACCTCTCGCCAAAGGCTGAAGCCCACCTTTGCCAAGCACGCACTGTAGCCAGAAATAACGTCAAGTCCCGGGAAGATGGAAGCACCAAATGACAACGATTCTAGCGGGAATTGGGGTTGGTGGCTAGTATAGGCTGATATTTCTAGGGTAGGTAGCCCTGTGGGCACTTGTTGTCTTGTTCCCTCCGTTCTCTGCATTTTTTTACTTAGAACCAACCCTTGATTGTAAAGTAAGTTCTCTTTATATTCTGATTCTGGTTTGCTCTTAAAGGATGGATTGATAGTTCTTTTGCATAGTATTACTCTGAAATGGGGAATTAAGGGGTAGAGACCTCTTACGAGCCATGATAGTAGGATGCTCCTAGGTAGAACCCTGTACTTCCCATTAGATGTCATAGGCCTGGTGGTACAAGAGACCACCCGAGTAAGTGGATGCTATGGAGTGACTTAGCACCAAACAAGGGACACGATGGTGAAGTGGGGGTGGGGTCTTGCACGTAACATAAAAGGCTCCCGAGGGGCTTCTATGGAGCTAGGCGATAACCCGGCCACGTAGAGGGCGGGGTATGGGTCCGACACTCCCACAGGTGTAGAGGTGTGATCCGTGGAGCATCTTGCACCTTGAGTAGATTTAGGGGTGAGTAAGTCTGAGACGGATGGGTCGCTGATGCGGACGTGTTCTCTAGCTCACCCATGGAACCACCGATCCCGAAGGGGACGCCTCCCGACCTGCCTCATCGGACGGGCTTCATGAACCCCTGTAGTAGGCTCAAGGGTGATACTGAGTCTAAATGGGAAGGAAGGGCTATAGTGGCCATAGCATGATTCGACTCATCTGCAAAGTGTGTGTGGAGGGGCGTGGAATGGACAACCCTAGCCATCGTTTCTATGCCAATCCAACGCCCGGGTTATACCTCATCTTCGCTGATCTCTTGAGATCGAAGCCGCGATCCATCCTCACAGGAGTCTGAACGGGGTAGAACCCGGGGTTGGGGGGTGTTTTCCTTAGGATTAGATGCATATTCTTTGCCGTTAGTACTTGATGGATGTGCCACCCTTCGTGGTGGTTATTTATATATGATTTATGCCGTGGTGCTAACATGTATTCACGCTTCCCTAACTTAGAGCCCCCATTGAAGAAGCAATGAATGACACCTCGTGTCCTTCACCCGGCATCTTTCTATAGATGGTCCGGGATTAGACGAGGGCCCTCGCTTCATGGTGAGTCGATTGCCATGGGAGGGGAAGTCCCGTATGTATCGTCCGGGCGTCGTATATATATTCAGGAAGCGTCCGCGGTGGTATCGAGCCATGATTTTGGTTGACGGAATCATAGCAATCGACCAAATCTTTAACCCGTTAGTTCGGTAGTTGAGTGGGAGTTTAGCTAGTTGGACTGCTTAACTTTGTGGTGATTTAGTTTTGTGTTAGGTGAATGTAATAAAATTGTGAGTTTAGGAAGTTTAGGGGCGATTTTGGAGGGAAAAAAAGTTGTGACTGAGGACCCAAGTTTGGAAGGGCTATAACTTTTTGTAGGCGGTTCGGATGAAGGCTAAAAACGGCTCAATGGATCGGGCACCTCCCAAATACCCTAAAGAGCACGACTCGAGGTCGAAAAAGACAACAGTCAAAAAAAATTAAAAGGGCTGCTGTCTTTGGAGGTGTTTTTCTCACCGGCTGGCGAAGCCGTATAAGGACCGCGGCCCCAGCCATACGTCCGTCAGATATAAAAATACAGCGTCCGTTTTTTTTTTTTTTTTTCTCCTTTCCGCCCACTTGTTTTGAACTTCGTGACCTCCTACTTCCAACCCAACACTCTTTCCATCTTGCCAACTATCTTCATGTAGCATATATATATTCTATTACTTTTGTTATACATATCTAATATTCTGTTTTGTCCAGTTAGCGCTTCTTTTAAGAAAAAGGTACATCATGGGATTGAACCCCGACCTTCTAATTAAAGCCAACACCTTTGCAATGAGCCAACTTCTTTCTTGAAGGATATAGCCCTTTTCTAATATTTATAAAGTGCATCTATTCCATATTAAAATTAGAGGCTTTGCCTTTGGTAAACCCATGTTGTGGAGGCAACAACTCCACCGGAAAGCAAGCCCTCTGCCACACCTCACGGAGCAAGCTCTCTTGCCATAGTCCGGAGCAAGCTCTCTTTGCATAGTCACGAGCAAGTTTCGTCAGCAGCGGTCAAGCTCTCGCCATAAATTACGGGAGTAAGCATCTTGCCATAGCCCGCGGAGTCGACCTCTCCTCACGCCATAGTCGATCGGATAGCTGTTAACCATATATAAAGCTAGTATCCCCAGAAATAATAGACCAAATGAAGCACTAGCAAGTCCGGCCAACTTGTTATGATAACATCAACTCTTAGACTAATTCGATTTAATTAGCTGTGACGGGGCAACTCTCTATATCCTTATCATGGATATTCTTTAGCGATGATAATAATGTTCAGAGTTATCGGTTCCCTCGACCTATAACTTTAATTATTTTTTCCTTTGGTAGATGCCTTGACAACACAATTTCTTGGGACCTTGCCATGATGCAATCCATACTACATTCATATGCTTTATATTAGCCCTTATTCGATGTTATATAAGTAATATTTTATAGACATAATTATAATTAACATTGTCTCTCTCTAGTGTCTAAACCTTTGACTGCGTCTCATTTCCCAGGAGAAAGGATCTCTTTTAAGCCCAACCAACTAGGGACTCATGCGGCCCCCTCTAGACCATGGGTAGCTTAATCCTACCACCTCACTACTTCTTCTCAATGGTGGTGTTCTTTATGGACCATTTTCCCGGACCGGTACAAACTCATGTAATTAGTGAGTGCACTGTGTTGAACCCCATAATAATCTCAACACTTTGTGCCAAACTTCACCGTCTATATGGATGTGATTAATTGGTCCTGTGGCTACACCACAAAGTGACAAATCGTCTACCCTCTTTGGAGTGTTCTCCGCATATTTCAATGCCACCCAACCATTCTTGATTACTCACCTCCTTCTAGGGTACCCTAGATAAGGTCAGAGCAAAAATGTTTCCAACCATTATTTTAATACTTAAACATCCCTTATTCCCAAGGGAACTTATATATTCCAAGGGGTTATATAATATCCCAAAGGACAATACCACCCAAAAGACCCGCTTTTAAGCTAGGCCTCCTCTATCCGTAGATCTTGTCTTCAAGTCTATGAGGGTCCCTCATATGTCCTCATGGGCCACGCCAATATGGCATGACGTATAAATGCTATCTACCTATCTATCTAGTTATTAAAAGGTCCTTGGTGAATTCAATTCACCATGTTGTCCTAGGACATGCAAGTCTTCTTCCCCTGGCCATACACCAAATCTTTAAAGAGTTTTCCAGCTCTTGCTGCCTTTCAAATGTTATACCTTTGCATGTTAGCCGGACACCCTTCATGTTAGAAATAACCTTTATCCGGTTGCTAAATATCATGCATCGAGTCCTTCATTCCTTCTCTTCTTCAATATGTTTTCTCGCTTATGGCGATTTTGGAAGATGCGGCCCTTACGTGCATACGGCGCCATACAAATCACCCTTTGGTTGTGATCTCATATTGTTAGAATCACCAATCCAATTACTCCTTACGTATCATTGTTACCGCCTTGTGGCTTTCTAAAGCGCTATTATATCCTCATACATTGTCAACCCACCTTATCATTGGGGTTATGATTCAACATTGTCCTACATCCCGAAATGTTTAGTCATTACTTTTCTCTCGTCATGATGCTATTACATTGCTCGCATTCCAAATAACTTGGCATCCTCATTTAAGCCATAGTCATGGCCTAAGAGCGTTAATGAGTCTTCATATAAATCGTGAATTACCCGGAGTCATTAAAATTTTGCTGCGGTATTTTGTGAGCCTTTCTACAATTACCTCGTTTAATATAACCCGGGACTTGTATCAATATTCGAAGTCCTGTATATGTTAACTTTGCAACCCCATGTAACCACATGGCGTCACCTCAGCCCGATCCGTATGGATCATGTGGGAAAGCTAGTCTTAGGTGTCTATGCTTACTTATCCACGGAATTGTATTATTGTACTACTCAACCCCACTACCTTAAGCTTTATTCTATTGGCTGTTGACATTTATTTCAAGTGCCAACCACCACATCATACCTAGCATGCAGCGGATTGGCGGTCCTTTGCACATTTCGAACGTATCTCGGACCCTTCATCCAGAAACTTAGGGATACGCTCGTCTTTTCTCTCCTTGTGTCACCATCTAGATTACCTCCCTAAGATGTTTATCGTGATGTGTACATGGTATGTACATAATAAACATATCTCCACATCCCACAATGCTAGAGCTCTGCTCTAACTTAGCTAAACTATAACCGGCCGTAGTTCTTTCAAACAAACCCATTGCCTATGTACCTTTATGATGTGGCTTTCACCCCACCTTCCCAAATGGATGAAATTAATTCTATGTTGGACTTGTATATGTCCTATATATTTTGATAGGGGGTCTAGTTATTTCAACCATTCTTTAGTGCCTTATGGTACTTTAACCCTCGTACATAACCCATGATTTTCCCCGTTATTATGCCATAATTCAAAACCTATTACCTCACATGCAGAGCTTTTCTAAAGACTTCATTCACTAAGGATCCTTTTGTGTCCTCCATATTAACCATGCTTAATTTCTTAAGTTGTCGTATTTAACTTCAACTTTTTGATTGTTTCAAATCTTGTCGTCTTTGGCTCCATCATAATGAAGCGGGCGGCACTAAGACCTCCTGGTCTCTTAATAGGAAACCCCGGTGTTTTGATCTTCGTTAGTAATCGCCATAAGATTATCGGTTCTTACACTCTTAAGAGTTTCAACCATAACCTCTCTATTAACAGGGTCTATGCCTCAAGGCAGCGGATCCTCCACCTTCTACTTCAATTCCTATGATTGTTCCCTCATGAGTAGGGTAACTCTTAGGATATATGGACTAATTGGTCTATATAATCTCACTCCTTGTAATCTATATACCTCACTTTGATTTTTTTTTATCCGGACTTAGAGTTCCTATGTATTGCCTCTTCTCGGATTTACCCCTAAAAGTATAATCCCCAAAGTCATCGTACTCCTTCTTTTCTTCCATCGGGGGGCGCTGATATTCTTTTATACATCTTTTCATTCCCAAAACCAAATAAATGCTCTCGACTTTATAACAATTAAGTAATTCATTGGTATCTAGAACCTTTGAGTGGCTAAGCTCTCATTATTGTTTATTCCAACACTGCTCCAACCATCCTCCTGATGTTTTGAATGTAACATCACAAGATATGCTAGACTTACTCTAGCTATTCTCACCGGATAAACTTTTCCCATCTTCTTTAGTACCACGTGATCTAAGATAGTCAACTCCAACCATTGGGTTAACTTGAATGCTTATCTCCGGTAAAGCATACCTAACCCAATATCTTCAGATATAAACATATCATTACGCCATTCTTTAAACCTTGTCAAGTAATATTTCCCCGCCTTATGCGTATATTCTACTATCTTTTAATATGATATACATACGAATATCATAATTGACATCCTCGACATGATCACCACTATAGTATTTGGTCCTACTAAATCCTTCCTACATCCAAGACCTTAATGCTATTATTATTATATGATATAGTAACATGTGCACCAACCCAGCTTGGTGACATAGGCATCTAGCTATATTCGCACTTGCCGTAACTTTATTTTCCCCAACTTGGTTATCTAGTACCGGTACACATGTTGTGTTTCGACACCATTAACCTTACTTTGCCTTCGGCCCTCAAGCTCCAATCCATAACTTCCATGTGGGCAAATGCCAACCTAAGTTCCTTGTGGACATGTTTCATCTCTAGTATAAGAACTCTTATCTTCATTACTTCCGATTCATATGGAATGTGAACTAAAAGTTCTAGTATATATCCTATCTTCTTTTAGTTATGTTTTACTATTAAATGGTCCTAGTACACATATACCAACGCTGAATTACTCCTCGATATACACACGATACCAAGTCAGAGCACATCCTCCTTAGTGAGATGTTCATTCTACGCCTACCTTGTTCATACTCCCGACTTTGGTACATTCAACCAACGTCATTCCAAACTCTCTATATTTGAAACGTTGTTTTACAACAACTTTCAAGCACCTCTTGTCTCCCACTTTGTCGTGTGGGTACATTACTTGCCTTCCTAATGTATCATTAGTTGAAGGTCAACTTTTTCTTCATAGTCCGGCTTCACCAAAGATCCAACATACCTTTTGCGACTTTTTTAGATGGTTGTGCTGTTCCTACCAATTGTCGCTTCTCTTGACCTTATGTGGAAACTATGTTCCGCGACTATTCTCCGCTTTGTTATACTGACAGCATCTCGATGCTCCCAAATAGACATAACATGTGTCCATTTCCTTAATTCATACCATGCATAATGGTCATGCATTTGACCAATGTCATTAAGCGTATCCACGTGGTCTTCTTAGTCGTCTATAATCTTAGATGCTTTATTTCCGCGCCTCGGAATAGCAATCTCTTTACCAAACACAATATATGTGTAATTTTATAATCCATAGTTTATGGATCAACATTCTCATACGATATTATTCTCTACCATTCATGAATCATACCCCAACTCAAGTAGGTCGACATTCTATACCTTCACCACCATTGTCGGAAACTACACTTCTAAAGTGATCTTCCTTTCATGAGTTGGTACTCATAATCCAGGTTCCACCTTAGTATAGTACCTCCCTTAACATGGTCTATAGTAGATAATCATAAACCACTTCCATCGGATATATGGTGCTATATCCGCCTCCTTCTACATTGCATAGCAATCTAGATGCCGCATAATAACTCAATCCTCGTAATTATTAGGTCCAAGATTTCACTTAGATGACAAACATCGTCAAACCAATTTCTCGAGTAACCATCCAAAATAAGGGTACTTTAACACTTTATCCCCAACATTCAGCACTTCTACTTCGAATAAGAGCCCAGCACCTGCTCAGTCATCGCCATATAACAGGCTCGTGACGCACTGCATGCTTTCGATGCTTCGGGCCGGACACCATAGTCGCGAATCGCCTTCGCGGATACGTGGGCGATTGCATAGCCATAAGATCGCCGGATAATCGACCGGGCGGTACCAATTACGTCGAATATATATGTCGGCTTGTAATGCGGGGCTGTAAATATAGCAAAGGTCCACGTATGTGTGATAAATTTACGAAAATAGCAATAGGATAAATAAGTAATTCAAATGTAAGGATATCGGGACGTCTGGTAAATCTATAAACATAGTTAATGAATTAATATGTGTCCTCATATAACTGTAATCTATGCTAAAGATAGAGAGTGGGTAAAAGCATGTTAGGGTGTCCCTTAAAAAGTATTATTTAGTGACCAAAAAGTACCTAAAAAGGTACCCGGACTGGTAATCGGGCACCTCGAATATCTCAATAAAAGGTACATTCTAGAACTTTTATATATATTTTGGTCTCCGGTAACATTATCTTTATCTTAACTTTGAATATTAGTGCATCCTTGACTTTTTTTTTGACTTTTGTACTTAGTTTTAATGAAAATAAAAATGAGAAAGTACCCAGTCCTGAAGTACCTAGTGTATGTACTTTTGCAGGTTCCAAAAGTGGTACACCCTAACATGCTTTTACCCGAGTGTAAGTGTGGAAACGTTAAAGATAATCAAAAGGAGCAAGCTACTTAAAAAGAAAACATAATCAAATATAATAGAAGCAGATAAGTATGTATGTCTTATACAAACTGCTGAGGGGATAACGAGACTTAGATTAGGTTATAACAAGGTTATCAATAATAAATCATGAAGAACGTCTATCTGTACTTAATATTAAAGTATATAGGTAAAACTGTCCGATACCTATACCTGTCTATAATATATAATCAGCTACACGATGTATAAAAAAGAAACCACAAATGAAACGGTGGGACTTCCACAAACCTTGATTCTTGACTTTTTGATAGTCCTAACCCATGATCATGTCGATCTATACCTCTACCTCTTATATTTCAGAGTTATAAATTGCACATTACAAGTCATTTCAAACTTAATCACTTTGAACATGACAACGTCCTGTGGTGACTTATAATCTCACGCCACCTCTTTAAGGAGGGGAGACTTCCTTCCATCAGCGATGTGTTGCCCCCAACAATTAATCTTGATGTTTGAGGACAACATCATTTTTAAGGTGGGGAGAATGTGACGTTTCAAGTATTTATACCTGATAATATAAATATATTGACACGCCACCACCGATAGATAATGCACCATGGGGTATGATAACCTAGGGGTTAATCTAAAAGGGATTAAATTAGCTATGCTAATTTAATTATTAAGGATAATAACCTATAATTTAGGGATTAATATTTAAAAAGGGTAATTAAGCTAATTATGGTTTGGGAAAGCCACCGCCAAACTCGATTAAGCATGGTGGATGCTAATTTGAACCATCAAGGTGGATCACCACCCCCATATCAGCCATAATCGACCAAGAGGGCTCGAATTTGCCACCCTTTGAGGGGAGCCGAACCGACAAGCCGAAATTTCACCTCTCCAAGCCGAAATCGCCACCCTGCCAAGCACGCACTGGTAGAAGCCGAGTCGAACGCCAAGTCCCAGGAAGATGGAAGCACCAAATGACAACGATTCTAGCAGAATTCAGGTTGGTGGCTGGTATAGGTCGATATTCTAGGGTAGCTGCGGTGCACTTGTTGTCTTGTTCCCTCCGCTTCTCTGGTGGTTTTTACTTAGGAACTAACCCTTGATTGTAAAGGTAAGTTCTCTTTATATTCCATTCGGGTTTGCTCTTTTAAAGGATGGATTGATAGTTCTTTGCATAGTATTACTCGAAATGGGGGAATTAAGGGGGTAGAGACCTCGAGCCATGATAGTAGGATGCTCCTAGGTAGAACCCTCAGACTTCCCATTAGATGGCCTGTACAAGAGACCACCGAAGTCGCGGATGCTATGGAGTGACTTTAGCACCAAACAAGGGACACAAGTGGTGAAGTGGGGGTGGGGTCTTGCACCGCGACATAAAAGGCTCCCCGAGACTCCTACAAAGGAGCTAGGCCCGATGGCCAGGTCCACGAGGGGCGGGTATGGGTCCGACACCCCACGGTGTAGAGGTGTGATCCGTATGGAGCATCTTGCACTTTGAGTGGATTTAGGGTGAGTAAGTCTGCACGGATGCTGGGTCACTGGCGCGCACGTATTCTCTAGCTCACCTATGGAACCACTGTGATCCCGAAGGGGACGCCTTCCTCGACCCATCTGGACGGGGCTTCATGAACCCCGTGAGTAGGCTCAAGGGTGATACCTTGAGTCTGCCCGGGTGCCTGTAAGGCTATAGTGACGCCATAGCATGATTCGACCTATCCGCAAAGTGTGCACGGAGGGGCGGATGGAGGGACAACCCTAGCCATCGTTTCTATGCCAGCCAACGCCAGTTATACCTCCGCCGCTGATCTCTTGAGACCGAGCCGCCACCATCCTCACAGAGTCCAACCGGGTAGAACCCGGGGTTGGGGTGTTTTCCTTAGGATTAGATGCATATTCTTTTGCCGCTAGTACTTGATGGATGTGCCACCCTTCGTGGTGGTTATTTATATATATGATTTATGCCGGTGCTAACATGTATTCACGCGCCAAATTTAGAGCCCCATTGAAGGCGTAATTTAATGACACCTCCGTCCTTCACCCGGCATCTTTCTATAGATGGTCCGAAAGTTAGACGGAGGGCCCTGGCCATGGTGAGCTGATTGCCATGGGAGGGGAAGTCCCCAGATGTATACGCCCCGAGCCAGATATATTCGGTGGAGCCGCCACAAATAGTACATGGTTTTCCATCCCATGTCGACCCTTCTTTTTCCATACAACCATTCCATAGCATGCTAGCGGAAGAGTCAATTCCCAGATACTTGAAGGTCCTTACGACATCTACCTTCTGTCCTCTGTAATAGAGATATGGAATATCATGCTGCGAGGAGAGGATTCCAGGAGCTTAGTTTTCTGTAAGTTCACCATCATTCCTGCTATGCCATAGAACCCACTAAGAGCATTCAAATGCTGCTGCATACTCCTGGTTGTATGGGACAATAAGTCCACATCGTCTGCATAAAGCAATTGCCTTATACTATATGCCTCTGGTAGCTGCGGGCCACCGTCCCCATGTTCTTGCATCCAAATCTTCAATTTGTCAATGTAGAGACCAAAGAGCATTGGGGATAACGAACATCCCTGTTTAACCTCTATTGTGCTAGCAACTCATCGACCGGTGTGGGCAATGCAAAGATATCCCATTATAGAGTCTTTCATGATGACGCTTTGTAAGTCCCGTGGATATGCGCAGCCCCGCAAATGCCGCCACAACAGGTCTTGAGGGACCGCATCAACGCCTTTGCATTAGGGTTATCTTCCATAAGGATTCTCGAGTGAATATATGATCGACAGGGAGTGGACCAAGTGAAACCCCACCGCCAATCAAGACTCCAAATTTCCCCAACAAGACCGAAGTTAGCCTCTTCTTCACCACTGCTAAAATCTTTATGCAGTAATGGACTCACCATGACCATGTGGTAGTTCGTCGAATCACTTACCTATTTTATGAATGGGGGTGAACTTGCTAACCATCCACTCCGCGATGAGGCCCTCCCTTATGGCCCGGTTAATTATCACTGCCGAGGCCCTAGCAAAATGGGCCCACCCCATTTCAATAACTCGGCTTGAAGTCCCCGCAAGTCCTTCTTTTTTGCCATCTAAGGCCCCTCTTGGATGCCCTCCTCGCGAGTCAGTAGCATCTCTCCCATCTCCGATCCCTGGAGCCCGCCAGCCACTACCGGGTTTCATATAGCTCCCTCTCGGCATGCATCCATCGGTCTATGGTAATATTGTCGCGTTCATGCCTCATTTATCCAATATCCTATGCCAGAAGGCTTTCAACTCGATCATCAGCAAGTCAAATATACATTGCTGATGTTCTGCGACATGTACTTATGCTTTTGATTTCCGTGAATGCTCTACAAAATTCCCGGGATGGCCTATTGCCAAACGGTGGGTCCGAGACAAGGCATAGCCTGGTTCTTTAGAGCCTTGCAATAGCCAAACCAGGGATTCTCGAGCATCCCTTTGCGGGAGATCCCTTGCTATAAAACATGCACTGGTTGCTATGAATCAAAGCGTTTACAAGCCACTCACACCTATCATGTAACGTATATCCCCTACAGCTCAGTTCTAGCACATACTCATCTTCTGCTTGCTTTCAATAGTTGGAGGTGTATGTCAGCCCCTGACAGTTTCTATCTTGTGGTTGCACTACTCAATGCTCCCAATCCAAAGTGACATAAAGTGGATAGTGGTCCCACACAATCTCCTCATCTCGTGTTCATGTGCCAATTAAGAAATCTCTAATCATGTCAAGTCCTACCGCTGGAGCGAGGAGATAGTCCACTGAAGGTAGATTGATTGCTGCAGGGGAGGATGTACGTAGTAGTATAGTAGCAGATTGATTAGACGGGTGGAGAAATTTGGCATCGGTTAGAATCTAGACCATAGGGCTGCCAACTTCTCAATATCTAATATGGATTTTTTTAACCTGAAGCAAACAAATTTTGGTGTTGTTATGTGATATTTAGCATGACATACCTTTACTGAACTTTTTATTGGACCTTGGTTACTCCTAACAATTACTCTTTCATTATATGCTTTAATAGTGTTGTTTGTAAATCTTGGCTTTGGCATTCCTTGCACTGGCACCATTCTTTCAAATACGATTTCAAACTATTTACCATTGAGAAGCTTTGCAAAAATTGGAATTCAAAGTTAAAGGTGCACAATTTTTATATTTTTTTATATTTTTTTATTTTTTTTTAATTATTTTTTCCTTTGATGCCATTGATTTTGCGTTGGTCCGCAGGGAAAATAGAATGTGTATTCCCTGTTGTCAACCTGTTCGGCAATGAAAATTGCATTATGCTAAGCTCTAGGGCAACAAAGGCAATTGCCTTACTCTCAACAATCTTACTAATCTGCTATTTCTATTTCTGAATATATTCCATTATGTGGAAGCATATCTGCATATCTATGCCTATTATCCTAGAGCAAATGGACTTGTGTTTCTATGGATGACAATTTCGGGCATGCAAGGCGATTCATTGAGGATGGAAGAACCTAATTTCTAGTGGGTATTTAATGCTTTCCTCATTTCACCTCTAAAATAATTGGTCCAACCTGCTCTGGCAATTCTTAAAAATTGCATTATACGTCGAATAGTTGGTTTTCAAGGAGAATAGAATGTGCCTCTGATAATTTTTAAAGATCGCATTATGCATAGATGGTCCAACTCCGCACTAGCAATTCTTAAAAATTGCATTATGCTTCAAATAGTTGGTCCACGTGGAGAATAGAATGTGTCTATGCCAATTTTAAAGATTAAATTATGCTAAGCTCATGGTTATAATCCTACAATATTACAAGTTGTAACAATATTGTAAAAAATTGTATTTGTACGTAATCGCTCAAGACATGTGATCAATAAAAACTAGTTAGCAAATAATGTTATCCCCAAATTTCTAACGCGTTAGGCTTTAGCAAAATAACTAACAAGAACTAACCTCGCTATTTTTTTTACGCAATATGACGTGATGTCAATTTTGAAAAAAAAAAATACCATTCGGTGTGTTTTTTGGAGACAAATCAAGAAATGCAAAAACCTAACCTAAAAGAGGTAATTCTTCTGCCAAATTTTGTCTCGATGCATCGCCTTCCTCGCCATGCGGAGCTACAAGGAGGCCAATAATTTCATTGGTTCCAAGCCACATCCTTTTTGATCCACATCGGTTTGAAACCACATCCTTTCCGGGTGTATCTTTGGAGCCACATCCTTTTGATCTTTTTTTGGAGCCACAAAGAAGCCGGAGGTAAGATTGATTCATTGATCCTTTCACGTTGTTCTATACTTTTTGTTTCGTAATATCTCGCTTATGATTCAGAGGTTAAACGAATTAGAGGCAAGGAAATCAAGCTTAATTTTGTTGAAGATGTAGAAAATGATTATTCTGTTTCAAAACTATCTTCGTCCACGGAATTGAAGCTACTTAACTGGACACCCAAATTCGAGCAAAATCATGAATGTGAGAAAACGATGACTTGTTCAAAGACAAAGTGCTTATTTGCTTATGTGCTTGTTCAAAGTGGTGCTTATTGACTAGAATTTGTGCCAAGAAAGCTGGAATTTGTACTAGGAATGCTAGTAGTAGATGTGTTTTTTATTGCAGGACTATAATGAAAGCAAGGACATATTTCGCATCAAAGGTTTAATGTATATTCTGATTTTTTTAGCATGTTAAAGTAAGTATTTTCAAATTCTGATTGCATATTTAGAATCAACATGATCAGATTAATCAAGATCATGTTTCAAATTGTTAAAATCTGATTATTAATTTTCTTGGCAAAAAAAATAACACATTAACATTGTAGCTAACTAGTTACACGTGATTTTGGCGTTAGCCATTAGTTAACTCCTAACTATATAGTGACTCAACAAAACAATGTCCAAGGAAAGACAATATGGTTTATTCAAAAAAAGAAAAGAAAAAAGTTGTAGTTGTTCCTCGCACATCAAAATCTTCCGTTAAGAAATGCATCGTTTAAAATCAATCATCTATTCAAGTTGCACATCAGACACATTACATACATCACATTTAGTTCAGCAAATAGCATTGCACTTGGTTCTTTCTATGAAAATGAACGTGGTCTATTCAAAAAAAAGGGGGCGCAGGAGAAGAAGAAGTTGTGTTAGAATTGCTCAAGAGTTTGCAACTTCGCTAACCAAGCAAGCTAATGATGCAAAGAAAAGAGAGAAGAAATTGTTTGACACCATAGCCCGATTATTGGCAAGGCCTGGGGGCACCAATGCCAATGGGGGACTCCAACTGTGCCTCGGGAGCCCTGGGAGGGTCTTAACACAAGCAAACCCCTCTCATGTAACCCAACTATGGTTGCAAACCAAACCAGCCAAGCTCAAGGAGCCGGAACTGGGACAATGGATGATCCCAATCGAGGGAGTAGAAGTTCTAGCAGCCTTTGTCTCTTGAGGAGGTTAAGGGCTAGAAAAAAGAGATCATCCCGACTCGTGGCACGTAGTCACAGAACAAGCCATTCAATGGCTTAACCGGTTGGAAACTTATTTTCGGAGCCACTAAGAAGGGAGATGCAAATGTGTGGTGCCGATGATGCTCTTCAGCCTGCGGGGTCACGGGTGGGGATCCTCATGGGGAGAGGAGTAGAGATAAATAATTGGGCGTACTTTTGCAAATTCTTTTAAGCAAGAATACGCCCCTCACCATGATGAACATCATGCCGATCCAAAATTTTAAAAGCATCCGACAAACGGTGCACCTTACAACAATACATCAACACTTTGAAAGGTGTATTTGCAAGGATCAAGGATATGCCAACACCCGGATGCAAGTTAGTTATTTTGAAGATGGGCTTAAAGATCGTGAGTTTTAGGGCACACATTAGACAAAATCCGTGGATTTTGAGTCCGCCATGTCCCTAGTAACGCATTAGCAAGCTCCCAAGGGAGGAGGGGAGGAAGAGAGCAAGAAAGCTCAATCGCTTCCAAGAATGGAAGCAAAGAAAACTTGAAAATAAGCAAGGAGGGTCAATAAAAGGGCTAGAGTAGCCCAAGTTAACCCTCCAAGCAATGATAAAGGCAAAGGGGATGCCTCTTCAGGAAGAAATCCACTAAGCCATTTGCTTGCTACAATTGTGGTGCAAAAAGGGCATATGGCCGTGGATTGCCCAAAACCCCATTAGGACAAGAAGGCGATGGCGCTACAACCAAGCGTGTTGAAGGAGGAACCAAGCAACTCTCCGCCATAGCTCGTGGGGAGCCCGTTCGACTTAGCACAAGAACTAAACATGGAATTGGTTCAAGTGGCACCATACTGAAATTGAGACCTGCCGGGAAACAAAGTTCAAGATTGGAGCCACGGGGTGGTCGGTGTGCACTTGACCATTGGGGATTATGAGGAAACAATGAGCTTTGACTTAGCAAACCGACCAGATTTGATGTGGTACCGGGTATCAAATGGCTTCAAATGGTTAATCCTCCTATTGATTGAAAAACACTTGTTAGTTATTTCTAAAGGAGGGAAGGAAATTACCCTTCTCGTGGTACTCCTTATGTAGTTTCCAAGTTAGTAACTATGCAAGCAAACGTTGTTTCCCTCCAACATTAATGAAAATATCTTGTCTATGTTCTTGACTTCCCCATAGATTCAAAGCAAATAAATGCTATGGACAAGGATGACAAGCTTGAGAATTTGCTTAATGAATATAGGGATGTGTTCCTAAGAACTCCCGAAGGAGTAACATTAAGAGAAATCTCCCATGAGATAGATTTGGGAACTGTGAACTAAGCCAATGGCCGTGGCCATATAGACTTAGCCCCTTGGAGCAAGAAGAAGTCAAAAGACAAATTCAAGAATTGCTCCAAAAGGTTTCATAAGGCCTAGCAAGTCACCATTTAGGGGCTCTCGTCATCCTTGTAAAGAAAAAGGATGGGAACATGCGCATGTGTATCGATTATAGGGGCTTTGAATAAAGCCACTATTAAAGATCGCTACCGGGTAGCTAGAATTGATGATATCATGGATCGATTAGTGGGGCAAAATATTTCTCCAAGATCGACCCTAAGAAGTGGATAGCATCAAATTAGCATTAGGGAAGGGATGAACCCAAAACGCCCTTCAACCACATTTTGAATTTGTGGTCATGCCCTTTGATTAACAAATGCCCCAGCCACGCTTATGCTGGGCCGATGAATACCGCTCTTTCAAGGGTATTTAGACAAATTTATCCAAATATTCCCGGATGATATCCCCGATTTTACTCAAGGAGTAAGGAGGAGCATTTGGAACACTTGAAAAGGTATTGATGATGCCCGGGAGCACAAACTTTATGCCAAAATCTCCAAATGTGAATTCCTAAACAGAAGTAGCATACCTCTGACATATAGTCTCTGAGAAGGGCTTGGCCCCGTGATCCGCATTAAAAGTACGAGCCATAAGAGAATGGCCGGAACTTATAGATGTTCCGGATGTAAGGAGTTTTCTAGGTTTAGCCACTTATTATAGGAAATTCATTCCAAAGTTTTCAAAGGTGGCTACCCCCTTACAGCACCTACTTAAGAAAGGGCAACCCTTTGTATGGGGAAAGGAACAAAGATAGCCTTTGAATGAATCAAGGGTTTACTTTCAAGTGAACCAATCCTACAAATTCCGGATTTAAATTTGCCCTTTGAAGTTTACACGGATGCATGTGGACAAGCCTCGAGCAGCTCTAATGCAACAAGGGCATGTTGTGGCTTATGAAAGTCGCAAATTAAACCCGACAGAAAAGAATTATGCCACATATGAACAAGAGTTGTTGGCTATAGTTCATGCCATAAAACTTACGGATTACTTAAGGTCAGGACCAATAAGGAGCCACGCAAGTTTATTGTGTTCATCGATCATAAACCATTGAAATTTCTCGCAAAGTCAAGCGTAAATAAGTCCCGCATAAGCCTTGGTTAGATTTCTTACATGAGTTTCACTTTTGAAATTCACGACACACCCCTCGAAAGATAACTCCGGTTGCGATGCACTTTCCGAATAAAATACATTAATGGAATGGCATCTCTAGAATGGGATAAGCTTCCAACAAATCGTGGATTTGTATGAGAAGGATCAAGATCTAACCAAAAGAGAAGGTTCTCTCGGACGCAAAATGATGGTTTATGGTTCTATAAAGGGACGATTTATGTTTCCCTTCGAGAGATCTTAGGAAGGAGATTCTCGTATGAATTTTATAAATACCCGCCAGCGGCACGGGGAGTGGAAGACATACCTAATTGATTAAAAGACAATGCTTTTGGCCTTGTATGAAACAAGATGTAAAAATCTTATGTATCACAATGCCCTTATATCATGTCGGTAAAAACGGATCATGGCAAAAATGCCGGATTATTACAACCGCTGCCCATACCTTTGAAAGGTGGGAATGCATAAGTATGGATTTCATAGTTGCATCTCCTGACGTTCCAATCCACAACACACCCGTGCTAGTGATGGTCGCATTGTCCGACAAAGTATGCAAAGTTCTTAGCATTAAGGGGTGATGCTAATCGACGTGATGTGGCCAAGAGTACCGACCGGGGTTGTACCCTTTATGTTTGGTCTGCCACGAATTGTGGAGCTGATCGAGACTCCAAATCACAGGCACTTTTGGAAAGATTTCGCGGAGAGGGTCGAAGTAAGCCCCGCGATGAGTAGGAAACCACCCCCAAACTATGGACAAATCAACGCACCAACATGATCCCGAGGATATGTTAAGAAGTTTTGTGTTTGAAAAACAACAAGTGGGAGGAATATTTGCCCTTGTGGGAGTTCGCTTACAACAATGCATACCATGCAGAACCAAAATGAGCCCCTTTATGGCAATGACGGTAGAAACCCAAGGTCATATACTGGGACTAACCAAGCCTTGAAAATCGATGCTATCCATATGTTGGAAGATATGCAAGCCATATTATATCAATGTAGGGCCAACCTAAAGAAGGCTCAAGATCGAGCGGACTAAATGCCAACAAACATCGTAGAGGTAACCTTCAAGGAAGGTGAATATGCATTCTTAATAATAGTCTACCCCTCGGCACTCAAGGTTGGGACCTTGAAGCCATCGGGTCAAGGGAAAGATTCCCAAATTGACCTTGGATATGCCGGACCCTTCAAAGTGTTAAGAAGGATCAATGAGACAAATTCTTCCGAGATGGAATAGGAGGTCCATGTAAGCCAACTCAAGAAAGCAATATTGTCCACGGACAATGTAATTGTTCAAATACAATACCCCCTAGCCCTTATCTCTAAGGTAACTCCCGAGCGATTCTAGACACCTCGCATTCTGAAGTCAGCCAATAGAGATATTGCAGTACTTGATCTTGTGGCGCGGTCAATCACTCTCCGAGGCCACATGGGAGAGTGAAGAGCACGCAGGCAAAACCCTCATTTAACTCAAAATCCGTGGAGGCCACGGAAAGATTAGCCGAAATAATGTGAGGTTAGTTACCTAGTACAATAAATCATGGGCTTGCATCGGGGATGGCAAGTAAGGACATCTCAGAACTATGAGCTACTTAAACCATGGTCACGAGGTGACCCGGAATGGGTTTCTCAAGGACTAGATGATTTAAACTATGGTCACAAGGTGACCCAGGGGAACAAGTTTCGAAATACACTCCCACAATCCTTAGGGACCAAGGATTTGAAAGGGGAGGTATGTTATGAACATGTTAAGATACATGGGGCAAAAGTTAAACTAAATTAAAAATCCTTAGCTATGCAAACAAATCCCTCATTAAAGAGGTGAGGTGGCATGGCCCGATTAGAGTGGGCAAGCCAGGACCATGGGCCATGGCATGGCATTGGCAGCTTCACCTAATCCCCCTTTCGGAGGTCGATTTGATCCCAAGAGGATCTAGAAGCTAGGAGATGGATCGATTTGGCCCAATAGGCCCTTGACTTCGAGGGAGCCCTTCATATCCCAGTTTGGGGCTTTGTATATAAGACCCATCTTCTCTTTGAAGTGGGAAGCTTCTTTAAAACTTCTTTGTAAGCAAGTTCTTAAGCAAAAATCTGATTGCAAAACATCAATCTAAGTTTTCAAGGAAGACTGCAACAAGTGGGGGATCGGGGGATCCCGAGGGCTGAGGAGGAGGGTGTAGATTGATGCGCTTTGTGGCATCTTGTAAGACAAGATCCATTACACTTTACCTTTTTATCAGGTTTCAAAATCCAGCAAGGACAATTCACAAAACTTGAACACTCTTTTGGCTACTAAATCGGGATGATGACAGAACGAGAGATTAGGCTTGCAGGTGCAAGAATTAAGTACAATGAGAAGCATACTCTAAAACAACTCAAGAAGAGACTCTAGATCTTGAAAGAAGCCCATGTATTTGATCTTGGTGAGTTAACTAATACCACTTTACATTTGCGCAAAATTTAAGCAGCTTCTAATAAAACTTCTTTGGGAAATCCTTTGGTAATTTGTCTGTTACAATCATATGGAACGCTCCCAAAAGGTGAACAATTGGGTTTGATCCCCCATGCATTGGCAATACGCACAAACCTTTAAAACTCTTTATCTTATCTTCTTATCGTGATATGAAGATAAATTCAATTCTCAAAACCAGCAAACACACAAGGATAGAGAAAAGGAAAGAAAAGCCCCATCTGGGTGTCTCCAATAAAACAACACAATGTACAATGCTTGCCCCATCCGGCATCTCCAATAAAACAACACAATGTACAACGCCTTTGAAGAAAAAGCCCTATCCGGGTGTCTCCAATAAAACAACACAATGTATAACGCTGCAATAAAGCCCCATCTGGGTGTCTCCACTAAGACAACACAATGTACAACGCTGCTAAGCACAAAAATCACAATATAATACAATGCTGATACCACAATACAATGCTATGCTGATGATGATTAGTGTCATTATGGCCGGGATTAAAAAACCTCGTCCTTTCGAGTTTTTGAGGAAAAACCCTAACCATAATAGTGACATTAACCAATATGGATCTAAACTGTACAAGTACAACAACTGAACAAACTGATCACGCTGAAAGAAGCAAAGAACAAGCTCCTCTCGACAAATAGCCGGGTCGCGAGTCTTCAACCATACTCCAAACCATCATAGTGGGCTGATCTCTGTATAGATTGATAATGCCAACAAACTCCAAGTCAACTAGGAAATACCAGAAGATACTCCACAACAAAGATCACCACCAAAAAATAAGCAAATGAAACAAGAAAGCCTCAGCGAAATCCTGCAGCACAAACACAAGACACTAGAGTCTCTCCCAAAAATCTGGTCATGAGGGCCTTTCAACCTTAGCACGAGGGCCAAAGAACCACACTCTCTAACAACACCGGCACGAGGTCCATAAGTCACCATCAAGTACACTGGCACGAGGGCCATAAGTCACAACCAAGTACACCAAGACGCAGGGACCCTCCTACATACTAGGGGTTCAATGAGCAAAGCTCGTCCAACATCAAAGGTAGGTAGGTGAATTTTAGAATGATGAGGAAGTAGCATGAACAAAGGAGCTCAAGACTAATAGGAAATCCAACACATAAAACCAAGCAACATTGGTGGGCAGAGACTTTGTAACATAAATCAATCCAGCAAACAAAGGAAACATGAGGTTCTCGTCACAACAATGTAGCACAAAGCACAAGACACGAGGGTCTTCCAACACTAGCATGAGGCCTTCCAACACAGCATGAGGGCCAAGAATCCACAATCTCATAACAACAACAAGCACGAGGGCCATAAGTCACACACAACCAAGTACATTGGCACGAGGGATCTTCCTACACAGTAAGCGTCAAATGGTAAGGGAATAGTTGGATTGATGAGGAAGTAGTATGGAACAAGGAGACTAACAAGGTTGAAGCTTGTATGCAACAAAGTAGTGGAGCATCCAATGGAGAAAGAGGATATCGGAAGGGTCTATCAAACAATGCCACAACCATGCTTCCACATGGGCCAAGGAAACGGAAGGTCTTCCATCAAGGTTTAACAATGGCACAAGGCCCCATCCAACGAGACTAGGATCTTATGAAATGACAAAACAAGGGATGGAGAGTCATGTATGTGGGTGGAAAAGTAGACTGAAGGAAGAGTGCGACTATACTTCTACAATGGCCCAAGATACAACAGTCTTTCAACAAGGGCACATCCAACAAGACAAGGATCATATTAAAATGACAAGAACAAAAGAATAAGGTGTGGGAGGGTGGGTGGGCAAGTAGACTAAAGGGAGAGTGGACAAGAGGAGAACGTAGATGAGCTTATGAAGATGAAAAGGGGAAGAAAGGGTATATGAAGGGGAGAAATCGTAACTACCAAGAGAGCCTAACTATTGGCAATGGTTTTGAGAATTACAATTATCTTCTTATCATGATACGAAGATAAATTCAATTCTCAAAACCAGCAAATACACAAGGATAGAGAAAAGGAAAGAAAAGCCCCATCCGGTGTCTCAACAAAACAACACAATGTACAACGCTGCTGAAAAACAAAGGCAGTAAGTCTATGGGACGAGTTGAAGGGCAATAAGGTGAGCGAAGGAGCTTGTAACTGTAGGCCCTAAATCGAAGAAGTGAGATAAGGTGATTGTTCAACAAAGAAACTATTGTTACAAGGATGGAAAAGCATAATGTATCAAGGAATATCAAAGACACCTCATCGTAGTATCGAAGGCTTCCATAATCGTAGGTGTAATGAAAACCCGATCAGAAGGCGTAATCTAAAAGCTAAGAAAACTGGCGTCCAACTAGCAACCGGTTATAAAACTAGGAATCGGCCCTCAATCGATCTGTCCATTTTTCTAACTCCATCTTTCTTAAATCTGGCGTAGCTCTGACAAGCAATCATGATGCCAAGGGAGAAAAATGGAGGAATGAAATTGGCTTCCTCCAAAGTGGACAAAACTAGACGTGCTGACTTCCAAAGGGAAGCTATGGAAAACAAATCAAGTAGACTAAAGGGAGAGTGGACAAGAGGAAAACGCAGATGAGCTGATGAAGATGAAAATGGGAAGGAAGGGTATATGAAAGGGAGAAATCGTAACTACCAAGAGAGCCTAACTAACTATTGGCAATGATTTTGAGAATTACAATAAACATTTCTATTGAAAAAAAACTTTTCTCTTGATAACCATGGAATAGTTTAAGGGCTAAACTTAGCTATTTGACGATTTTGTAGCACATTTTAAAAAAATTGTTGGCTAAAGTATGAAAAAAGTGGAGGAAAAAATAATAGTTTTAGCTTAACTTTTTTCGCGCCCGCACCAACCTTCAGACTATTTAGCCAAACTCTAGAAAGTAAGAGAGTGAAAATTTGTAATGTTTAGCTAAACCGTAGAAGGTTTTGGAATGAGTTTCATGCTAGTTTAGCTAAAATAATTCAAGGTAATGAGATACATATAATTAATAGATTTATTTCCTAGTATCCATGCATAATTTAAGGCCTACATTTAGCCAATCGGATTTTTTTTAGCATGTTTCCACAAAGAACAATCGGAAGAAGGTATAATAATTTTAGCTTCCTTACCCACACCATAGAAATTTTTGAAATGAATTACGGGTTAGTTTTCTATTGTTTAGTTAAACCACAGAAGGTCTTGGGATTTGTTTCTGCCAAGTTTAGCTAAAGCCATTTTAGCTAATAAAAATATGCATAAGTGTAATTTATTTGATAACATGGCCTTTTCAACTTTTATCAAGTTTCAAACCACCTATGGAGAAAGAAAAAATTCACAAACTTTAATATCTTTTTGCCTACTAATTTGAGATGACGTGAGAACAAGAAATCAAGCTTGCAACTGCGAGAATTAAGTATAAGGAGAAGCGAGCAATAAAGACAACTCAAGAGCGTGAAGCTCGACTCTTAAAATAAAGAGTCTTAAAAAAAAGCGCACACACACAAAAACAAAATTATCTAATGCCTTAATTGGACTCCAATTTTATATTATAAAACACCACCCACACCATAACCTACAATTTGCTATACAAAGTAATCAAACTTGCTTTTGACTAGTTTTATTTTTATTTGTGAAGTCTATATTTTGACTAGTTTTACTTTCATTGTGAAGTCTATGTGTGAAATGTAGACTTTTTTGAAGTCTCTTTTTCGTAGACTTTATTCAGCACGGTAAGAATAGCCGTCTTGCAAGGCCTCCAACCTGCAATTCAATTTTCAAAGTTGACTAGAGCAGCAGAATTTCATCTGGACCGGATTATTTCTTGTTATGTTGAGTTCTTGAGTTTTTGTTATGCCAGACCGGATTATTTTTGTTTCTATTTCTTTTTTTGATTCTCTATGCTCTGCCGGGTGTGAAAGCGTACTTCAGGCCATTGCGTATTTGCTTGTGAGGGCTTATGTGGTGGCGATGATCTTACAAAGCCAGATCATCTTTCTTCATCTCTCTGCTTTTTCTTGATATTTCTGTCGTCTGGAGGTCCCAAACTTGAAATGTCTTGATGCATTCTCTTCCAATTCCGAAGTCAACAAGAAGAAAAAGAGTTCAAGAAATCTCTTTCCAACAATTTGTCCGCTCTGCTTTAACGAGTAGGGTATTTACATTTTTAAAATACATAGGAAGAATCACGGGAGATTCTAAAAGAGTGCAAATTGAAGAACTAACCTTGACTTGACGTGATTTACCAAAACCAAGGAGCTTCTAAAAGACTTGCGTATTACATTTCGATACCACTCCTAAAAAATTGCCTCCGGGGACTTGGCGGACACGACTTAAGATAATCCCTACCTTAATGCCAAAAATGTGGGCCGCCTTCCAATTTGAAGGGTTTAACTAAATGCAAATCAAACAATCCATTTCCTGGACGATGCAATTCCCGAGTGGGCGGAAAAGAACGAGTAAAATGCGAGGGAAGCCGCATTTCGCCGCTTCATTCTCGAAGAATAGGCATAATTTAAGCCTCCCGCTGATTACCGATATTGAGTACCTCGAGGTGGATCAATCCAAGGTAAGGTTATCGGTCTAGCTAAAGGCATATAACCAAAAATGCGTGGTAGTCAGGTGATATCGGCCCAAATACCGGCCGAGGGCGTGCCGTACCGAACCCACGATTGACCGACGCCGGTGAGCAGGGCCCCAAAAGGGCCAAGTTCATGCGCGTTTGATAACCACCGAGGTCCGTTAGGGCCGAAGGCTTATCAAAAGTGACATCGGGTTTACCCAACGATAACCGCTTACCCGGCCTTATCCGCCGCTGTTTGTCGTTACCGAGGAGTACCCATAATTAATTATCATCACCTCCAAGCATCGATAACTGTGGAGGAGTAATCGATAACTAGTTATCGCTAGAGGAGGATTATCCTTTAGTAATCGATAACTAGTTATCACCACCGAGGAGTGATGATTTATCATCACTCCCTCCAAGTGTGATAACTAGTATATCGCTCTTCTAGTAATGATATGCAAAAAAATGACTCTCCTTTACATACAAGAGGCCGATAAGGGAAGTTATAAGATAATTTGGCTAATGGTGTTCACCGCATTTTTGGAAAAACATTAATCGCCTTTATCTATAGGAAAACATTAATCGCCTTTATCTAACAAATAATCTTTTTCAATTCCGCATTAATTCTAGCATTTAGTCTGCAACAAATGTTTAACAACCCAGGAAAAAACTTCACAAACTTCACGTCCTCTACCATTGTAGCATTTTTCTTCCTCCTTTCCTGAAAGAAGGCTCTCATTATATTTGAGCACTGACTTTCAAGCACATTGCGACGAATAATGATATTTGGATGAAATGGGTGCAATGGTCTCAATTGTGTGTCATCCTCTTGATGCAAATGGCCTTGAGGAAGCAAACTAAAAAAACAGAAGTTAGTATGTAGCATTCTTGTAAGAGTATCAGAATTCCAAACAGACGTACAATAAGACAAGTTGAGACTCATTAATTTCTAAACCTATGAATAAGCAATGCCAAGTTCATAGTTCTTCCAGGCTTGTTCACATGCAAACTTAGGGCGATCCTATTTATAAAAAAAAACTGGTTTGCCATGACATGGGAACTGGGTTCCTTCAATCTGTAAGGCACATACCATTCCCATTACGGTGGCTAAGCTTCTTGTTTCTTGGCTGATTGCATTGAGCTACAGGACAAACCACATCCACGGAGGATGAAACTGGGTTGAATAAGGCCAAGAAAATTCGCCTCTACTTGCCACAAAGCAAAGGGAAGGCCTTGGAACTCCGTCAATGGAAATGCCCCTTAGTATTCTTACCTCTGATGATTACTATGCCAGAATAAGAGATAACAGACATGTGCTCAAGTGTATTGTTATTTTACAAGAAGCTGGCTAGAAAGATGACATATCTTCCTATACATATGATGATTAGTAGGAAAAAAAAAAGAAGTTTTCAGGCAAAAACAAATCCAAAAATAAATATTTCAGGCCAAAAAAACCCAAAAAAAATTACATTTGGCATCAGAAAGAGGGTTCCGGGGTGGAGGCATGGGCATTGTTTGGGAGCTCTAAATTCCAGGTTGTGCATGTCTGCGGCCAAATTCGGGCCGAAGCTTTGCTTTAGAGAGTTGCCTGGTTCGTGTAAAAGAGTTCAATGCTTCGGAATCCTTGACTGAGTTTGATTTGAAGCGTCAGTTTAGGTAATTTTATCCCTTTACTGAGTTTGATTTGAAGCGTGCGTTTAGAGTCTGATTCCTAGCACATGTTGATCTGGCAGCTCCGGTTGTGTGGCAGTGAGGGCAACTCCGGTAGACCAAGCCTCCGGCAACTGGCTTAAGAGCTCTCTAGGCGTGATTTGAAGGCTTCCTCGCCCTTTCTGCCATACGCATCAATCCTGATTATTGTCTTAGTTCCAGCTTTGCCAAAGCTCTGTTACTAGGCTCTGATTCAAAGGCAAAGAGAGCTGAAATTTGAAGGCATAGACCTCTGAAGATTTCAATGAAGGGGTTGAGAGGCAGATACGGTTGCATTTGCTTGATTGAAAGGCAAACATGCCCACCGTCCTGCTGAATCCAAAGGCCCCCTTCCATCTCTGAATATGACATACACCGCATATAATGCTGCAGCCTTGCTGAATCCTAATGTTGTTCAGGACAAAATTTATTTTCGGACCTATCTTCATTAGCCCGAGAGGGTTCGAGTACCAGGACATGACTTACATATGTCGTCTGGATTCATATCGCAGTCCAAAATAAATCTTACACCCCTATGTCCAATGGAGATGACACAAAATAAGCGCAACATAGCTTGTCTCAGCACCATATAACAAGTTCTTTAAACTTTCGCTAAAAACTTTAACTGATCGAGTTTGTTCAGGCAACATCATTCGTTTCTGATGTCACTCGTTTCACAAGGATATAGCATGAAAAATACATGCCTTCTTGCTTATAGATATAAGGGCTCAATTGACTCATGGGAAACGATGCCATGGCTTCTGCAGTGGTGGGCTTAACTAACAATTATGAACACTACAAAACACAGGATGGGTTTGACACACCATCAAACCGCAGGAATAAGATTGGTCTGTAACTTTAATCTGGCGAGCTGGAGGAAGAATACCTTATCCAGCTTCCATCAGCTCCTAGCAATGAGTTAGTAGCGCCCCAAACAAGTGTCCCTACACGACCTTGAAGAATAGCTCCAGCACACATGGGACATGGTTCCAATGTGACATATAATGTAGCTTCCTGCAGACTTTCTATAGCATAAGACTTCACAGATAAACAGTATAAAAGGAACCATTATGAACAGTTAGTAGAAAATGAAGCCAAGACAGGGCCATCTTTTAATGATATCCAATAGCAGCTGAGAGATGCCTTCAGAGACGGCCCTTCTAACTCAATCATACCAAAAGTATCACAATTTACCATGCAATGATGTGTGTTCCTGTTCCGCTTTATATAGGATTATAAAGAGAGCTAAACAGCAGACAACCATGCAAACAGAAATGCTCTGATTGCAAATAGATATTGTTGAATGTATACATGCCTATATTACAGTCTCCTCTTCTGCAACAAGCTCCATCTAAATTCTTGAATTATAGAGAAAAGAGACTTTAAACAAAGAAAACGTTACCAGAAGGCGCCACGAACTGAGATATCTGGCAGAATCTCGAATGCACAACATTTCTGCATGAGCTGTGGGATCCGTTTCTCTTTCCACTCTGAATGACAAGAAACCGCAGAAAACAACATAGCTTTTTATTACGCTCTTGCTGGGAAAGTGAATGTTGGAAGTAAATTACGGGTTGTGAGCTCGAGCTATGATTTTTCCTGAAAGTACCATGACAGCGCCAACAGGCACTTCCCCTTTTGCAGCCTTATGTGCTTCCAGCATGGCTTGTTGCATGAACTTCTCATCATCTTCAAACAGTTGATATTCGTCCTAGTTTTTCTTTAGTGTCCTTCCTTCCTGCCTTGACAACTCCATTTCTTTGATTAGCGACTGCAATTAATCCACTGGAACGACTGGAGTGAATACAAGAATTTGGCGTATGTTTTTTCAAGCTACAAGTTTTCCAACTTCTGCTTACAAAATGTAAGGCCGCAAAATCTCTTGATTGGGAGGTGGGGAACGGTAGAAGCTCCTAGGCAGCATGGCATTCCTACGTTTACATTGCAGATATTCCACACATCACGCTCAAACGTTGAGCTATAAAAATTAAAGGAAAGCACAAACCTGAAAATTAACAGCAAACTGGAGGAAGGTGTGTAATCAACAAGACGGTCAGGGAACATAGGAAGAAAATCTGCCAATTACCTGTGGATTAGCAAACTTATCCATTCTCGAAATACCAGCATATCCAAACCCACCATCAAACATTCCCACCATTCTAAGGCTTTACCATCATCCAAGAGCACATGGTGTTATGAGATACCATGGACAAGGGAAGATTGAGATGGAAGGTTTAATCATGTAACTTAGCTTTTCATGAAAGATTAAAATTGTTCATTCCATGAAACGTAGTTCCTAGTATAACACAACTCTAGCCATCTCAATATCATAAGACTTGAGTCCAGGATTCTCAATATCATAAGACTTGAGTCCAGGATTTATAAAAAGCTAAGTTGATTTTACATAAAGCTTAGGTCAACAAGAGCATATAAAACAAGCTATGCAAATTCCACCTTAAATGGATTCTATCAAGGCATCTTAAGATCCTTATAGAGCACAACAGTTCAAGCTGATGGCAAAGTACTCCCAAATTAGAGGGCAATTTACTTCACTCTTTCTTGTCCCAAAGCAGGAAAAAGCTGTGCACATTCTTCGTGGATTTCAGCCCAGAGTGACGGTACCAACAATGTGCAGAGGTGGAAAACTTGAGGAGGTAAATAAGATCTTTAGCTTAGGGCCAATTTAGATGTGTAGAGTACTTATCAACAAAACTCCTTAACTCCAAATAAACATCTATGTCCTCTCCATTCAAATTTAATGTTTTATACTGGTAATCACACAAGGGACTGCATGACAAATTTGTGCTACTCATTTTCTTGCCATCCAAGTATGGCATAAATGTTCGATAGCAACACATATGGTGCAGAGATAGCCTGGTCAAGTTGAAGAGCTTGTGCTGCAGCATGCTTTGCCTGTTCCAAGGCAGCATGAGTTCTACATGCACCTAGCAATGCTATCCATGATGCACTATCTGGCACAAGTGGCATGCTGTTAATGAAGGCTTCTGCACCATCAAGCCAACCTACTCTGCCAAGAAGATCAATTTTACTATTACAATGTTCTAACACTGGAGAAACACAATAATTCCAACTCATGGAGGCAAAACAATGGCAGCCTAAATCAACGAGGCCGCCATTGTTGCAGGCAGACAGAATGGCGCTAATAGTGATCTCATTAGGACTCAATCCATCTGCTTGCATCTCCTGAAACATCCGTAATGCATCTTGTTCTTGTCCATTTTGGGAATGTGCTGCAATTATGGCATTCCATGAAATCACATTTCGATGAGGCATTTCTTTGAAAAGCTGGAGGGCCTCATTGATAAGCCCTTGTTCGGCATATCCTGCTATCATGGTCGTCCAAGAGATCACATTTCTTTCTGGCATGCACATAAACAACTGAAGCGCTTCCTTTAACTGTGTTTCTTGGATGAATCCTGCAATCATTGCATTATATGCAGCCACATCTTTCTGGGGAATTTGCTTAAAAATATTAATGGCTTCCTTAAGATGCCCACTTTGGACATAACCAATGACCATGTTAGTCCAAGAGATCACATCTCGTTCAGGCATTTCTTCAAAGAGCCAAAGGGCCTTATCAAGAAAACCCTGCTTTACATACTCTGCAATCATGGCATTCCATGAGACGATATTTCGTTCTGGCATTCGGTCAAATAACCTGCGAGCCATTTCGAGATGACCTTCCTGAGCATATACCACAACTATAGTAGTCCATGATACAACATTTCGCTCTGGCATTTGATCAAATGTTTCAAGGGCTTCCTTAAGCATGCTACACTTGGCATATGCAGCAAGCATTGCATTCCATGAGACGATATTACGATATGGCATCCGTTCAAAGATGTCATGAGCCTGAATAACCAGTCCATGATCTGCATATGCAGTGAGTATAGCAGTCCATGCCACTACATCTGGCCTTGGCATCTTTTTAAAAAGTTGAACTGCTTCCTTCAGATGGCCATGTTGCATATAAGAAGCAATCATTAGGTTCCACGTGAAAGTATTCCTGGAGGACATATTGTTAAATACCTTTCTTGCATCCATCAAGGCACCACATTTTCCATACATCTGTATAAGCAGATTCCCAAGATATCTATATCTAAGAAATCCAAACTTAATAATATGTTCATGGATTTGGTGGCCTTCTACTAAATTCATTGAGTTCCCACATTTGCGCAAAAGATATGCAATTCCAGGAACGCCTAGTCCATCCTTGCAGGATTCCAAGTGCCATTCAGTCTTGCTTATATGGGGCAACGTGTATGTCTTTAATGTGGTTGACTGACCTGTCATGTCTAATTTTCCCAAATCCATCTCCTTGGCATAAACATGAATGTTTCCTTGGTAAAGTCTAAAACAAGTAGAATCAAATAGAGGAGTCATGTGTCTCGTAATTGAAGAAAATCTAATATCTCACAATTCTTTTCTAAGTGTGACAGTTTTCCGAAATTGTAACCTGCATCAATTACCGGAAGACTGAATGGAAGGTCCGTAAAAGCCTAAAGGGAATGGCATGTTCAACTGCAACAAACATGCTCGCATGGAACCTTGTGCCATGTTATCCTAGATCTAGGAAAGCGGTGCCAGTAGAGAGAGGTCAAATTAAGTACATTTGTGTCCTAATATAACGTAAAGAAGGTATATTTGGGTAATTCCAAGAGAATAGCTGACACATCACATACATACTAGTTAGAGAAGCCGAGTAATTCTCACGTAACATGTCGGATGCTGAAGACACAAGAGAGTTGAGATAGCGCCAATTGTCAGCTTACTGTGGGCCATTTTAGTTAGTGTAATGATAAAATATGTCAATAGTTCTAGAATTGCTTCTATTCAGATGCAAGAAGCTGAACTGGTCAACCCGCTACGTGCCAGAAAACATGTTCAACACTTCTAGAATAAGAAGTAACGTACACACCTTCAAACAAGCTTCGTCATGATGAACACATCTACAGGAAGTTCAAAAAATTCGACCATAAATACCCACTTGCAAATCGACCAAGGCAGCACACCCAGCTCCGCAATGGCGGCACTACTGGGGATGTTTATTATTCTCATTTCAATTGGGCAAATCAAAGCGCAAGATTGTGGAAGTCAGGCAGGGTTTGCATATTGCTCACCAGGGAGTTGTTGCAGCCAGTACGGGTACTGCGGCACAACGTCGGCGTAATTGCGGGGATGGCTGCCAGAGCCAATGCAATCAGGAAGTGTGCGGCATACAGGCGAATCTGGCGAATTGTTCTTCTTCGTCCGGTTGCTGCAGCGAATATGGATTCTGCGGCACAAGCTCGGCCTATTGTGGCGATGGCTGCCAGAGTGGAGCCTGTTCGGGCGTCCCCGTCACGCCCGTCAAGCTGGGGTACTGGTATGCTGACTCATCCCCTGCCTCTAACATAAACTCTTGCCTCTACACCCATCTCCTCCACATAAAAAAACGATGCCCATATCCTCCTTAAAATCCCCCATAAAAAACCCTTTAAAATCCCCCTTTTCGTGGAATGGACATGATTTTCAGAAACGGGGTATTTGGCCACAATCCCCCATTGTGATTTTGTAGATTAATATCCCCTTATTTGAATTTTTTTTATATCCCCCATTGCCAATGCAATGGTCATACCCTTTTTCTCACAAATAATGTTCATATCCCTTTCTAGGAACAATCCCCTTTTGTGATTTTGTAGTTTAATATACCCTTATTCCGTTCATACCCCTCTTCTCAACCATCCTTCTTTTATGTTTTCATACCCCTTTCTAGAAACAATCCCCCTTTGTGATTTTGTAGTTTAATAGACCCTTATTCCGTTCATACCCCTTATTCCGTTCATACCCCTCTTCTCAACCATCCTCCTTTTATGTTTAATATCCCCTTTATGTTTAATATCCCCTTATTCTCGTTTCATACCCTTTTATGTTTATACTCCTTTTCCGTTCATACCTCTTTTATGTTTAATATCCCTTTATTCCGCTCATACCCCTCTTCTCAACCATCCTCCTTTTGTGACCTTGTAATTAATATCCCATACCTTAATACCCTTTTCTCAAAAATCCCCTTCTGTGATTTTGTGTTTAATGTCCCCTTATTCCATTCATACCCCTCTTCTCAACCATCCCCTTTTTTCACCTTGTATTTAATATCCCGTACTTAGTTAATACCCTTTTCAACAATCCCCCCTTTTTTTTTTGTAGTTTACTTAGATCGGATAATAAAGCATATGAAGATGTAGATTTGAATGCAAATAGGACTAATTGATGTGGATTCTATAAAACAAATTATGTTCCATACAAAAAAAAGAAACCGAAAATTATATGCAATTTCTTAATACCAAGACCATGAATATAGAAAGAACAAGTCAAGAATCGCCCTATTAAGAGATCAAAAAAAATCAGCCTATTAAGAGATCAAAGATCAAGACATTAGTCATTCCTTATAGCCCCGCCAACTATGCTACCGACATTGAAAAAACAAATCGATACACAAAACCCCACTTGGTGAGCATTTTTTTGGCGACTAACTCGTAATTTTGCTCTAGTAAGTGCTTTACTACTAGATCTAGCTTCTCTAATTGACCGAGGTTTCAATACCTTTAAAAGTCCTTTTGTCTAAAACCTATTTTGTTCTCGCCATAAATTTTGGAATTTGAGTGTACATCTCATTGACAGCTTGAGATCTTCATTAGAAACATACAAACAAAATTTCTTTTTTCTTTGACACCTCAAAAATGAAAATATCAATACATGTTAAAATATCAATATAATGTATGCATGTTACCTTAAGTCCAACGTGTTAACAAGGACCGTGATGTCTTTCCCGAGAAGATACAACGCCCTCTTCTTGCTCGATTTATAAATCTTCATTAGTAACTTGCATATAATACATGAAATGACAGAAAAAAAAATACCTAAGTCCCACAAGGTTGTGTTGAAGCCCGTTTTCTTTTATGACTTCCATAATCTTGCTCCTTATTAATTTTTTTTGTAAATAAATGTTTACGCTTGAAGCATATGTATAGACCAATGTTATAAGATGCCTACAACTAAGCCATATCCAAAAAAGCCAAGCAGCAACAAAAGCATGTCATCACAAGAATTTGAGAAAGCAATTGTATGGCGTGGGCCACTTAAGCAATTAAATCTATCATCAAATTTACGCCTAGATAACCGAATCAATATATAGCTTATAAAATTAGTCCCCACTAGCATAAACAAATACAGCATTCTAAATTAGTATAGGACTTGATTTAGCTGGATGGAATTATTATCAGAATCGTCCTCCTCACAATTAATCAGGGTAACAACATCAACACTGCTGGTAGAAGCCTTCACCCTTTAGCAACATTGTTACATAGCGTCAAAGGCACAAGCCCCCGGTATGAACATCTTAATACCGTGGTTATTTTGCCCTTGTTTTATAGATCTCAGATCAAGCTTCGCTTCAACCATGCCTTGAAGCACGATATTTGTATTATCAAATATTAAAGCTTAATATGTGACTATCTTACAAGAAAATTTAACCAAGTACAAGATTAGTTACCTAGATAAGAATGCGAATCCACTTGCTTACGTGGCATGATGAAATTCAATTGAGAGTCATGATCTAGCATCGCATGACCATAGATGGCATTAGATTCGGTAGTGATACCGCAAGCGGCACCGTGATTCTTCATGTTAGGGTTTTCGACATACATTTAGGTTAGACATTTCCATTGCTTCCATGATTCGATGAAGTCCACATTCCATGTTCTCACAGAATATTCTAATCATAAAGATTTTTTCCATTGTACCGGCTACTTATATAAACCTCAGTAGTAAACCTCAAAAAACCGTATGCTTGGAGGTTTTTCCAAATACGTCAAGATACACGGATGAGATTACATGTCTACAATAAGGTCCCAAGATTAGTATGGTTCTGTAGACTTGTTGCCAGCATATTATTTCATGCTTTACCCTAAATTAGGCTACATCAGATGTCAAATATTATATCCCACAAGCAAGGCTACCATATTATTCTACCATTCCAATCAGCCATTACATTCAGATGTTAATACACCTTATGTAAACACGTCCCTTATTCAATTCTACCATTAAATCCATTCTAAAAATAATGGACGGGGAGCAAGATACAAGTTTAAGATAAATGTAAAGCCCCGAACTACACTTCTGAGACCATATGCAGATCTGTAAGCGAGAGATATGTATCTTCCCTTCATATCCAAATTCATGCAAGTGGATACAGTTCAGATAAATTCCTGTATGTGGATCAGAAGATACATATACATGCAAAGTTACATTATGAAAGGGGGCAGAGCCATGTCAATCAGTCCTCCATAATTAAGCCTATTCACTGCCACTTTATATAGTTGATACCAAACGGGCTTATGTCCGATTATTCATGAACAAGGCTTAGACCCTATCTAGTTAGGCTATGCCACAAAGATAATATTATAGGTCATTTAAAGGCCCAAAGATAACTCTAGGCCTAGTCACGCACTCCATTGACTAGCCCCCCGCATTACAGGATAAGGGGAAAGCTCCATCAAGATGTGCCAGAATTAATTGTCCTCATTGGCTACACATGCACCGCCACCATTGTAAATCGGATCCACCGAAGCTTCATCAAGATGTGCCAGAATTAATTGTCTCGCCGGCTACACATGCACCGCCACCATTGTAACTCTGGATCCACTTGTTTAAGGTCAAATGCTATGACCCACACCATTGTTTCTAGGTAATGAGCCACTAAAACATGCAGTCTTCAACACATATCTAGTCTATAATTTAAAAACAACAAAGATAAGACAAAGAAAGAAAGAAAAGTATAGAAGCCAACCCATTCATCTACATAGATAGAGTATCAAGGCATAGAAATCAAGTTTCCATGTTAGAAAAAAATTGTTAAAGAACCCGGTTGAGTTGGATCTGTTCATTTTCCTCCGCAAATGCCTCATTTTCCTCCCTCATTTCGCCCCTCTTTGTTCTCGATGAATCCGCTATGCTAGTGATGTTTGGGGCCTAGTGCCATGCTTGCAGACGTCTCCACATTCTTAGCAAAGAATTTCTTCACCCCGATACCTTACTAGTTGGAGCCATAGAAAGGAGGATCCAAATTGTATTTGCTAACAATTCGCTCAAGAAACCGCTTAGTCGGCCGGGTTATAGATTCCCCTTCCATTCTCGTGATAAGGACTTGAGATCCAGCCCGCTCTATCAATTAGATCCAAGAGTTTTGCCCCTGGTAGCACCCCTTGTTAAGAGCCTTCAGCCTTTCCCATTGCTTCTGTAGCAGTGCAGACCGGATTTTGAGAGAAAGATAATTGTTACATATAGAATCAAAGGGACAAATATCCACAGGGAGCACGAATTTTCCAGGGCTGTGCATTTCCGGCAGAGGCCATACCTTTTCCATCTATTTCTTTGTCGCCTTATTTCCGTGAGCTGGCCGTGCTCCAAATATTCTAGGCATCAAGCATCTCGCTATCATGATCCGAAAAGGCCATATTTGTTTACCATCGGCAGAGATATGCCTTCGATCCAAACTAGGGTTTGATGCCACGCTCTGCCACGCTTTTGCCTAAATTTGCTTTTGCATAACCATTGTATTTCAATTACCTTAGAAACTTTTTTTTTTATTCCTTTATTCCCTTGAGTCACAATGAGATCCCCCTACTTATTGGTATTTCCACCAAATCTTGTGTTAGTATACCATACTACCTAGGCATCTCAAAGCTTAAAATCGTCCAAACATGTTTAAATACATTCCATAATCTTGTGGCACGTGTTGATTTCTTTAGACCCCATGATGGCACCGGTGTTTCCCTCAAGAGCTTAGATGTGAACATAAGCAAGTGAAGACCAACAACTTGGAAGTTGAACTTACCTATATGAGGTATCATCGCCGCTACCTTTTCACCACAACTTTCCTTTGAAGTCAAGAAGGCAATCCCCATTTTGAGTACACTTTGAAAGAGGTACATAAGGTTATTTGGCATACCGGTTGGCATTCGGACCATAGGAAAGGAATTATTCGAGTGCCATCATCCTAGAAGTAGCTAAAAGCATTATGGATAAGTTAGAATACCTTCCAAATCATTGTGGCTACAAGGAGGCCATTACCAAGAAGGGCATAGTTATAGGATCAAATGAGGAGCAAAAAGGGGTGATTATAGACTTGACCGGTGTGATGGAGCCCAATGGTTTACATGATCAAACACTTATGAAGAGGCAAAGTTACAAGTTTAAGAAGGTTCTTTTCGTGGAACAATCTATAAAGAAGGAGACTATGTGTCATCACAAGAGTTAAGTGAGGAAAACCATATAGAGCCCAAGGGTAATATATCAACAATCTTTGTTCATGAATCATTGGAGAGCTAAAGAGTTACTACAAGGCAAACTACTTCTATCGAGGTAACAAAGATCCATTTACAGAGGCATGGATCCTTTTCTTAGATATAGCCTTTGGAAAGACCCTTACAGTTTATTAACTCTCTAGTTCAAAAAGTTCATCCCCTCAGTGCCATATATGATGATACAAAGATTCTAGGGTATGAGCTAATTCAACCACTTGACCAACATGTAATCTTTTTTACTAGTATAATAAGTATTAATAAGATTACTATAAAGGTTTAAATGTTATTAGTTATATTAGTGGTGTTCTCAAATTGGCAATCTAAAGCAACACCCACTTTCTAAAGCAAGAATCATTTTTTTTTTTTGAAGGACGAAAGCCAACAAATTTATTAATCAGAGAAAAAGTACAAAATTTACATGTCTCATCTAAACCGTTAAGCACACAAAGATGCCAATAGAGCACGCAGCCCGAGCACAATGTACTTACTCGAATAGGAGACTAATGATAAGAATCAATACGAGATATCAATCCGATCATGCATCCACCGGTTACCGAAATAAGGGAAGAACACTCGTAAAGCGTCCAATATCTTTTCCCCGGTTTCACCGTAATAACACCGTGGTGCGCATGAATAAATGCCCCGAAGATGTGGTGTCCGCTGACGCCCCATATCGACCATAGGAGCTAACCTAACCAAGGTGAAAAGCCCTTTGTTTAGCCTCTGGCCATCCATTGGGATAGGACGCCAAAAGGATGCATCGCGCCCGCTGTACCGTTAAACAAACCTTGTAGCCGGACCACTACCGGTTGAACCTCGTGACAATCAAAGAGACAATGCTCAAGAGTCTCAACGTCCGAGAAGCAGAAGGGCATACCGCATGAGATATGCGCGAGGATCATAGCGATGTCGAAAAGGCATTAACCCGCAGTGCACCTCGTGGGATAACCCGCCACCACAATACGTAGACTTTAGGGTGGAGCAACCTATCCCAAAGCCATCGCCACGCACGACACAAAAGTGGGTTGTGGAACATGTAGGTGCCAATGATCCGCAACCTGAGGGGTTGTGGTGTTAAAAGAAGGCGATATAATCGACCGACAAATTGCTTGCCTTGTGAATATTTTCATGACAAATTCCATGGCACCCTTCAAACACCAACTTGCAACTTGTTATGAGAGGCAAATTTTTAGACCTTCTCCCATAGAGATACATCCCAACCCAGAGAGCAGAACTTTGCCCTAAATTCAAAGCCAAGACAAAGAGGGGGCTTACCCTCCTCATACCATGCTTGAATAGAGACAACACCGCAAGAACCCATCGCCTCGTAAGGGGATGAACCGGGGGTGCCAATGGAGGTGCCGAGGGTCCGGAGGCAAGCAGCCCACCACCATGGAGTCTCCCAATAGGGTGTGGATAGAGGGCATGGGCTGGAAAAAGATGTCCGATCATCTTCCCATGCCGCCAACAAGCCACGCAAAAAATGGAGAAGCGCTTTTGGAAAAGGGCTGCAGAAGTCCGAAATAAAGCCCAAGGTAGGATCTGTTTGACAACCTTCTTGCCTAGAGGGGATACAAAGGACCAAGAGCTTGTCTAAGAAGGCGGAAACCTGGAGAGTCATCCCACCATTCAGAAGTCTCCAAATGAACTTTGAAATAAGCACTTTGCTCTGCAAAGAAGAAGTCCATCATACCTGCACCACACTGCCCATTTTGGAAGGATGCACTTCCACTCAAGCCACCTTAACCACAAAGACCTTCCTCCGCATTCCCTGCCCAAATAAAGTTCGAACTATTGCAATGAGCTCACGCACTTTGATCTGTGGTGCTAGCGTAAGGGATGCCATATAAACATGGGTACTACTAAGGACCGACTTGGCCACCGTAATGCGACAAGAGAGACAACTTAGCGGTGGACCACCGAACAAGTGCTTCTCCAAAACCCCTAATGATCTCCTCCTCCTGCAGCCCCATAGTAACACGGATGCCAACCGAATCCCCAACAACAATGGATAATCCATGAAAGTAATTTCCATGGATAATCATTGAACGGATCTTGGGCCGGTCCAATGTCCACAAAGTCCGCACAAATTTCACCCGCAAAATCTAGGCCAAAGGAAAAAGTGTCTAAAAGCATTTTGGCAAAGAGCAAGATTCTCATCATTAGCGATTAGGAAGAGGGAAGGTGTCGTCCCCGCATATTGATTGCAAACCTCTTTATGTGCCATCCTCCATTGCAAGACCCTCGAGAAGTCCCTCTGCCGTTGCAATGGTGAATAACCGCGATAAAGCCTCGCAACAATTGTGAAAAGCAATGGTGTGGGCATCCCGCGAATACCACGCAATCGAAAGTGAAAAGGCATGTGACGGCCACCATGGAACAGATACGCCTCGGAAAGGTAGATATGCCCTTCATAATATCCGGTGTGAATTGTTCCCCAAATCCTAGGGTCTTAGATACAACGACGCGATGAATTCTCAAATGACACTGTCATAAGCTTTTGCAAAATCAAGCAAAAGGTATACAACCGAAGGTTTTGCCTCGCGCTCCATAAATTCCCTCTCCAGCGCAAAGAACATTATTCAAAAATGCACCGCTTTGGAAGAAAACCTCGACTGGGTTGTTGAGATGGACTCGCCAAGATGTCCTTTTCGCCTCTGCCAAAGCCTTGGCGAAGAATCATGAAATATGAACCCCAAATATAACCTCAACCTCCTTTCTCTCCTTCATTCCCTCTCTTTTTCTATGAATCCCCCATTTCTCCTCGTCCCCATTCTCTCATCCCCCCATTCTAAATTGTAATTCCCCCATTAGGTCCTTTCATACTCCTTACTTTACCCGTGATCCTCTCTAAATTGTAATTCTATTAAATTGTAATCCTCCATTGTTTCATTACCCCCACTTAACCTCATACCCCATTACCGTCCCCATTCTTCATTTTA